>OX439132.1:4137385-4519885 GCA_949318235.1 Ecdyonurus torrentis
AGAAATGATAAAAAAACACTATACTCGAAAACAAAAACATTGAAGGTCAATAATGGTGATCGCAATCTTTTTTTTTTTTTTTTTTTCTTTTCTTTTCTTTCTACTTCCAACTACAAAAAAATGAAGATCACCTAATGCTTTTTAAATGGAATTGCATATTTTTTGGAGTAAAGGAACAAGATACGAACATCATTAGAGATTGATTTTATGAGCAATTGTCACATTTTTTCTATGTTTTGTACTACATATTAATGCACTTCTAATAATTTGTTATTGGGCATGTAATATTTTAATATGACGTATATTGTAAAATAGAGCGACGTTTGCTGTGAAGCTCTATTTCATTAATGGTGAAAAGTAACTTAGCTCTACAAAATAGTTGTAGTTTAAATTCTTCAATCACTTTTTTCCCAACATAAGAAAAAAAATCTGCATGTTATAAATGTTAATTATCATATTGAATGTCTGCTCGCTGCGCTCTATTATAGTCAATTGCATGCATGTTATGTCGTACAGCCATAATTTGTAAATTTTCTTATTATCCGTGCGGTTAATTAAAAAAGGTAAAGTTCATAAATTACAAATTGCATATAGATAGACGTGTAATTAAATATTGTATGCTAATGACTGCCTGAGGTAACAAAAGAATTACCTACCTGTCACGGCGTATCAAAGAATTAATTTCAATCATAAATCTTGATTCAATGGCAGTAAATCTCGCTGCAGAAATATCTACTGTTTGTTGAAATCAATCAATTTGTATGTTCGCGCTAACGTCAAGTGCAGACTTGTCAGGTATTGTCCGCGGTGTGTTGTGGAAAACATAAGGTAATTTAAATTTAATTAAATTTTAATTATTTATTTATTGTATGCGCAACATATTGTTTGTAAATTTAAAAAATATTCAGATTCTGATATTTGATATAAATAAAAGAATATCCCAATTTTTGAAACTGTTGTTGAATACACGAGTTATTTATTAATTATTCACAATGTTAAAAATAGGGTAATACTTAATGGAGGGGTCAGAGGTTCAATATATTTTGAGCGTTTTTTGCCATCAAATTTGATACATGGGTCTAAAAGTGTAACCCTTGAAATTCAAAATTTACAATTTAAAAATCCTCATTGGTAAAATTTACTTCCTAAAATTTTATAATTACAATAATGTCATCAACTTACACACACGATTTTGATAGTACAATTTATCATTCAAATTCAACGCGTGTTTTCATCATATGAATAATATTGCAAATATAGTACCAGATTATGCATGGTAATATAAAATATTATAACAAATATTTGCGTACTAAATTCCATGGATAAAATTTCTTACCGGGGAAAATCTTTGATTTCATTTTTTTTAAGAACATGTAAAAGTTTATTTAGTATATTATACGTCATTTGAATTTCTCCGTTCTATCTACATTAGTTTTCTATAAATGCGCTTACAGAATGGTCCCGCAATGCTAAAGGTTATAGAAAAGTAGGGGTCTTCCGCTTTTTTTTTTTTTTTTTTTTTTTTCTTTGGGCTTTTTATTGCTATACATCACCCCCGCGGTAACAAACATTTAAAGATAATATCAGGAAATCAACAAGTTGATAACAATAAATACTACGTCAATCACTTGATGTCAATAACATCAATTAGTTTACATACATTGTTGCTCATAAAAAATATTACAATTGTTCCACCTCATAAGTTATCATGAAAAAATTATAATCCCACGTCATTCAGACATTTTTATCATTACGTGAGTTAAAGCATCTTATATGATACAAAATCAGAGTCCGTGAGAAGTGCCGCTATATTTTTATTGTAGTATGGTAATGTGTTATAGATTCATGTTTATTATTTATCCCTTCTCATCTTCACACTTCACAGAATGTGCTTTTCACGAGAACTTTTTTAGGTTTACAATTTTTTATCTGTAATCTGATCTTATGTTTATGAAAATCAATGTTTTCTTACACGAAAATATATAATAAAGTAGTTTTAGGGATTAAAAATCGATACATATGTGCATTTTTAAATTTTGAGGTTATTCAGTATTTTTAATTAATTTTTAAAATTCACTAAATAACGTTACAGTTGCAGCTCATGTATGTGGGCATAGGAAAAGTTGCAGCCTCTAGTGTTATTTCACGATATTCAAAAATTAAATAAAAATATTTAATGAGCTCAAAAATTAAAAATACACATATCAATCGATTCAGAACAATGTACTCTTTTAGAATATGAAATAAAATTATCTCCTAAAATTTTTTTACTTCCTAATTGTACTTTGGAGCAAGAGAGCAGCCGTGGATGTGTAAAAATATTGAGGTGTCACCTCATGCAAAGTTTATACGTGAATAATACAACTCTTCGGTAATTTAAATATTTTTTGTTTGTCTGTTCTAATTTGAACAGTGACCTCTCTTTCACATCCCTCAGTATATCGATGGCAAATTATCCTACATTATTTCTGTATAATGCTCCTTTCAAATGGACTATCTTTGTGTTTAGAATAGAAAAGAAACTTTAATATAATTACGTCTATTATGGTTACATTGATGTACTTGTGATTCAAAACTATATTGAGAGAAAAAAAAATAAGTGATACAGGCTAGAAGTAAAAAAAATAAAAATAATAACAAATAAATAAAAAAAGTAGTTACTACATATTTTATGCATTGTCTCTAAACATTCATCAAACTCTAATACACAGAGCGTATATAGAAAGTATCTAAAATTATCCTTAATTTGATTCTAGTGATTAACCATAACTCTCGACCATAGTCAATGTTTACTCACTATACCAGTGTGTGCACAGAAATAATAAATTACGTAATTTATGTTGTATTTATGTCGTTAAAGCATAAGCTATGCTAAATTAGAACAACATGCTGTACAACATAATATTTATGCTATGTAACATAGTTATTATGCAATATATAGCATAAATTATGCTGTATTGAACAAATTATGCTGAAAATAAGCTAGCATGATTATTAAATAATAATTTTAGGCTGAGTGGGTACTAATAAAATGGGTATACAATACAGAGCAAAAAACGAAAATACACTTTCATACTTTGCCGTACTGTTACAATCAATTCATTTTGTGGGTACGCTTTAGCTATTACGAGATTAAATATTTGTTCTTTAAGAATACTTAACTTCATACTAAAAAAAAAAATTAATAATAATAATTAACCTGGGGGCTGATTCTGTAACTTCATAACGAACGAAATTATTCGATATCTTATGCAAATTTGTTTGTTGCAACAAAGCGAAAAAGTTACAGAATCAGCCCCCTGAGCTGATACATTATTCATGTGTATTATAAATTTATGATTGCAGGATGAAATATAAATACAAGAATTCTAAATTAATTACATTAATCTTGCAACCTAAATACTAATGTACTAAAATTGTAATATTGTTGTACCTGAATTAGTGAAAACTAAATATACATATTTAATTAAAATTCTTTACTTTCCGCATAAGACAATAAAATGTAGATTTTCAAATTAGTTACTGTACAATATTTCAAAACAAAACACACACAATAAGACAGGAAATTAGTAAATTTACGTGCAAATTAAATAATTTCAAGCAAAACTTCATTTTTTTCTATTTGTAAACATAACGTATATGATTATACCTAAGAACAATACCGCATAATTTAATTAAACATATTAACATATTTATTTTTTAAAAAAAACTAAATTATAGTACACGGGATTCTTATATTTCATGGTCAAACACAATATTAAATTAAATTATATATTTAATATCCCAGCCAACAATATCATTGTTCTAAAAATAGGAAGTTACTCACTCGATCGTCTACTTACATACTGTACATGTAAGACAACTTTACAAGAATGTGTTTTATAAAACTTGTTTTATTAGAAAATTGTAACGAATTTAAAAACAATAAAAAAAGTTGATTAAGATTTCCATTCATTAAGAGAAAATTAAGTTTGCGATGTCACTCGTCACGCAGAGAATTTTTATTTTATTTCCGGTGTTGTGTTGAGTGACCTGGTATTGTGGAGTCATTACATTTTGTCCTTGCCCTTGGCTATCTGTACAGTACACGGAGAGAAAATTACACGGACAAAACATATACATACGTAAGAATTGTGTTAGCTATGCAGCAACATGTATGAAAAACAGTGATTATACTGCATATCATAATAGTTGAGATGTTCGGCATAAACACAAAACAACAACATTTAAGCTCTACAATATAGCAATTATCCAATGCAGTATTTATTAATTAATTTATACTGCCTTTCTCTTAAATAGTATAAATATTGCTAACTTGGAACAGCATAAATAATTATGCACTTCAACATTACTGTTATGCTATGACGTGCTCGTATAATATATAAGTAGTGTATATGATTTTTATAATATTCAATGCAGCATAATTTATCTTATTTATAAATAAATGTTACTGAAATTGAACTAGCATAATTGTTACGTACTTTTCAGGGTCCCCCACTTTTTTTTCTTTGTATGTATAATGAATGTCATTTTACCTGTATTGTCTTTTATAGCAATAAAAATTTATATAGAGATTTTTATTAATTTACTGCTTCTTATTAAAGCATCATAATAAAACATTCATTGATTAAAGTTTTATGTGACTTTTTTATGACTATTTATTAAGGTAGTATTAATCACTCTCTTGATCTTATTCATGAGAAAACAAATAACTCTGAGTCAAATTACTTTTTATTTATTTTATTTGTTTGTCTTAGCATTGTAAGTTATTGTTAACTTTTAAGAAACCTAAAATTTACTATTTTAATTGGTACAATATAACCATATTTGAGTTAAAATAAAAACTAACTACATAAACATTACACTGGCAATACATGTGAGAGAATACAAATTAGGTCTTACTTCTTTTGGTGACCAATGTAGGTAATACTTATTTCCGGTGAACGTTTGGTGCTCACCAACAGACCTAAACCTAGCCTAAACCTACATAACCCTAAACTTAGCCTAAACCTAGCCTAAACCTAGCCTAACCCTAGCCTAACCCTAGCCTAACCCTAGCCTAACCCTAGCCTAAACCTAGCCTAAACCTAGACCTAAATCTAGACCTATATCTTAACCTAGCCGAAACCTATATCTTAACCTACTATGAACAGCTACTACAAAAAAAAATTATATATAAAAGATTCACTTTCATAGTCCGAATGTATTATTTAAACAAAAGATTGCATTTTTGTCATTAGTGAAGTTTTTTTTTTCAGTGTACCGAGAACCCATTAATAGTTTATAACAACCCATATGTTTTTGTTTGAGTGTAAATACATGTGTGCTCTAAATAGTAATCATTAATAATGACATTTATTATACATTTAATTTTAGTGTAATTATGTCTCTCTCTCTCTCTCTCTCTCTCTCAAACTTGTTATATTCAATTCTTCTTAAATCTTACCTTTCCAATTCTATATAAAATTAATTATAACAAAAGAAGATAAAACCGGATATATATATTTTTTTTATTTAAGTTATTTATAAAAAAACAAAATGAAAAGGATTATTATATTGAGGTAAAAGTGTTTTTAAAAAAACTGTCTTCGTATTTAAGTTTACTTTTTTCTTAATAAAAACTTAACCTACATGAAGTTTAAAATTTGTAGGGCATGCACGAAGGACGACAAATTATGTGGAGTCAAGTGTATTATATTCTCGTTGTAGCGCATTTTATATTTAGAGAGAGATGAGAGAATGAGGGAGAGAGAAGGAGAGACAGAGAGAGAGACAGAGAGGGAGAGAGAGATTGGGAGAGAAAGAGAGAGACTTGACTTCCACACTGTATACCTACGACATCGACACTTCTATAACGGACCTAAAAAAATAATAATAATAAAAAAAAAAAAAAAAAAACGTGAGTAGCATCGTTTTCTCGTTGCGCTGAGCGGCGAGCACGGAGCGAAGAGGCACACATGATGTTGGGCGGGCGTGTAAACCACAAGCAAGTGAGGCAGCTCTGCCGATCTCTCGTCCTTATCGTTGTTATCGTCAACATCGTCTCTGCTAAGTTATCGACAACTCAAGACTCCACAAAAGTAAGTAACCTCTTAATTATAACATTTAATTACATTATATTGACAGAGTAGACCATGCTAATATAATATTCATTCATTATGTATGATTAAATCTCAAGATAAAATTAATATTGTATAGTCTGATAGAACTTATAGAATATTTATTGACTTAATTTTTTTAAATTTTTTTAATTTCCTTTTTTTTTTTTTTTTTTATAAAATTTAAAAAATGGATATTCTGAAAGTTCTATTAAATAATGAGTAATTACAGAACTACCATGTTTTATAAGTAGAAGATTTTTATCGCCTTCTTGTTGTAAATTTAAAAAACGACAACAAGAAAAAATACTAGTGCTTGAAATTCTTGACATAAATTAACAGAGAAGTTTTTTTTTTTCTTTCTTTTAAGAAAAATGCAAAGAAATGTTTAGTAACTAATATAAACACAAAGAACAAAGTGTTGATGTCAAATTTCAAATCTCATATATATCTAGATAATCATGGACACTAAAAACAATTTTTTAAATAAATGTTCTTGAACTTCAATTTTAAAACTATTGTAGGCTTATATAAAATTTATCAATATTTCAGTGCTTTTATGGAAGTTTATTTTTTTATTGTATTTTTAACATAATTGTTATTAATTGTTATTGTTATTATTATTGAATGATAAAAAACTCTTTTAAAAATCACAAATTGTAAGACAATTTTACCATAAAAAACAAGTAAAAAAATGTTGTTAGAACTTTTATTTTCACTAGTTATATTTAATTATTTTTATTTTTAAATATTCTATGTTTCTATGAATATGTATTACTTTTAATTTAAATAAATTTTTTAAGAAAAAGTTGTACGGTTTTATCTTATAGGTACTGACTTTATGATATACAATTTTATTTTATTGGATGACATAGCAAATACTGTAGAATACAGGGTTATTATTTCAATAATATTTTCATTGTATTATTTTTATTTTCGAGTGTTTTTTTAGTATTGTACAAATAGTTTGATATACATTTTTATTTGATCACCTCAATGAGGTTTCGATATATTTATATGAAAAAGACTTTAACTATAACGCAATGCTTCATATTATAATGCTTCTGGTATTTCCATAAGACAATACATTAAAACTTTGCATGTCACAGTTTTGTTCTACTCTGTGTAGATACACGGAGAAAAATAAATTACGTAATTTATGCTACATTTATTACTATTATTGTAGTTCAAAAACGTTGATATTCTGTAATAACAAAAGTACGAGTAACTATTATATGCTATGTAGTAATATGCAATAGCATCAAATTATTTTGTCATGCATATCAATGTTACTGCATTGTAACTAGCATAATTATTATGTATTTATTTTTGTCCTTGCTTGAAACGGAATAAAATGATCTTATTTTGTATAGATAATATAGAGTAAAATTTTGAATTAAATAAATAACTATACTAAAAATTATTGTTTTAATGATGAGAAACTATTATTACTAATATAGGAAAAATTACGTAGATATAATTATTACTGAAGTATCGTAAATATTACGTATTTATTATTGTAGTTGAATATTGACTTAAAGTTTTATAAACTGTGTACAGAGATATACATTGACATTTCAAGTAATGAGTGATTGTTATGATAATTGCAGAATGGCCAGAGCAGTAAAAACCTATTTGGATATTTCACAAGACCTGGGAGCAGTAGTAATCAAGCCGCGATGACCACAACACAGAAAACTTGCAGTTGCAGTAAGTACTAATTGTTTATACCAACATTATCAGAGAAAAACATGAGCTACTAACATGTGAAATATAAGAGATCAAAATATTACAGTACACAGTATGTACAGGAAATATGAATTATTATTCTTCATACTTACAATCAAAGTATTTAATTTTCATAGAATTGATCATTAATATTCTACGTACATTTATTTAATGACATTTTTTTACTGTAAATTAATTTATTTGCAAGTCACTCGCCTAATACATGCTGCATGATAGTCTAAAGTTATGTATAAGAAAATATATATGTATAAAAAAACAGGCGGAAAGAGTGCTTAAAAAAAAAATAATAGTAATAATTTTCACTCAAAAAGTCGGGAAAAGGTACATGATTTTTTAGCAAGAGAACATAAAAATAAAGTCATACAGCATAAATGTTAATGTTTCCGAATTACATAAATAATTATGCTTTGTATAACATATATATTTATGTCAGCCAACATAATCATATAGTATAGCATAAATTATGCTATTATTGTTGCTGAGATTATGCTACAGCATAATTTTTTTTGATTACTTATTTATTTTGGGAAAAATATATTAACGAGTAAACTATGCTATCTCAACTATAATATTGTACAGAAAATTTACTTTTCCCTACTGAAGAAATAAATCTCTACCGCACGGTTAGTCGGTTATTCTATTTCACAACAATTAAAGTAAAGCAGTAGACGTCCAACAACAGAAATATTACGATTTACAGCTTCCCCGTGAGAAAATGCGTGAAACTACATTTTTACGCTATTAACAGTTTTTTAATTTACTTTTCTTTTACTTTAAAAACACAAAATATAATAATTTTTTAAAAAGTTGCTTAGTAAAAATTTAAATGATAACAAAAATCAAAGTTTCCTTACTTTACGGCGATACAATAACCTTTAATAATATTTCATTAAAATATTGTGATGCGCTGAAAGTTCAAAGCCCTTGCATTACTGGTTTAATTAAATATGACGCCTCTATTGCAGTTCAGACAATATTAAGCCGATAAATAAAATAATAAAAAAAAAAAAAAAAAAGAGAAGAAAATTAACAAGCTTGTTACTTCCGACCAAGTAATTAGGCATTATGTAAGGAAAATTTACTGCGGCTTAAGCTTTTAAACAAACAAAATATATATTAATAAAAAAAGGCATGATGGTTTCAATTAATTTTTTAAGTAAACTTACAAAAAAAAAAGTAATTAAAATACGTGATTTTATACGCTGGAAAAATCAACAAATTTTTATGTTTCTTAAACATTTTTTATGAGATTTTCGCTTACTTGAACTTTAATTTAACGAGAGAGTAATTTTTATGTGGTTTTTAACGATAAAAGTAATAGGCGTTATCAGTGACAATATTTACGTATTTTTTATTGGCTATAAGGTGAGATGAGAGGTCAAAGGTTTCACACCTCAATATTTTAATCATTTATTGCTGTCAAATTTTGTGGTCACCATAGAAATAAAAAACGAGAAAATTTATATTGACATTAACATTGTCTTATGGGTCTTAAACTTCAAACTTGTCGAATTAAAATTTTTGCATAAAGACACCACAAAACTTTAGATATTTGGGTTCCTGAAATTCCAATGTAAGTTTGCAAAAAAAAAAAAAAAAAAAAAAAAAAAAAAGTCCATTAAGATACTTTTTTTATCGTGATCAGCTGATTAGAATTTACTTGTTTTTCATTGTAGTGTAGTAGACCAATGTGTCTAAACAAGAAGGTGAGGATTTTAAAAATTGTATCGTCCGTTTTTACTTTAAAAAAAAAAATAAAAAAGTGCCTAGTGTTCATTATTCATAAATTATTGTTAAGCTCTTAATGCATTTTTTAAAAGTATTTAAGTAGAAAAGAGTCTTTTAAATTTCCCGATCCACCTGTGATTGGCTAGCACGTTAGTATTAAGCTCTATTTAAATAGGAAAAATTCTTTGATATTAAAATTCCTGATTCCACGCAACATGTAAACAACTTTCTGCAATTTGAAGTGATTCACAATTCCGGGAAATGAAACTTCAACTTCCTTTATTTCCTATATAGCTGTAACGTCATTAATAAAACGAAATTAATAATAATTAGCAGAAATCACAAATTTACATGAAAGCAGGAAAACTTTATTAAACTTCTTTGTAAAAATTAATGCGGTTTATTTGACACCAATTTATATGTCACTTCTCATTAGTGTGGCATCTAGAAAAAAAAAAAGAGGTATGAAATATCTAATTTCAATTGAAAATATACGTAACATGTATAACAAAAAAATTACGTACACTAAATACACTGTGCTACAATTTTTTTTTATATAATTATCATGTTCTGAAAGAAAGCTTTATTTTTCATTAATATACTTAATTTGTATCAGATTTTTTAAGTAATGGATTTCTAAAGTAATTTTAAAATTGGATATTTTGCACGCCCTATATAGTCAGGTAATAGAAGTGACATGTTTGAGTATGCAGACTTTTTTTTCTCATTGAAACTCCACTTAAGAAATAAAAGCAATAATAATGCACTTCTATAAGTTACCCCCAAAAGAACTAAAAAAAAAAAAAAAAAAAAAAAAAAAGTAAATGAAAAAGTAAAAGCTTTGTTCAGAAAATGCAATACATACATTGTAAATTGTATGCTATAACCATATGGAATATATATTTCAGTTTTAGTTTTTTTATTGATAAAAATACTAATTGGTACAGACATAAATACATATAAAAGCATACAATATGTTTCGTTTAGTAGGTTCAGTCATTTTTTATACACTGTATATAAAAAAAAAAAAAAAGAAGACATAATATATTCTGCATTTATGTCATTGCAATTATAGCATAAATCGGAACAGCATAAACAACTAACTATGATACAAATATTTTAGCAATATACAGAAAAGTTATTATGTAGTATAGCATAAATTATGTAGTAATGAACAAATGTTGCTTATATTGATGCACATAATTATTACGTGTTTATTTTCATCCGTGTATAAATATAAACAAAAACCTCACAATAACAAATATATAATAACAGTGATGATAAAAAGCAAACAAGAGGAACTACAACTTGTAGTTTCAGTTCCAGTAAAGTTTCCCATCATCATACGTCTAATGACAACATGGCACTGCTGATTATGGTGATTACACGTGGTGCCGTGGTGGTGACAAACTCCAAGCTATAGCTAGCTAGCTAGGTCAAGTCGTGGGTGAACTATAACGATGACGAACAATGAGCTAGAAGTAAAAGTCCACACATACGTACGGACAAAAGCAGACACTTCCTATTGTTTGTTGGTTTAAAACACACTATATCAATTATCACGGTTAAATTTATATATAGAGCAAAATGTATATTTCACGTGCATAATATACGTATGTAGAAAACTAAGTCATGGGGTTATCTAGAGTTTAATAATATTGAGTACCTTATTGATTACACAATTTTGTTATATATATATATAGGCTTGATATATAGGGTAACTAGACATACAATTATGCTTCATTTTTGTGGTATAGAAATTATTTATATACTTAATGTGCTCTTCAACTAATCGTCGTTTTTATTTACCAGATATAGTTTGCACAATAAAATAAGCATAGAAAATTTACCGGAACTTATTGAAAATGAGGAATTGAAGAAATGCTTTTAATTTTTTATTTATACTTGTAAATATAAATAATAATTTTAGAGTTAGTGGAAGTACTATAGTTATTAAGTAAAAACTGATGAGACTAATACAGTGTAACATAATGTAGTGTTACCTGTAAACTACCTGTGTTTAATAAATTATTAAATAGCTAATTAAGTAAATAAACAAACAAATAAACAAATATAATAAAAAATGTTTTATATTATGCATTAAAATGAAAATAAATATATCAGTAAATTAATGAATAAACAAATACAAAAATAAATTGCTATTATTTCACATGTGAAATAATAGCAATTTATTTATATATAAAACTCTCAGTCCAATTACTGTACATTATTGATAAGTAGAACGTTATGTAATTGAAATCTCGTGTCCACTTACTATACTATTACTTTATAATCTTGTGTTAAAAGCTATAAAATGAATTATTATTTGATGATATGAGACATAAAAACTACATTCCTATATAACTACATATTTGCTATTCAATTCGTATGCATATAATACATAGTCTGTTACATACACACAGATGTGCAATGTATTTTATCCCGTATAGAGTAATTATTATACATATATTATTATGGCAAGTGTTTAAGAACGGTAAAAACCTTCAGTTGCACTCACTTGGTCAATCATTCTAAAGTCTTGCTAGAGGGTTATGAACTGCGTCAATAAAATGTTCTTGTATCTTGATTCAATTATTGTTAAGTCCTCTTTTCATTCATAACTATTATATGGTGATTATTATGTATGTAGGTACTACATATTTTAATTACAGTAATTATATATTGATGTGATTTCAATGTCAGTGATGTATATAGGTCTTACTTATGGTGCTAGTCAATTACTGGAGACTCGGCAAAAGCATAAGGACCCTCATTTCTTATCCTCCTTTAGCGTTGCCGGATTTTTTTTTTTTTTAATTTTTTATTAATATTTTTTTTTAAGACAACTTCTACATTTGAGTAACAGCGTAAAAATTTCAATTTCAGTACTACACACACGTTTACGTGTTTAAGCTTGTATAAAAAAATTAACAATAAAAAACATGATTATCATGATCATAAGTATCAACTTTTGTTTTCTTCTTGTTCCTAATCTGACATTAGTATTTGTACTGTACAGTATATTATTAGTATATTAAATATATTACGTATTATTATTAGTAGATATATTATTGTTTGTAGATAAATTTATTCCATTTATTTTATAAGTTAACAGTGTTGTAATTAAATTTCTCATTGTAAAACAAATTTTTAATTGACTTTATTTTTAAATGTTCATAAAAACTAAAGAAGAAGAAGAAAAAGAAAACTTTATGATATACGAACTTACCGATTACAGTTTAAATAATTAATGTTTAACTGCTATTAAAAAAAAAAAAAGTTTTTTTTTTTTAAGATTTTTTTTTTTGAAATTGTCTACATAAAATGTTTATTATTGCAAAATTAAAAGTCAAATTTCCTATTTACGTCATGTTTATTAATATATATCGTAGCCATTCAGTTTGTGAAGTACTGCTGTTAACCTACCTTCTTAAACGTAAATGATTGTAATAAAAATGTATGCAATGTTGGTGTTCGTATATCCTCGCGGAAACTTCAAAGACTGAAGTGAAAAAGATAAATAAAAAAATATAGCATGCATGAGCGTAAGTTGAGAGAAATAAAAAACTATTTTTATATTTTACGATCAATTACACGACGAAGAAATGTTACATTAAAAACCTAAGCCTATATAACTTCAGTGCTTGTTAATAGCTGAATGTTAAAGACAGACAAATCGCGATGCAAAATATATTTAAAAAACAAACATCTAATGTCTATGATAAAATGTTTCGAGAGAATGTAAAAATTTGTTTTTAAGTGGATGAGTTTTGATTTTAAGAAAATATCAGTTTGCATTCATAATAACACATGCATAATGTTTGCTCGCCGCGCTCTATTAGACAGTCAAACTGTAACTTAATGTTACCTTTACCTACTAAATAAATAAATACTTGAGCATGAGAAAATATTGATGTGATATACCACATCGTAAAAATAAATTTGGAAAAATTTGATTTTTTATTTTTCGTCTGTGATAGCAACATTTATACAAAGCCTTATCTGTATAAGGGAAAAACAACTAATTTTTCAAATAAAATAGCCAAAAATCATATTTTTCTATGCTGAGCAATGTTACGCATTACTCCAATGTGGCATCCGTATAAGAATATATAGGGTGTATGCGCATGACGTCATAATGAATGCGCTTCGACGTCATACTGCAGCAATAAATAACATTGCTCAGCATAGGACAAATTTAATGTAGTTTTTAGCTGTTTTCTTTGAAAAATTAGTATTTTTTGTTGTTTAATTTTCTCATACTTGAAAACGAAATTTAGCCTGTTAGCAACATCAATGCTAAAAAAAATAGTGGTAATTATTCTTAAACTGACAAAATGTGTCATTAACCCATACCGGCCCATAGTGCTCACAAATAGTATAAGAATGCAGCCACCCTACAAATGATTTCAATATCTAGTCAGTAGATATCTATTATATGTTAGTGTATAAACGTACGTCCTCGCAAAGTATCATCTTAACACACAAATGATTCGCATTGTTAAGCAGAATTATAGTCATCTCTGCCAAAGTTTCCTGTATTTGTGTTTGTACCTTCTTCTTCTTTTTTTTATTATTATTATTTTTTCAGTGACAGAGTCACGAACCGTTACTAAATGAAATTGTCACGCGTACAACGAGATTCTTATGCTAAAGTCTTTGCAGTATTTTCTAAGCATGACTATTGTAATAAAAAACAATCAATGTCAATTACTTTTAAAATATATAGCATAATGAGAGGTACTTGATCTAAAGTATTGCATAATCATGCTCTCAAATTATATAAAATGTTCTGGATCATGTTTTCAAATACTTCAATTGTAATCATTACGATTGTATTTTGTTTATAATAGCAGTTTTGTTAATGCTATATTTCTTAAGGGTCAAGAAGTTCACGATCTCTCGATTTGGATCGTCTACCTCTGAAATTTAATATTATTTTCAAGCACTGTGTAGAACTACTGTGTAGAATAACTTGGTGAAATTAACATTGAACCTTATGGACCTAAATATTAAAAATTTCGTTTAGTTCAAAATTTTGCACGGTTACACTGCTTTTTTTTTTTTTTTTTTTTTTTTTTTTTTTTTTTTTTTTAATATTTGAGTTTCTGCGTGGAGCAAAATATGTCTTTGTAAAAAATTTCATAATCTTACGTATATTTTTTATTAGTTGAACGCCTCTCATGGCTTTACTGCAGATACTTTTTTTTAATAAATTCAAAACATCTTTATTTAAGTGAAGCTATGGTAATATTTTCTTTTTTAACCCTTACTTTTTAAAATTGCTACATAGAGTATTGCATACATTTAAATTCAATAATAAAAACACAAACATATTTATACATCAATCTGTTCAGTTTTCTTGGAAAGAACATCTCTTTACAACTTTATGGGGAAAAAATACATTTTTTTATCCCAATTTTTCTACGTAAATCAAATTTTATTCCAAAAATTTCTTCTTATTTTTATGGCCAATCAGTAATGTTGTCATACAATAATTATATTATTTCCCTATGAGGAAGTGTGAAAAATATTCATTGAAATGACTATGCGTGCATTCGACGTAACAACCGGAACAGCAGTGATGTCACACACACTAAAAAAACAAATGATTACTTACAAATTTTTATAATGCCTAATATACTGTATTGATTGCGCACAAATGTATTTTCAATATAAATATTAAACTTGAGAGAGGCTATGACTAGTACCAGATTTATATGGGTACTGTACCTAAACATTATAGTATTAAACATTTCATAAAAAAATAGGAAAAAAAAGGAGGCAGAACAGGGATATGTATCATAATAATTAGATAAAAATTGTAAAATATATGTAATGCTGATGCCTGCCACTGAATTCGGCGCGTGCCTAATAATAAAAGTAGACACTATATACCCATATATAATAGTAATGAGATATATTATACACTCATATGATTAAGAATAAACAGTTGAAGCTCTTGGTATCGAGTTTTGGATAATGTTAGGTACACTCTAATTATAGTTTATTAGAGTTTATTTATTATAGTTTTAATGTAGAAATACGTTAGTTTAGACTAGAAATGTTTAGCATCAGTTTTTAAGCAACAAGCCTCTAGCAGTTTGTTTTTTAAGTGTATTTGTATTTGTTAAGTCTGTATGGAGAATATAATTTCCTGCCTCAAAGATAGCACAACTGAAATACTACATGAGAATATTTTTACAATATTCATTTTTAAATAATTGAATTTCAAAATAATAATAATACAGTACAAGCGTATGTTTCGTAATAGTCATGATGAAAAATTACATTTCCATTCGGAGAACTACCTACCAGTGTGGGTTTAAATAAGTGAAACAAAAGAAGTCATAACTTATAAAGTGCGCAATAAAAAATGACACCTGCATATGAGTTAGGTATTCACACTTTTCAGTTTTCTGACAGCAAAGAGTTAAGGGTAGTGAACATATATCTAATATCTCCTCATTTTAGTCGTCCATTTATATCAAATTTAATACCGTTTGAAAGATTATTATGTCAGTTATTACTGATGAAAATTTCAGGGTACATTACCATTGAAATAACGATTTTTTAAGTTAACATTGAATCTTATGGACTAAAACTTCAAACTCTAGTAACCTAACATTTATTTTGTATGGTGACAACCCATCAATTTTATACACCTTGGTTTGTCTTAGGGTAAAGACGGTTAAGTACCATTTTAAAGCCCATTTGACGTGTTTTTTTTTCTTTCTCGGCTGTTTACTATTTCCCTTTGATGTAAATAGATGACTTATGTAATTCATAAAGAATTTCCACTCAAATGTACTGGTCAGCTGGAGACGTGTATTTCTGGTCAAAAACAAATTAATCAAAAAGAAACATACAAATTGAATAACGATGTTCTCTTTGTAATACCTAAGCCATAAACTTATCTTATTTCCCTTACATAAAAATGATTTTGACACTTCTTTTGTTTTGTGTGGCAGGCTGCGGCGAGAAGAACGAGGCGAGCAGGATCGTGGGAGGACAGGAGACTGCGACGAACGAGTACCCCTGGATGGCGCGACTTTCTTACTTTGGACGTTTTTACTGCGGAGGAACTTTGGTTAATGATCGCTACGTCATCACAGCCGCACATTGTGTTAGAGGGCAAGTCAATGTCAATCTGAATTTTATTACAAACTACGAGTTCCAAGAACAACAAATTTTATTGCATTCTTCTAAAACTAGGAAGGATCTAAATATTAATTTAGGGGATGGAGTTAGCAGGTTTATCCCTCTGAAATTTAAAAGTTGATCCCTTATTTTTGCATGTCATTTGAAAGTCTTAATGGTAACAGCTAGAGTAACTGTATAGGGTTTGCCTTCTAGGAATACTAAAGTAATAAAAATATTTCAGGACCCGCAATCATTAGACAGGGAAGAAAAAACACAGTATTAAAATAAACATGAGGCTTTGTTAAAAGAGGGTAAAATTTCAAGCTTTTTTCCCACCTCACAATTTGGCATGTTGAACATCAACATTATAATAATCAGAAATCAATGTGAAAAATAATTCATTTGTTTATTCTCTTTCGATTTAAGTCAAAGTACCTAATTCTCCAGCCCTTTAGCTTAGCAATGACAAATATACAATTCCTATATGCTAAGTTTAACATTATCTCAATTAGAATACAATAATAAAAATAATACTACAAAAATAATACTACAATAATAAAAATGTAATGCATAAAACACAGGTTAAAAAATAATATATATTTTGCATTTTCGAAAAGCTCAATTTCTGCACATAGACATATGCAGAAAAAAGAAGTATAGCTTATATAGTTTATGCTGCTTTTTTTGACATCTCATTGTTTCTGAATTATAATTGCATGAAAAATTATGCTATCTATATACATTATAATATTTATGCTATGTAACATAGGTATTATGAAGTATACTGTAATAGTGTATAAAGTATATTGCAATAAACAAATGTTCCTGGAAATGAGAGAATAATTTATAGGATATATATTTATTCTGTACACAAGGGAGGTGTTAATATTTATAATTTATGTTGATTGTGAGAACTGTTATGTTATGATAAATATTTTATTGTTGTGTGTATCAGGTTTATGTGGTTCATGATCAAAGTTTCATTCGGCGAGCACGATCGCTGTGACTCCGCCAACAAACCGGAGTCTCGCTTCGTGTTACGAGCCATCGTTCAAGACTTCACGTACCTCAACTTCGACCACGATATTGCACTGCTGAGACTCAACGACCGCGTGCCCATCACGCCTCACATCCGACCTGTATGTCTGCCCACTGTCAAGGGTGAGTCGGTCACGCGGACCTACCTTGCTTTGCAAAACTGGATTATTTGCAACAGATTATCTAGAAATGATCTCATTTTATTTTCTTAAAGATCAAATCTCATATCGTGCATTATTTTTATACTCTGCTTAACATACTATACTTTACCTTATTATCTGCTCGTTTAGGTATGTAATATCGTCTTGGAATATCAATTACATCGATTACTAACTCTTTCCCTCTCTCCGTTTCCGTCTCTCTCTCTCTCTCTCTCTCTCTCTCTCTACCTCTCCCCTGTCGCTAAAGCGTGTGAGGATGAACAATGATTGAACATACCTAAAAAGCTACTATATTATATGCCAAAAACCTTAATTTCAAATACTGGACATTTTGTTCCTTGATCTAAAAACAATTTTCAATGCTTTTTTTTTTTTTTTTTTTTTTTTTTTTTTTTTAATACATGATTATTACGTGATGAAATAAGGTTAATTTGTACTAGGTCTCAAAACACGTAAAATAAAATAAAAAAATCAACATTTCTGATTTAAATTTGTCAAGCCTCACTTAATTGTCAGTATACAGATTTCTATATCTAAACAACAACAACAATCCGAAAGAAAGCTTGGTCCCGCAATGCTCAAGGATAGAAAACTAGCGGTCACTTGTTGAGTCCAGCAACTAAACCACTCCACATTAGGGTTAAATTTTCTCGCGACTAAACCACCCCACTGATAACTTCCATGAAAATTACTCGTTTACAAAACAACATTATCTCATTGAATCCTCAACCATAATGCTTCATAATAATATTCTCAAAAAAAAAAAAAAAAAAAAAAAAAAAGTGTATTTTTCATGTATAACATTGTACAGTACATATATGCAGTAGTAATAATAATAATGCCTTGAGTCACTAAACTTTAAATGTTTAAAGAAATGTATATTTTTATATTAAGGTTTCTTCGTTGTTTGTTGTAGAATGTAAAAATTTGCGAGAGAGAGAGAGAGAGAGAGAGAGAGAGAGAGAGAGAGAGAGAGAGAGAGAGAGAGAGAGAGAGAGAGAGAGAGAGAGATTACCCAGAAGTTTGATGCGTATAAAATTAAATTCACAAGTTATACGCTTCCAGTTTTACATACATAATTATCATGCACTTTTTTATATTTATATTTTTTAACGTCATTAACTTCATATTTTCAAGGCTATGTGCAACATAAAAATATCGACCAAAGCTGATCTCTTGTTTGATTATTGTTTTTGTTTGTTTTTTTACTTCATTTTTTATTAACATTCATCTTCAATATTTATCCTTGAAGTAAAGTAATATTGTATTAAGTATCTTTCAAATTAATATCATAACTTTTTTTTTATCATTCGACTGCGTGTTGGATGATCAATATTTCATAATGTCATGACGTTTTGACGTTTACGTTGTTGCAATGACAAGCTGCGAGTTAAAAGTTGTAGTTACAACTTACAAGTCTCAGCTCTGAAACTCAAAAGTTGACTCTCTCTCTCTCTCTCTCTCTCTCTCTCTCTCTCTCTCTCTCTCCCTCTCTCTCTAATATCATTACAAAGTCAATGGTTACCTATATAATAAAATTTTCCAAACCCGTGACCATCATCAGATAATAGAGAAAATTATTATATTTAAATTAAAATAAAATCAGAAATTAATTTAACTGAAATTAAATTGATGAGACGAATAGTGTAATATATTTATATGATATTAGACTCCCTATTACAATTAAAGTATAATAATAAATAAATAAAAATTGGGTTAAGGAAAATAAATAGGTAATAATTATGCAAGCTCATATAATAATAGCAATAGTTATTTATGACAGCATAATTTATGCTAAAATGCATATTATATGCATATGGAATAACATGTTGGACAGTATAATTAGATATGTAAAATAGAGATGTTAATTATACTTTATTACATAAATGCAATACAAATCACGTTTTTATTTTCTTCGTGTATTATACGAGTGTAGAATTTCAAAAATTTGTTATTCAAATTTTTCACGGTGACCTTTAATTTTTTACATATTTAGTTAAAAAAAAAATAAAAAATAAAAAAAAGACAAAAAAACAAAAGACAAAGAAAAGAAATATTTTTCTCCCTTTTTTTTCCTGCTATAATATTTTTTTTTTTTAGTTAAAGCGGCTAATTTTTTGCCTTAAATAAAGACAATGATTTGAAAATATGCCTGTATACAAAAACAGTATATTACTGTAGAATGTATAATACTGCGAGAATGATGATTTTATGCTTTGAGAATTCCGCGCGATGATATTTATCATCATAAATAAAACTTTATTGCAAACAAAGAACAATAAGTTAGTAAACTGAACGTGTAATAAAATAAAATATTTATTTGTAATGTATTTATAAATGACTCTTATTTATTGAAATTTAAATCTATTGTTTTCAAGTTTAGTTAAATCTTAGTTAATATTTGGTAACAGTTATTTGAAAGAAAAAAGTCTTAAAAAAAATGAGAGCGATATATTTACTTACGTATAAAGTTTACGGTAATGCATCCACATCCACACACAGGAAAAGAAATAAAATTTCAATACAACAAAATGTTGCAAACATATAGACGACTTTTGAATACAATCTTAAACTGTAATAAATTTTATTTTTAAAGTCATTCATTAATCTTGACTTGATGTACAAAACAATAGCGGTTTTATTTATTGTTAATATATTTATATACATGTTATTTTAACTTCTTTAAGTAATACGTTATTTTAAATTTTTTTTTTTTTTTTTTTAATTTCCTTTTTGGAAAATAAATATTTTAATCTTGTTTATGTAAAGTAATCTTAAAAAACGAATTAATCTAATTTTTCTTCACATTTACTCATTTTTTTTTTTGCATGAATTTTTTATGCCTTCAGGCTTTTTAATCATAAAATAATAAAAAATAAAAAGTGTTATTATTTAATAAATTTAGCTACGTCACGGTGTATATGATACAGATATGCTTCAAAATTAATTTTAACAAATATTTTTGAAAATGAAAATCTTCACAGTTTAACATGCTCTCTCTACAGAGCGGCTAATTTTTGCTTTAATTTTATTAAAATAGCTTTAGAATAATAATAATATAATATATGCTATAATGTATAGTGATTATACTACATAGCATGATAGTTAACATGTTCAGCATAACTACTTATGTTATTACAAAATAGCAGCATTTGTGCTCTACAATATAGCAAGTGTTCAATGAAGAAAGAAATTACATAATTTAAATTTTTCATGCGTCATATCATGACATAAATATGCAGTTTTTTTTATTCTTCCGCATTATATATAAAAATATAAATAAATAAACGGATTTACAAATAAATATGATAGGTACGTATCAAAATGATGAATATAATGAATACACGGATAAAATAAGTTACGTGATTTATTCTGGATTTATGTCATTTAGCATAAAAATTGTTATATGAATTGACTGATTAATTTATGCTGTACAACATAATTGTTATGCTGTGCTGGAGCTATTATTCACAGGTAAAAATAAATACGTATAATAATTATGCTAGCTCATTTTCATCACAATTGGTTTAATACAGCATAATTTATGCTATACTGCATAATAACTATGTTATATAGTATAAATATTATAATATATAGCATAATTATTTATGTTCTAATTTAGCACCATTTATGCTATAACGACATAAATGCAGCGTAAATTACTTAATTTATGCTTTCTGTGTTTGTATAGCATAACTTATGTTGTTTTGCGTATCAGTTTAGCTATAAGACATGATACGTATAGCATAATTATTATGTATTTATTTTTCTTATATAGTTTAGACTAATATCAACGTAATGCTCCATATAAATACATAGTATTGCCATAAAATATAGGAAACCATTATTTCATGTTACATTTTAAAAAGGCAATTTGCACATTTTACTAACTTTTAATAGAACTAGACCGATCATTATGGTGAAGATTTGTCGTAACATTTAAAATTAGCTCTTAGTACTTTCAGTGCTGCAAAAATTTGGAAAAGATTGAATAAATTAATGAAAAAAATCAAGTTCCTTATAGAAAAATAAAATAAAATAACTTCGGACCTAATACGCGCTGTGCAGCAAGCAGATGTCTCGTCAAAGCTAGTCTAAATAAGAACCACGTAAAGCGGTTGATTTTTGCTATAGATGTTGACATTTACATTGTCTTTATTTGGTTCTCAGATGAGCTGTACGTGGGTACGGTCGGTACCGCGGCTGGCTGGGGTACCACACACGAAGAGGGCAAGCCATCGTGCACGCTCAATGAGGTGGACGTGCCCGTGATGAGCAATGACGACTGTAAGAAGACCAACTACACGTCTGCAATGATCACTGATAACATGATGTGTGCCGGCTATGCTACTGGACAGAAGGATTCTTGTCAGGTCAGTAACAGCTCTATATCTCACTTAATTCTATAAATAAATAAAATATGAGGAAAAAAACATTAGGTTGATGTGTATATATATGTATTTTTTCTTCTTTCTTTTAACAGTATAGTTTAAATTAATACTATATAAGTATGCTAAGTATATCAGTATATCGTATTGTATTGACGCAGTATCCTTATACTTTTGACTTTTATTCAAAGTAACAAATATCTAGCACTCACTACGCTATAGAACATTTGAACACAAGTCCCAATTAACTATATAAATTAGAGAATCTTAGTGTTTTATTATTCAAAGTGCTCTAATATCTTTCAAATAAATAAATAAACCTGAAATGCTTGAAATAAGATGATTAAATTTTGTAACTCTAAAACTTATAATACTGTACTTGCTAAAATAAAAGCAAGTATTACAATAAAAAAGAAAATACATCAGATCTCACTTCACACACGATGTGAGAAAAAATAAATAAAACTTCATGTTCTCTTCTTTTTTTTTATATTCTTTTCTTTTCGTGATTATTTTACAAATGATTTGTATTTCACACAATTGAGATGAGAGCGTGACATGAAACAATCTTCTCTCTCTCTCTCTCTCTCTCTCTCTCTCTCTCTCTCTCTCTCTCTCTCTCTCTCTCTCTCTCTCTCTCTCTCTCTCTCTGTATATTTTTCCTTGTTTGTCAAATAATAACATGTTGCTGCGATGAAAACAAGTCTACAATTACGCTCAATAGTATTCACGTCTGCTGACTAACTGAGAGGCGCCACACCAACATCTTTTGCATTTTACTTCCGCGAGCTGTCGCCATCGGTCATTGCTACCACTCACTCACTTAATGTGCAAATTAACTTGACTCTGCGTGCAGCTTATCTATACATTGCACCGGCATAAATATATAATATTGGAAATATTCCAGCAATATGCGTGGATAATTGAAATTCCTCACACTCCATCATGACAAGAATAAAATTATTATTTATATTAGAGAGAGAATATAATTCAAAATTTATAAACTATAAAGACGTTAGAGAGACAGGAAATATTTATGATATATTTGAACACATATATTGCAAGACGGTAATGATTTCAAATTACGGTAAGCGTAGCAATTTATGTCAAAACAAAGAATTACTTCCGTAAAGCATGGTCCAGACTTACTTAATTAACAGCAAGACGTGTTAATAAATCTTTAAAACATTTATTATCTCCTGAACCAATGAAGTTAGAGGGATCAGACTTAAAAATTTAGATACCCAGAGAATAGGATTGAACTTGATGGGGGAATTAAAATTGTTCTCTTGTCAAAATTAATTAAATGGAGCTTATCGGTTTAGGGCGCGGGGAGATGCAGGGAAAGCTAAGGGTCCCCTAATTTAACATTACGCTTAAGGGGAAAAACACTTTTTTTTTCTTTCTTTCTTTTTTCTTTTTTCTTTTTTTTTTTTTTCTTTCTTTCTTTTTTTCTTTCTTTCTTTTTTTTTTTTTTTTGCGATTTTTGAGAAAACTACTCCACCGATTTCGCTGAAATTTAAATGAAAAATAGTAGACAATACTTTTACGTGTTTTAAACCATAGAAAATTTTTAAGAATTTTTTAAACCGATAACCTACCGAATTGACTTTCTTACATTTAAATAACCATTAGACTATAACTAAAGTGAGTTGCGGTGCTATTATGGTGATTAGCCTATAAGTTGTAAACACGTTTCTTTGTAGTAATACTTAAAGAAAAAACAATACTAGACTGTAAAAAAAAGTAAAATAATATTAATTATTGAAATTGTAAGTTTTAATTTTTGATTCCTGCAATGCCTCATGTTAAAATCGATAACATTTTTCGGTACTAGAGTGTTAATAATATAATAATAATTTGTTGTTTTCATTAAATTTTAGATAGAATAGAATAGAATAGAATAGAATAGAATAGAATAGAATAGAATAGCATAGAATAGAATAGAATAGAATAGAATAGAATAGAATAGAATAGAATAGAATAGAATAGAATAGAATAGAATAGAATGACGAAGAAAATTAAGAGGCCTAATTTTAAATATCAGAGACTAGACTTCAGCCTTCTGACTACAACCATTAATTAAGTTAGAACCATATTAATGTGAAATTTGACGTATATTACATTTAAAATATTTCCACTTTTGATTCCTTTATTTACTGATTGATGTTTTTATTGAAAGCCTTGGGTGCAATTGTGTGCGTGCTGGTTTCATGTTCTAAGTGATCACGGCATTTGCAGAGACCTTGAGCACTCGTGCTCTCCGCACGTTAATTCTCGTGCGTAATTATGTCACAGGTAACACGGTGAGAGAGATGTATTCGTATCTCCGCACGAACAAAAATAAATACGTAATAATTATGCTAGCTCAATACAGCAATATTTATGCATAACAACATTAGTTCTGCTAAATTGTACAGTGATTTTACTACATTATAATAGTTGAGATATTTAGCATAATTATTACTACACATGTTATTACAAAATAACAACATTTGTGCTCTACAAATATAGCAATTATTTAATGCAGCATCAATTACGTAACTTACTTTTTCCAATGGACCACTTGTAATGAAATGTTTTTGCAACGTGTAAGTGAAAACGATTTTTCCGTAAGAAATGCATTAAGAATATTCAAATTTATTTTAAATAGTTCGTTCATTGCAAGTGGTCGATTCTGGTAATTCAAGGTGGAAGTGGTCCACTCCAAGTCAGAACTTTCACCTATGTATCTACCTCATCTCATTCATTTGAATTCAATCCCACGTTGCTATATGTGATGGCATATTAACAACTTATTTACATTTCATGTGAGTAATAAATTGTGTTGTTATCTACAGGGTGACAGTGGAGGGCCGCTGATAACTGAGCGAAGTGACAAGAAATTCGAACTGATTGGTGAGTATAACGACCACGACATCAAAATATCAAATTTATTGTACAAAACTAACCACAAATTTATAATATTGATTTAGTTCCTATGTCAGTTATCACTTTTGTAGACGTTATGGTAACAAATAAATGACGTGTTAAAAACTAAAATGGAAATGAAATAAAAATGTTAAGTGGAAAATAAACAAATTCTCTTCTACAGCTAAAAAGTAAGAGAAGAAAAAACATACAACTCCTAATATCCTTATTGCAAAACGCTGATTTTTGATCCAAGGTTTTTAGCAAATTATTAGTTTTGCACGATTTTCACTATATCAAAGTTAATAAATTTTAACAAAAAAAAAAAAAAAAAAAAAAAAAAAAAAGCTTAAATTATTTCAGAAAACTATTAATGATAAGGATATTAATAAAGAAATTTAACCTAATTAAATAATTGCATTGTATTGATTTAATTTGAACTTGCGAAGGCTTGACAATCCTCTGCTACTATATTGTTGCCACAAACCACATTTCTCGTATTTAAAAAAACAAAAACACAGTGTGATCAATTAAAAAGAAACAATTGTAAAGTTTGAAAATTTTGATTATATAAGGTTATTTATACTAAAGATCCAATTTAGTTAAAAGCATTTGATAATTAACTAAAAATTTAATTTATATAATATGCTATAACATGCAAGAAGGATTATAAATTTATTATCAGATTTCATTATGTTTTTCTATTTAAAACTTCATGTGCTTAAATGATAAAATATTACATCAGCTTACCATAATCAATCATGACCAATATTCAAAGTATTTCCTCCTCACAAAATATAATAATAATTAACAGATTTTATTGGGCTCTCAATTTAGCCCAACTGTTTCACAGTACAGTCTGTTACAGTTTTCAATTTATACAAACAGAAATTTCATTATGTTAATAATATATTTTTTTCTCTCATAAATTATAATTTTTAAATAATTATATTGATAATTTTTAACTTTCATATAGTCTTTTAATACTATAAGTTCATTAAAAAAATTATATAAAAAAAAATATATTAATAATTATTTTTGGATAAATTTCATTGATTATACACGCACTGATTTCATTTTAATATTTTTTGTTGTATATACCCCCCCCCCCTTCTAATATACACGATACATATTTAATTAAAAATCAGTCCACTATAAACTATAAGTAGCATGATAAAAGTTGGTTCCACATTTTACCTTCCTTACCAATATGTTTCCATGTTCCAGGAGTGGTGTCCTGGGGTAACGGCTGCGCAAGACCAGGATTCCCTGGAGTGTACACTCGCGTCACGAGGTACCTGGACTGGATTCAAAACAACTCCAAGGACGGATGTTACTGCTCGGAATAATCTGTGTCTTTGTCTCAAGTCAAGTCATGCAACCAATATCATCTCATCTCAACAGTAACTTTAATATCAATGAAGATCAGACGAACTGGAACACGTGCAGGGAGAAGTAAAGGCCTGTGTGCAAGGATGTTTAACTTCACACATAACTCTTACGTACAACAATCAATGTTATTACGGGCTGTTCACAATGACGCGTAAATTTACGTAACTTTCTCGTAAGAATTCAAAGAACATTGATTGTTGTAACTTTACGTAAGAGTTACGTAAATGTACGTGTGACTGTGATTGTAAACAGGCATTAACATTTTCTATAAGTAGCTTTTGTCCCAATATCGATACGCGTAAAAAAAATGACTTTATGTATGTGTTGTTTTTGGATCAATCCGCACCGAAGAACCCATAAAAATAGTTCACTTTACTGATAAAGGTAAAATATTTATAAGTATCATCTTATATTAGAGTTTTTTATGTGCTTCGACGCCATATGTGAGCAAAATTAATAACAATATAACTTGTTTAGAAAAAATACTATATATTATGTTTCACCAGCTGAAAAAGTACTGAAGTTATTCATCAACTATATTGATATTTTATAGCGTTCAAGATAATCTGTTTAATATGTGAGAGAGGAGCAACAGAATTGTTAAAGCAGATTAATGTAAGTAAGAATGAATATCCAAACTACGTTTGTGCTTTGCTATATCGAATCAAACATGGCGCTAGCGCGCAATATCGTGCAATTACTCTATAGATTGTCATCAGTGTGGACTGATCCAATAAAAAACAACCAATCCAATTAAATATTAATGTGAATGACGAAAATAGACTTCACATTGCTTGGCATAAATCTTGTATAACTTTTAAACTGTACTAAAAAAAATGCGACTCTAAAGAGAGGATGAAAGAAGCATCATTCGCAAAATACGGAAAACTGCGTAATTTTAAAATTTATTATAGTAAAATAAAATTGATATTTTATTTTCTACCTATTGTTGTAGAGTACATTTGAAATTAATGCTACAAAATCTAATTTATTTATTTATGATTTAAACTGTAATTGAAGTTATTTCCGGTTCCGGTTCCAATGAATCTTGATTGCCACATCGTGCAGAGTGTAAAACAAAAGAGCCAGCATCAATCCATAATAATTTAATTTAAAATAACTTTTTGTGACTGTACTGACTAACTTTATTCATGTATTAAAATAGCTTAAGTTTGAAAAATAAGGGACTAAAAAAATATCAACGGGGTTTTTATATCGTGGGTTCGCATTTTTACCTCATACTGTGGATAAAGGTGTGTTTTATTTGTGTTTACATGGAAATGTGATTAAAAATGCGTTGAAAAGTAAAATATTTCAATACATAACAGTACATGAATAGAATAAACTGTGTTATTTATGCTACATTTAGCATAAACGTTGCAAACTTAGTAACTAATTATGATGTACAATATATTTTTAGACTGGATCAATCAATTATTACACAATGAACGGTATGGTAAATCACATTCTCATGTAAATGTACCTTTAAATGTAATTTCTTCTTTTTTAATAAAATAAGTAAAAAAAAAAAAAAAAAAAAAGCTTTACATAAAGTGTGCCTTATACAATAAGTATTAAGTAATCTTGGTTCGTATCTTGACTGGTGACACATCGCTGTGAGGTCACGACCTTAGCATTGTATCAAGTTTTAGTGATCTTGACCTCGTGGAGCGTGTGGGTCAACAGGTAAAGTACGTTCACACGGTGCAATATTTTTAAGCAATAATTTTAATTTCATGCAATCTTCATGAAAGTCCTGTTTACACACGTGGAGCAATATTTATATTAGTCAAAAATAAATTTTGTAATTTATGCTCTATTTATGTCATTATATAATGTTACTGAATTTGAAGAGAATTAAATATAATGCTGTACAACGTAATATTATTGCTATATAACATAATAACTATACAGTATAGCATAGATTACGTTGAAATGTTGCTGCGAAAATCAGCTAGCATAATTATCACGTTTTTATTTTTGTCCGTGTGCAATGCAATTACTTGCATGAAAATGGCGAATGATTTCCATGTAGATTGTATGCAATCAAATTAACTGCAAATATTGCTCCATGTACGCAGACCACAATTGTGCAATTGTTACAAATGAAGCGAATATTTATTTGTTTGTTATTAATGTTCTAATTAAACTTATTAACCGTTAATCAAGAATATTTTTGAAATAAAAATCTGTTAATATATAGTGTAAGATTTAAGAACAACATTTTGTATTTGAGTGTAATTTATAGAATTAATATTTATTATTTATATAAATAAATTGTGTTTTATTTTTATAACCTACCAAGTCAGTTTAGTTCTGAGAGGAAGACTAAAAAAAATTAGGAGAGAATTTTTTGCATATTCAAAAAGAAGATATTGATGTTTTGAATCGATATTTCATAAGAATTTCTTATTTTTGCGTTCATTAAGTATTTGAATTAATTTTTGAAAATGGTAAAATGGCCCCACGATCGGTAACTTTGTCCTATTCCCAAATATATAGGTTACCGACCGTGACGTCATTTTTCAAAATTCTTAATGATTTCAAAAAAATTAGACATTTGCATATCAATTGATTCAGGAAAATATATTCTTTTAGAATATGAAACAAAATTACCCCCCTCTCTCTCTCTTTTTTTTTTTTTTCGAAACAAAAAAATTATAAATCTTTATAGAATATTTTCAATTTTTTTATCAGTGCAAAGTTTTAAAAAAACAGCACAATAAATTTGTGATAAAGTTGATAACATACGCCACGCATGTTATTGTTCACTGCGTAACGTTAATTACACGTTTTTTTTAATTATTTGAATATTAATTAGAAACTCACTGTACTTTAACATAAAAAACAACAAAATAACAATACGGGGGTACTTAAAAATAATTTACACTTTCAATATTGCTGGCTTAATCAAATATAATTTGATTTGTATATTGTGCAGGATCCATATGTATATTTGTAATATCATTATATTTGTACTTTAAAAGTAATTAAAAATTTTGTACTGTGTACTGGAGTAAATTCACATGAAAGTATTCAAAGCTTTTAAGTTCATATACTGTACGTGGGGAAAAAAAAATAAAGTTTATGTAGAGAATACTCATTATTTTCACATTAATGGATCCGATTAATTAAATTGATGTAATGCCCCGCATCATTACATAATGATTTTGATATTAGGTAAAATTAATCAAATTGATAACATATGGGCGTCTGTACAATTTTTTATATTAACTTGTTAGAAAATTATATAGAAAAAAAAAAGTTTTTAAATTTGCTAGAAAATACGTATAGCATTTAGCAATATAAAACTATTATACAAATTCTTCGAATAGAAATTTTGCTAAAAATCTTGGAACATGACTAAAAATTTCCATACGTGATGACGTCATAGACTGAAACATGATACATTTGAGCTGCTGATATTCAATTCATTTACCTCTAAGTAGGTTGAAGCAGGTATATTATAGATAAGAACAATTCCAAATTTCCGATGTTTCGTATGTAAAATTTCACCGGAGAGACACGCCCGCATGAGGGTGGGTGTTCAGATTATTAGACTTTCTCCCCCAAAACTCAACGTTTGTTTTAGAACTGCAGTGATGGCTGGACCTCTGTTCTTCACCTTTCTGCTCTGCTTCATTGTAAGTAACTTTGGGTTTTATTATTTTGACTTCTTTTGTCAAGTGTATTCACTTTCAATGATACACATTTCTGAACATGATTGAATTTCGCGCAATTTAAATTCCATATGTGTACTTTTTTTGTAAGAATAACACTGAGAAATGTACGTACGTGAGCATTTGACTGGTAAAAACTTCAATCTTACTCGAGTACCACTTTTTATCGTTACGTTATTTAATTTAATATGATGATAAAATAATACAGTACGTGATTTAATTTGGATTTGCGAGAGAAAAGAAATTAAAAATAGTCTAAATACTTTAAATTTAAGTAATATTTTGTGTAAAATATAGCCATTTAAATTACTTTAAGATAGAGATACAGATAGAGAGAGAGAGAGAGAGAGAGAGAACGTCGTTTTCGGCTATTTTCTTTGGGAAATCGCTAAATTTTTTAATATTGTTATTTTTCTCAATGCACTAAGAATATTGTTTAGTATTTTTAAACTACCCAAATGAGTCATTTACCTATACCGGCCCATGTATAGACAACATGGCGACGACTTTAACATGAATGCATACACCCTATAGCTACCATAATTATTGCTAAGTTTACTTTTGTCTGTGTGTAGGAGATTACAAGGGCAGAGATATTTTTCAACGATGCCATCTATAAAGACAGTGGGAGCAGACGTAATGCAGACGATTGGACGGCAATGCCCTTCAAGAAGAAACGATATTTGGACTTGACTTACGGGAATGCTGCCTACCCCGACTGTGGTAAGAAATATGCTAAACTGACAATTATCTGAATTATCGTATTTAAATTATTTAAATAAAAAAACAAAAAACTTCTATACATTTATATTACACAATAAAGTATAATTATTTAGCTTATAAGCTAGAGCCGTATTTTTTTTTATTTAAGATATTACTTACTCCTCACATTAGCTCTGAGTTTAACAGAGGTAATCGGAAGTTGGCTAGTGGTAAACTGAAAGGAATAGGGGTAAATGCTACAATACACTACTTCATCTAATCTATAGTTTACTATCTCAGCATGAAGTAATGGATGTTACTGGTGATTAAAAAAAATATATTAATAATAAAAACATAAAATACGTTGAAGTATGTAGCACAGCACACTTCATTAAAAAATTTCCAGGCTCAATGCTGTAGTTTTTATAAGGGCTCTATAATACTAAATAAAATAATAATAATAATAATAATAAAAAGGATGAAAATTAGCAAAGAATCTTTTCTCGCAATGACTGCGTGATTGGCTAAAGCAATCTACCAATAAGCTCTATTATATATAGATATGATTCAGTAAAAAAAAATATATATATATATACAAAAATACAAAAACAAATACAAATATTATATTTTTCATAAAACAATTTTATAAAAAAGTTAAAATTATTATGAATTTTGTTTATATTATTTTATAAAAAAAAAAAAAAAAAAAAATCTATTTACTTCGTATAAATGTTATAATACCATATTTTAATGCACATCTAAAGCTAAACAAACGTAAAACATGGTATTTCTGTATTATTTGTATGTTGATACAAATATTTTGTTATACTTCCAGTATGCGGACTCTCCAGCCAGGGTCCTACCCGAGATCCGAGGTTACAACCACCCACCAAGGATGATGACATACGTGTGGTGGGAGGTGAGGAGGCCGAGCCTCACTCACTGCCCTGGATGGCGCTCATATTTGCAGAGCCCAAGGACACCCCCATCTGTGGCGGGTCTATCATCAGTGATCGCTACGTCATCACCGCAGCTCACTGTTATGACTCCAGGTATGGTACCTATGTACTATGACTCCAGTGCTATGCTATGGTGTTATGACTCCAGGTACCTATGTGTTATGTACTATGACTCCAGGTAGGGTCTATGTGCTATATATGTCTCCAGGTAGGGTAGCTATGTACTATGACTCCAGTGCTATGCTATGGTGTTATGACTCCAGGTACCTATGTGTTATGTACTATGACTCCAGGTAGGGTCTATGTGCTATATATATGACTCCAGGTAGGGTAGCTATGTACTATATGACTCCAGTGCTATGCTATGGTGTTATGACTCCAGGTACCTATGTGCTATGTACTATGACTCCAGGTAGGGTCTATGTGCTATATATATGACTCCAGGTAGGGTAGCTATGTACTATGACTCCAGGTAGGGCCTATGTGCTATGACTCCAGGTATCATCACTGCAATGCATGCATTCTCGTTGGATTTGCAATCGCATTTACAAGCATAATAATTACTGGAGCTCACTTTGGCTACCAATAACCGTCACAATATTTAAAACATAAAACCGAGCACAAAATTGTCTATGACATTTTTAAAATGTGCACTGCATACATAAGCAATAGATAATAGGGTCGGTGGTGTTAATGACGTCACATCATAAACACCACCATCCCTATTATCTATGTATTTATATGTAATACTTATACCGTGTTTTTAGTCTTGCTCAAGAGGACATCAAAGTGGTACTAGGAGAACACAACCACTGTGTAAGAGATCGCTTGACCACTCGCTTCTCAGTCGACCGCATGGTGATTCACCCTTCCTTCCGTCACCAGGACTACTTTGCAGACATCATGTTACTGCGCCTCAGTATGCGCATCACCTTCAGTCGTATTGTCAGACCTATCTGTCTACCCTTGCATGGTCAGTATAGTCTTCAATATACCATCAATAAATATACTACTCAATAAAATTTAACATACTTGAAATGTACACAAAATTGTGAGAGTATTATTATTTCATTATTATTACAGAATTTTTGGTTCATTGAAAATATTTTTAAATGAAATGTTCAAAAGTTAGTCAATAATGTTATCAAAAACTGAAGTAAATCAAAGTTATTGTTGTTACGTGGACTGATAATTATATACTGTCCTGTGGATGCTATATAGAATGTTGAAACAGCAATAGCTCAGAATTTTACTTTTTTTAATTGCCATACTATAAGGTATCAATGCCTCTTTGTATAATTTTAATTTAATAATAATATTAATAATAATAATTGTTAAACATGTTCTCGACTTACTTAAATATTCCAGGTGCCAATTTCGAAGGTGCGTGGTCCCTGGTGGCAGGCTGGGGCACCTCTAACTTCACGGGCAGCTCCGAGTGTGCGCTCCACCAAGCTCCCTTGCCCGTGCTCTCCAAGGAGAGCTGTGTTCAGTCCTCACAGTACCCGCCAGAGACCGTGCATACGTCACTCTTGTGTGCGGGATACCTCGGCGAGGGAGGCACCGACTCGTGTCAGGTAGTGTCACCTTAATGTATATATACCTTAAATGCCTGCAGACTCGCGGTTCATTTCGGAGACGATGGTCAAATTTCTCTCTAGCTCGCACAGATAAAAGAAATTGAATTTCTGAGTCCGAAGACGTGAAATTAAAGTTGGTGTCCACTCTTTTATAGATATTGAGTAAATGCAAAAAAGGCTATTATATTATATAAAATAAAATAATTTCTTATTTTGAATTTGCAAAAAACAAAATATTATATCAGACTAAAACAAATCTCCCTTATACGTATGAACGCAAGAAAAGTAGAAAAAAGAAGAAAACGACAACTTATAATAGTATAGGTATATAGAAATATACGATAGTAGTATATGTTTCGTACGATTTTTTCTTTATCCAATGTTTCTCCATTTTAATTTTGCATACCAAATTTCATATTGGTAACTTGATTGCTTCATTATTATATTTATTGTATTTGGACTTGGATGTTGCAAAATAAATAAATAATTTCAATTAATATATTCACCAAATTTGTATTGAAAGTTAGTTTCTCTATTCGAAAGATATTTTTTATTGACGCATTTGTCTTTTTATTATCTTTATGCTTTTCATTTACTATGCTCTTTACTTCTATATTATTTGTTTTTAATAAACGTTTTGTTTGTTTAAATCTGCAATGTTGATTTCTCCAGGGTGACAGCGGGGGTCCTCTTCAATATCTGCATCACCAAACACGTCGCTTCACTCTCATAGGTAAGAAATACAATATTTCGCCATCAAAGTTTTGGTTCTTATGTTGCTGTCAAATATCGTCGTATTTTGTAATGTTGCCATGAAAAACAACGGTCATTTCTTTAAAATTACTTCTACTAGAATAGGTACTAGTAGTATGTAATTCTGTAAACTGTAGTAGGTAAAAAATTAGCCTGGACCAGGTATTGTCAATGTCACCTAATGCAGATGAAATGTCGTCTAATTTAGGTGAGACATAACTACATTGTGGTATGTTTACCTGCATTAGGTTTTCTTGTTGCATATCAATTTCTTTTACAATATTTGCGTACTGTATAATTTACAGAATTTATATCTGCTATAAGTATAATATATATAGTAGTTCTTTTCCAGTGGATATTTTTGCTTAATTTTAATTCACGGGTTGCTACGTTTTTTGCATTTTAGAACTCAAAACTTCTCTGATCCTATACTAAAATTTCCTTTACTATGTTGTTGTTGTTATTGTTGTTTTTTCTGCTATAAATTTTCTCTCCCAGAAATTTATTTTCTAAATTTTTGAACTAGAGAAAATTACTAACATATAACTGGCTATTAGATTTTAATTTACATCAAATATGGCGAGTATATAAATTCTCCAGATATAAAGAGAAGCATTCTAATGAAATTTATAAAATATAGTACTTTTTGATTTCATGTTTCTTATACCCCTACATAGGAATCGTATCGAATGGTGTTGGATGTGGACTCGCAGATTTCCCAGGACTCTACACGGACGTGGCTCAGTTCATTCCCTGGATCCTGAGCTTCACGCAAGACTCCGCCTACTGCTTCCGATAATTGTACCGATGTCAATAATCATGGAAGTAAATTCTAGGGCAGCGGCCATTTCTTAGCAATTTTCTTAACGCAGCAATCAAGTTTAGACCATGCTAACTTTATGGACGCTATCGCAGGGGTCGGATGTGCGCTAAGAATTAACCGCTGTACTAGGCTTAATCGGCAATAATTAAATTATCTTTTTTACTGTTGTTGCGTTAATAAAAAAACAATGGTCTTACAAATGTTAATTAATGTTATTTAAAGTTAAATCAAATTAAGTCTCTTTCGTTATTTTAAATAGAATAAAAAATAAATTGCACGGACAAAAAAAAACTACGTTTAATAATTATGTTGGTTCATTTTCAGCACAATTTCTCCAACACAGCATAATTTGTGTTATACTGCATAATTGCATAATAACTGTGTAACAATAGCATAAATATTATGTTATATAGCATAATAATTTCTGTTGTTCTAATTTAGCAAAATTTATGCTATAATTAGAGCATAAATTACGTTATTTATTCCATCCGTGTGGATGCATCTTTATATAGTTATTAATGTTATTATTTATCTATTTATAGTTATTAGGTATGTTCACACAAACGACACCCTTCTTGTCTTCAACATTCGTCTGGTGTCTTCAACAAACTGGGCAGAACATATATATATATATATATATATATATATATATATATATATATATATATATATATATATATATATATATATATATATATATATATATATATATATATATATATATATATATATATATAAGATATTTCAATCTAATTATAATCAACGTAAGTCTTGTTATAACAAGATATACAATATATATATTTTATCCATCTATTATTTATTAAGTCTATACAGCAATATTTGTATATGTAAAACAAATAAAATAATCCATTATTTTTTCAAACTTATTTAGTTTTATTTATAATTGATCACCTTTGATTTGTAAAATTTACTTTGAGTCGCTCAACAAGTTGTTATTATTTTTTTTAATACTTAGGAAATGATAATTGATGAATAAATTAAAATTATTCAAGCTTTGTAAAAAGAAGAGAGAGAGAGAGAGAGAGAGAGAGAGAGAGAGAGAGAGAGAGAGAGAGAGAGAGAGAGAGAGAGAGAGAGAGAGACAGACAGACAGACAGACAGAGACAGAGAGAGAGACTATATAAACAGTCTTTAATAACCTAGCGATATTTTTAGCATTATAAAATAAATATTTTTGATACAAAAGTATATTTGATTGAAACAACTTTTTAATTTTTCATTTAAGTCTTTGTGTTAAAAATGCCACAAACGTAAACAAAAAACTCAACCCTATAGAAAATTTTAATTGCTTTTTAAATTGCAAAATTTTATGTTTTTTATTTTACTTTATTCATGAATGTTTAATAATTATAAATTAATTTAAAAAAAACTTGTTTCAAATTATTTCCAGATTTATTTTTTTCAATCAAAGCCAAAGTGAGGTACAAAAAAAAAATCAAAATCAAAATGACACAATTTCAAGCAAACTACAACTGCCCACTTTTATTTATGAAGCTTTTAATTCAGTTTAATATGATAATTAAAATCAGTTTTCAAAAAAAAAAAAAAAAAAAAAAAAAAAAAGTTCAATTTCAGAGTTTGATATACAATAAAAACAGTGGAACCAAGTTTTTGTAATTTTTCACCACAATAACATTAACATCTATTAAATAAATCATAAAATTGATATATTTGCAGGTTTATAAAGATTACATTAAATTTCTACAATGATTTGAAACATTTATAAAAGTTACATTGCAGAAATAAATGTCCATAGTCTTCAAGCAAGGCTGTGGTTACTTGTTTCACAATAATTTGTACTACTTAATTTTGCAAGAGGATTGTTATTTTATTTAATTTTTCTATTTGATTTCAATCTAGCAGTAAGTGGGGCTATAACTAAGTGGGTTTTAAAATCCTTTAAAACTAAATGTGAAATGAAAATAAAAAACAACTCTGAAATGAATATATGTATTAATTAAAAGCCATAGAAGTATTAAATAGCATTGACAGTTTCTCTCTCTCTCTCTCTCTCTCTCTCTCTCTCTCTCTCTCTCTCTCTCTCTCTCGTGGTGGTTTAATTCATGAGCCTCTATTGAAAAATTCTTTGTACTATGACTTTGTGAATATGGTGTACGATATACAACATGTACACTGTGAAAACATTTATGTAGAGACTTTTGAAATCTTAAAATCGTTAACAAAGCAGTCATTTCGTTGAGTGCGAAAGTTAAATTAAAAATAAAAATGTTGAGGTTACTGTACAAGTAGTGTACCAAACGCTCACCGGAAGTAAGTTAAACATCGATCAACAAATACATAATGGAAATAACAAATTATTTTATTGACCCAAGCAGTTTACAGTAGCAAGGAGTCATAACAAGCGTAATTAGTAATTGTCATATACTGTATAAATATTTTTACAATTTATATACAACAATAAAAATTATTGAAAGCAAAAATGTTTTAATAACTAAGAAGAGGTTCCGTTAAACAAAATATAAGTAAACATAGCAATAGAAAAAAAAAAAAAAAAAAAAAAGATTTTACGCACATGCACATAACAAGAAACAAAACAATAACAAAATTGGGACAAGAAAAATCTAAATTTTAAGTATGTAGTATGCATCAACAACATCAATTTTTTAATTTGAATTAAAAAACTCAGATAAAGGTAATATTTCTTTAAAAAAAAAAAAAATACTAAAATATTTTTAAAAGAAAGTTCCGAAACAAAACGAAAATATGTACATATAAACTTATTTCTCATTAGATATGATGCTAGATTAATATTAATATTAGTAGATATTAGTGCTAGACTCTCTCAGTGTACACAAATGTAGGACAATTTATAATACCACGAGTGTACATGTTATTATCACTAACCTAACGTGATGTGAAAATCTCACTTTTAACTTGTTAGAATTAACTATAGCATAATTCTATATGTACTAAAAAAAAAAAACATTAACAAAAAATATGATTTACGTGTTTTTTCTAACAGATATATAAATGAATCAATTTCCTCAAAGATAAGAACCCTCATCTGTTGTAATTACTCTTGATATCACACTTATACTTCAATACAACAGAGAGAGTGAGAGTGAGTGAACATCACTGCGGGTCTAACGTATATACTTTCATTTTGTATGTGATTTCTGTTTTGTTTAGTTTTTGTCGCACTTTGGTGTGATGTGGAGTCTCATCCTCCTCATAGTAGCTTCACCTGTGCAGGTTTGTTAATTAACAAATTAATTATTACATCTAACAGTTTTAATTTTAATTAATTTATTCATATTATTGATTGAGAGAAAACAAAATAGGCACATTTTTTTGATTTTTAAACTAATGAATTAGAGTTTAGTAAAATTTGAATGCAATTTCACGAGTGTCATGAGATTTATAATTGATTTTAAAAGAATTAAAAATGACGTCACATACGCCATACGTGTAATATCCAATTATGTGTGAATTGACTTTCTGTTTTAGTAACTGACTTGGAGGCTAATTTCAAAATTCAAATAAGCGTACCCTATAGAAGCTAATGAAATGAAATTGAACATTTATATTTTTATTAACATCAATATTTTTAGAAAGTGCACAAAAGTGTTCATTGTGCCCAACAATGCTAACTCAATTCCCTTTGTTTTCTCCTCACTAACTTAATAGTTTTGCACTATAAGTTACTATAAAGTTGTTAATGACTAAAGATGTTCTCGTGTGTTGTTGTTCTCGTGCTGCAGTGTATTGGGTTGCCACAACAAAACTGGCCGTGGGGCTCACCCCAGAGCTGGCTTTGGTTCAACTCTCCGCCAACTTCAGCGTTGCCATGGCAACAGTATCCTCATTATCGACAAGATGTGTGGGGTGGGAGGCAGTGTGGTAAGTATAGGCACACTTATTAATTGCTTTAACATAGTAAATTATTATTACTATAGCTGTGCAATATCAAATTAGAGACATATTGTTGTAAATAAGTAAATTAAAATGCCTACCCCCTTCAACTTTTATTTTTTAATTCTCTCTTCAACCTATAATATCACTCTCTATTCATACATCACATTCAATGTATCTTGCATCTCACAATCATTTATAATTCATTTGAATACGTATTCTTTGCTCTATCTTATCTTACAACCCATGTGCCTCACCAAACCCATAGCTACACCCTATACCATTAAACTTGCTGAAAGGGAACGAAAATAATAGTGATAGTCTTGATAATCTTGTACCATACAAATTTCTTCGATATAATTAGATATTGCTGTAGTTCTCGTGACTTCAATACAATTCAAAATAGACTTTATTGTATAATAAACACATAACATCAAATACTTGCTTGGGTTAAGTTCGCCTACTAGCAGATAGGCAGGCTACTGTGCGAGCACGCACGCAAGCCAAGTTGCCTAACCTACAGGTGCTCGATGTTTCAGAGTGCGGTCAGCCAGGTCCCGCACCTCTGGTTCGCGCTGCAGGCCGCAGTGCACGTCGAAATGTCGCGGACAACGAGGTTGAGTATGAAGAGGAAGAAGACGGGATCACACCTCCAGACCGCGTGACAGACGAGTCCTTCCAGGACAGAATTGTGGGGGGAATTACCGCCAACCCTCATCAGTACCCTTGGCTGGTGCTGCTTCTGGTGCAGACTGACCCGATAGCAGCAAGCTCTCTGTGGTGTGGCGGGGTCATCATCAGCTCGCGATACGTCGTCACCGCAGCACACTGTGTCAAAGGGTGAAAATTATGAACGAATGTCAAAATCTCAAATAAATTAAATCTGTATGTTATAAAAGATAGCAAGTACTCACATCAAATTATTTCTCTACTGTTAAAAACCTCACTCAAATAACATGCAGTTGAATGGCAATCGTTACCTGACTGACCTGTCAACAACAAAATGATAAAAAAATGTTTTGGTGGTGAAAGTATTTGGAATAATTTCTAGTTTATAAATTTTGTTATACAAGAAATTTCATAAAATAGAAATTAAAAGAGGGCTTTCAATGTTTTTATTTAAAAGTTTTTCTCTCAAAATTATTTTAATGCTGTTATAAGTTTAACGAATAAATAAATCAATAAAAAAATAAAGAACCAGAAAATTATTGGGGTGCAATATTGCACACTTACTCAGTATTTTCATTAAAATTGCTCTGTTTGCAAATTTTAATGTTTAAATTTTACAGAGTTAAGCTTGAAAATCTGAAAGTGGTTCTTGGACTTCAAAACCGATGTATGAGTGAACACACCAGTGCTACGATCTCCGTGACTTCAGCCGAGTACCCTGCAGACTTCGAGCCCAAGTACCTTGCCAGTGACATCGCTTTGCTGCGACTTAGCATGAAACTGACCTTCAGCAACGTCGTGAGGCCCATCTGCATCGCGAGACCTGGTGAGTCATTGGTTCACAGTATGTTCACAAAAAAAAAAAAAAAAAAAAAAAAATCTGAACTCCATCAACGTGTTAACTTTTCTAAAACGTATAATAGACAACGTATTCAAATCCACGTGTTGATAACAATCAAAATAGACTTTATAAACGTTCGCAAATTGTTAACCTTCTAGAATTTTTATCATACGACAAAGCCCGGTGTTGTGGATATGGCATTAATTTACATAATATAGTTTTATCTCGGCCGGCATCTTGCAATCAACCCAGCTATAGGTATTATCAATATCTGCTATGTATTGTTAATGTACAGAAACTGCTGTGTAAAGTTTTACTCTGCTTTCTGGCAGTAAATACAATGTAGCATTATGGAGACTTCAATTGTTAGTGACGAGAGCTAGTGACTTCACACTGTCCAAACCTCTAAGTCTCCAGTTCAAAGACCGAACGTTAAGAATTGCTTATTAATAGTATTTTAATTTCTGCCACAGATGCTGTATACTGGGGTAGCGCAGGTGAGATCGCTGGCTGGGGTAAGACAACCTACGGCAATTCCTCAGGATCATGTGTCCTCTTGCGAGCAAAGATCCCCGTCCTTTCAGCAGAGGCTTGTGCAGATACCAAGTACACAAAGAAACAAATTACTAGAACTCATTTCTGTGCGGGAGATGTGGAGCACGGAGGCATCGATACTTGTCAGGTATTATAATTGATTGATGGAATCAAATAATAACTAAAATATCTTGAATGAATGAATGAATGAATGAATTTTATGAATGAATGAATCATAAATAGATAAATAAATAAATAAATAAAAAATAAGTAAATAAATAAAAAAAAATAATAAAAAAAAAAATAATAAATAAATAAATAAATAAATAAATAAATAAATAAATAAATAAATAAATAAATAAATAAATAAATAAATAAATAAATAAATAAATAAATAAATAAATAAATAAATAAATAAATAAATAAATAAATAAACAAACAGTTAGGACACCTGAATTATAACATTTTTTGTGCAAACGGAATAAAATATACCTACAGACCTACATAATTTTTTAAAAAAGGTTTTTTTATGTTTGTTTTTTCTGCGTGCTGTCTTATAATAATTGATATGTCAAATTTATGACTTAATGTAATTTAATACACGCCATTCTTGTGCATTTGAAGTGATTGCAAATTGTAGTTTTGATGACATTACATTTGTTACTGAAGCATGAAATACGTACGATTGTCTGTATAATTTATTGTGTTTGGACACACGTGTACATAGTACTATTGTATATATGTAGGTAGTGTGATAGTGTAAGCAACGCTCCTGTTTGATAACACGCCATGCTGCCTCAAAGTGTTAATAACATTTAATTACAGGGAAAAATCTTAATATATTATATTGGTTTCTAGGACCTGCTCCTATTTGTATACCCATGTTTAATTATCAACGAAATAAATCATCTATGCAATACAATTTTAAGTAAAAAACGGAAAAAAGGGAGGCACAATAATACAATATAACGGTACGCAAAAAAAGAAAGAAAAAAAAAACGTAATTTTGTTTATAACAAGAAGACAATGGAGCACATGGAAACGTGTATACATCATTATTATCAGTGAAAATATATTTTGTTTCCAGTTTGGTCTCAACAAAAAAAAAATCTTTTAATGATACAGCACGAAATGGGATTTACATACACATAAACATATTACATTATACACATTTTACATTTACATATATACACATATTGTGTCCCTAAACACTTCTGCAGCCTCACAAACTCGGGAGAGCACTTGTAATGTAGACAACCCGTGTTACCATTTCTATTGCAGACCTGGATTTCATGACGTCATAAAGTTGTCTACTTTACAGTCTGTTAACCCCAATTTGAAAGTTACAGACGAGTTGAGGGGTCCCATGATGGTCCCATGATGATCCCATGATGGTCCCATGATATGAAATTTACGTCTTAGATTTTATGTTTTAAGGCCAAGGATCTCTTTCAATTTTTTTTTGGCATAAAGTAGCATGAGAATATTTAAAAATTTCGTCAGAATATTTTAGATTCACAGTAGAATTCTTCCTAGCAGACTTATAATCTGTAAAAAAAATATATTTACTTAAAACTAGGAACGTCGTATTCTTTCTTACGTTACTTCTCTCTCTCTCTCTCTCTCTCTCTCTCTCCCTCACTCTCAATTATAATTAAACAGGTATCATGTGTCACCATAAGAAAAATAATTATTACAAACACGAAAACATAATTTATTTTCTTAAACTTTTTATTTTTTTATGCATTTTCCCAATACAATTTTGTATGTCATGTTAATTTTCAACTTTCTTATTTTAAATTGAATCGATATTAAACTTTAACGACTTTTTTATTTAAATGCTGATAATATTTTTATTTTTACGAGCAACTCAATTGTTATTTTATAATTACTATCATCTATATAATTGCACATGAAATTATTTATTGTAATTAGGTTGATAATTTGTTTTTTCATTTGTTACTGATATAGGGGGACAGCGGGGGTCCACTCGCGATACCGCGACTTGTGGATGGCAGATATGAACTTGTAGGTAAGTAAGTGAATGCAGGTGTTGTTCATTAATAAGATTTGAGGTCACAAAATGTACATTTTTATGTATTTTCACGAGGCATACATGACATAAAAGTTTATCATATAGAGACCGTAATAACTATAGTTAATAATTAATTATGTTAACTCATGTTTTGCACAATTTGTGCAATGCAGCATTATTCATTCTTAACTTCATAATAAATATGCTGTGAAGCATAAATTTATGTTATATAGCATAATTATTGATATTGTTCTATTTAATCATCACTTAAATGACATAATGACTTATGACTTATGACTTAAGTGACATAAATGCAGCATAAATTACGCAATTTATAATTTCCATGTATAGAACGCCTTACGAAATTTAAAAATAATATATTTCGTTTGCTTTTTATTAAACCTTTTTAATTTACACTGATTGAAGAAAAGTATTGCTAACTGTTGATTTAAGAACTTTTTGTTTAAGGCCTTTTAATAAAATTATTTTTTATATATTTTTTGTTCTTTTCTTTTACAAAATTATTGCATTAGAGTTATAAAATCCTCCTTTAATTTACCTCATTTTTTGCTATTTTGTATATAATTGAGAGAGCTCCGGTGAACGAAATTTTAACGAAAATAATTACATAATACCCAATATAAGAATTCAGTTCTAGAAATCACCATGAAGGTGACGCATTGTTGTCCAAATCAAATGATAATGAGTCACTGTGGAGAACAATAGCAAGTCAGCATTTGCATAAATTATGGTATTTTATGCTTCCCACTGTATAGTTTTGTGCAACATAATTATCAAATACGTTGCCACAGTCTGTGGTTTATATATATTTATATATAATACACATTGAAATTCAGTGTAACAAAATAAGAACACCTGCTTCATGCCTCTAAAAAAAAAAAAAAAAAAAAAAAAAAATGCCATTCCAAAACTTCCTTATACTACCATAATATATTGTAAATATTTTATAAAAAAAAATTTGCAAACAATTCTTTTGTATGGGGTAAAAATACGATATTTAACCGCAAGTTTTCTAAATAATTTGTTACAATTTTAATGTCATACTCATAGTGTATAAAAAGTTTTACATTTGATGGCTAATCAAAGAACTGCAGCCACAAACAACTTTTCATTATGTAAGAAGTTTTGAAAAAGGTCAATATCACGGGTTTTCTGCAATATATATTTTTTGTTCTCAGAATGCACCAAAGATAACTTTTTTTGTATTGTTGTTGAATGCAAAGAATGCAATAAAACCGCAATATAGTAGAAATAACTTAAAATACAATACCGCATTACTTTATCAATCAAAACACATTCCTGTCAATGATAGTAAAATTATTAACCTAAATATTTTGTTCTAAACGTCATTTTGATTGCTGTTCCTCAAGTCACAGTTAAGTTACTGTACTGTAGAAATGTTCCTCAAGTCACAGTTATGTTACTGTACAAATGTATTTGATATATAGAACTGGATGACATACATCAATTGTAACATCTTATTTGGTTGCATGATAGAGATAGATAGACACTCCTGTAAACTCAAAAAAAGGGTGCATTACTTCAGTTTCAAATCTTAACTTATGAAATAAACACTTTTGATTTATTTTGATTTATTATGAGCAACTAAAATAATGCATTTTAGCAAATTATTAACAATAGCTAATTTAACTTAAAATATAGCCTAAAATAACTGAAAACAACTTAAATTAGCTATTGTTATAATAATTTGCTAAAATACATTATTTTAGCTGCTCATAATAACGCAAAAGTGTTTATCTCAAATAAGTTAGGATTCGTAACTGAAGTAATGCACACTTTTTTTGAGTGTACAGGATTTTTTTTCAACTTACTTGTTAGTATTATTTATAAGTATGTCTCTAATATAGCTCTATTTCTTTATATGTACCACAGCCACTATATAGTTGTATTTACTTAACATGTCAACCCATTTAACATAGAAAAAGGTAGGACCTTATCTGAGTTTAACAGGTAGCCGGAAATTGGTTAGTGGTGAAGTTAAAGGAACAGAGGTATAAATTGGAATAATACTCCTGTTCTTTTAACTTGATTGATTGATTGATTGCAGGTGTTGTGTCAGGTGGTCAGGGTTGTGCCCTGCCAGGGTACCCTGGGCTCTACACTAGGGTCACTGACTTCATACCCTGGCTGGCAGAACGTACCAGAGACGCACCTTTCTGCATAAGACGTACTCCAAGTTACAACGTGTGGCACGGCAGGAGCAAACAATAATATCAATAAATTTTATTAGCGGTCATGTACAAAAGAAACAGACCCACTTGCATGGTTCTCTGAGAAACAAACATTGAGTAACGAACTCATCTACCTAACACACATTTTGTACTGCAACCCTCAATCAACATTATTTAGTTCTTTTATGCTAAAGTTTAAGTGTTTTCTACAGAAAGGCTTATATCTCTGAAACTCAAAACTTGACTCTTTTTATTTGAAAATTGCAGAAAATTTTGATAAAAATGTCAGAAAATGTGACCATCAGTTAAGGAAGAAAATAATTATTGAAATTAACGTGGGATCTTACGGGATTAAAATTTCAAAAATTCTTTCTTCAAAATTTGTAATGGCAACGCACCCACATTATCAAATTCTAAAGATTTGACGATACTTTATCTTCAAATACGCTTCACTACACAATACATCGTAATATAAAAAAAAAAAAAAAAAAAACTGCCTCTACAACTACCTTATTTTCAGCCTTGTTTTTAGTCGATAAAAATTGTTTTCATGTTAATTGTTATCACATTTTTTTTGTATACAATATAAAAATATGAAGCAAACCAATAATAGCAATACAGTAATAATAATAATACACTCGTTATAGTACTAAAATATTGTTATACCAAAATTTCTGCTTAACATTGCAAGTTGCAACTAGAAAACCTCTTGCTATTATTTCATTTTTGCTACAATCGTGAACGCATTCACGCATATAATAATAATAAATAAGACAGAAAGTGACAAATTGAACCTCGAGCACAGGCATTTACATTTCATGCAGAAAGCTGCAGTTCTTGGCCACAGCTAACATCGTGCGCAAAGTGCTTAGTTTGTGATCCCTCTTTTTGCCACCAGCAGTTTCTATTGGAACTGGATTATTCTTATCTTCACCTTTAATCAAGTAGGATTTCAGTGCTGGTGTTCAGAAAGAAGAAAGAAAAGAGAACATAATAATAATATAGATTTTTCTCGTAAATTTGCACAGCTAAATAATTGATCCCATATTTAAAACAATGCTATTTAATGATTTTCTAAGCAACACAGAAAAATATTAAACTTTGAATATGTGAATGCTCCTTTAGGTGAGATTATTTGAAGGATTGTATTTAGATGGCTTGCATCTCACATTTTAAAAAGAAACTTCTAAACTTTAGGATGCCATTAGAAAGTTAACAGTAACAGCTACCTATGATAAAAAATTTCAGAACCCGTGACCATCAGATACGAGAGAAAATAATTATTGTAATTAACATGGGCTCTTATGGGACTAAAACTTCAAAAAATCATAATTTAAAATTTAGCATGGTGACCCCCAAATTTTTTTACACTTTTGAAGATACCTTATCCTAATGTATCACTGTGCAAAGTTTTAGATTTTTCTTTCTTTACAATTTTTCAGTTCAATCCCGCAGTAGCTGATTTCCCGCCTTAATATACAGCTTACTGAGGGTTAGGATGTAGAGTAGAATATAGCAATCTCCAAATCTGTTATTTAAAGGGCCAATTAATTGTGTAAACAATGGAACAATGCAATTTCCTAAAGTTTGCAATTTATCTCAAGTTTGTTTTTAAATAAAAGCTGCAAGGTCAAGTTTTCATGTTACGGAAATATAATTTCATAACGACAATCTCCATATTTTGATATTCAATAGTTTTTAATTTAAATATTTTGATATGCATATAATAAAACAATGTTTTATAAACTTGTTATCAGTCCACGTAGAGATAAGTGTATTTTATTTATATAATTAAAATATTGTTAACATAGATTGGTATAGTATGCAATTATGAACCTGCCTCGTCACTCCCCCATATGTTTGTCCCTAACATATAATTTATAAATAATCAGCTAAACTGAAAACAATCAAATTGATAAATTAATTTTATATGTAAAGCAAAATGGGTATACTTTGCAAATTAAAAATTATATTATAAAACAATAATTATGCGTTTTATTTTACCTCCTCGTGAGTTTCGTTTTTTTTTTTTTTTTTTTTTTTTTTTAATAGTCTGCAATATTTTGATCGTCTAATTTGAATTAAAACTTCACATTGCATCTCTATTAGCTGTTGGAGGGAGAGGGAGAGGGAGAGGGAGAGAGAGAGAGAGAGAGAGAGAGAGAGAGAGAGAGAGAGAGAGAGAGAGAGAGAAAGTGACTCTTTACAAACTGCCCAAAAATATTGACTATCTTAATTAGTTTGTCTTAAAAAAATAAAATATAAAATTCAAATTGTTTATTTGAATCTTTGATTGTATGCAGCAACAAGTTATCCCATCCTTATCCAATATAATATATAAATTTTAGTTTCTGTAATGCTAAAAATACCAATTGGTACATATTGATTACAAAAATAAAGAATATAAAGAATCTTTATTGACCCAGGCAGTTTATAGTAACAGTTAAACCAGTATAAAGTTACAACCAGCATTGGTCTTGTCAAATATCACTTAAAATAAATTAATATAACAAATAACAATAAGAACACAACATGCAATGAATTACACGACTATAAGTACACTATTAATTAATAATTAAAAACATTATAATGAAGTTTGTGAAAATGTATTATTATCAGTATAATATTCCAATGTTGTATGGGTGCAGGTGAACATTGATACATCGATGTTATCTATTTTTGAGCTTTTATCAAAAAAGGATCCTATGTATAATACTATTTATAAAGCAAAGCAAATTTTAAATAACATCATAAATTACTAAAGACTTAGCTTATCAAAATATACAGTAACCAAATACTGTCCCGGTATTTACCAGGAATGACGAAGTAAAACCGTAGAAAATCTTGTCCTAGGCAGCCAATGAGAGATTTACAACTTATAGGTATAAATGTTGATGAAATTGAGCTCTAATTATATTTTAGCCCGAGTGGAAAAGTAACTTTGAAACTAATTAAAATATTGATTTTCAAGAAAACTGAAATAAAAAAGTAATTTTTGTCCCCGTTTTTTAAAAATAATTTTTATTTCATTGAATTGTGTTTGTATAGATAAAAAAGTAACGAGAGGATTTTTTTTTCTTTTTAGCTATACAATATATTGACAACAAAGTTAATGACCGAGTGAAAAACTTCTGTATATGTAATTACAATTGCATTACAAATATTAATTAGTAATAATAATTATAATATATTTTCCATTGTAAGGTGATAGCGTGATAACAGTTCACCCCAAGGCTGTGTCCTGTGTCATAATATGTAACAATACGACATATGCAATCACGTGGTCGTGTATAACAATAAGACACATATATATGCAGTCACGTGATTAGCACCACGTCATATTGCACATTATATAGAAAGTGAAATTACCTATAATATGTAAGCTGCTATACATAATGCGTCGTTATATTTATTATGCTAGTTGACCGGAAGTAATACAAACTAGAACAGAACAACCTTCAGTTTTGCATGTGTATGTATGTATAACTTCTTGCATTATAAGTTGCATATCAAATCAAGTCAATGACTTTTCCACAGCTACACAGGGAAATAAAATTTAAAATGAAATATTGTTCATGTACGCATGATTGTTGAGTAATGTATATTTTTTATCATTCAAAATTTTGCGATAAATTTGCAATGTTATTGCTATGAGAATAACACGCGCTATTTAAATTGTAAACTATATGATCATAATCGTGTGTACGTTGCCTTATATACCATTATTTAATACTCTCTCTCTCTCTCTCTCTCTCTCTCTCTCTCTCTCTCTCTCTCTCTCTCTCTCTCTCTCTCTCTCTCTCTCTCTCTCTCTCTCTCTCTCTCTCTCTTCTTGCATACGTCCAAGAAAGGAAAAGTGCGTGATTTTTTTTTTCATGAAAATATTTACTAAATTCCTCTAGTATAGATTAGTAATATCCTAAATCTGGTCCCTAAAACAAATGTTAAGAAATCGATCATTTTTTAGTAAACCTACTTGTACGAACGATGTGACAAAAAATTCATTTATAACAAGAGCTATACTACGTTATGTAATCACATAAATATAGATATTTTCAATGGTTTTTATAATACAATAAAAGTTTGTACTATAAGAATAATGAAATCCAATGACTACGTTATCATGCAAAATCTGTAATCCTATTTTAATGTATGTGCATGTGTTTGTTATTTTTACTTTAACTATAATTCATTAATTATTTGTACTGAGTGTGAGTGTACCACCAATGTATTGGTTGCAAGCAAACCAAATGTTTTGGGTTGAAAATAGATAAATAAACTAAATATATAATAAAAAACTATACATGGTCAAGTATAATATGTATTTTTATTGTTAACGTACGTTACGCTACATTTACATTGTATGTAGTAAAAATATCCATCAATAACATCATGGGTAATAACATCATTACAATATAACGACACATTATATAGTTTCAGCTTACTGGTTTGTTTTTATTATCTATAGCAAAATCATTAGAATAGTGTACATTTTAAGTTGTTTCAAATATTGTCCCGTTTTTTTTTTTTTTTTAACTGACATGACTTTTATTTATATTTCAAAGATAATTATAATTAATTGCTAAATAGCTCTGTTCAAGATAACTTTGACAGTTTGTTCTTTGAAAAAAAAAAGTACATTTTTTATCACAATAGTAATTCAAAAATAATAAAAGAAAGAAACAAAATAATTTCTCAAAAAGTTGAACACGTAAAATTTAATATAGTGACAGTTATAGTATAAGTACACAAATAAATATCCTGTAAACTTATTTTAAGCTATATGATTTATTATGTCATATAATTTACTGTATATACAGCAAACATAACTGTAAATTAAGTAGCATTACCATTAACATGTCCATCATGTCTATACGCAATTTTATAATGTTAAAATTGAGGTAAACAAAAAAAAAAAAAAAGAAAAGAAAAGAAAAGAAAAGAAAAGAAAAGAAAAGAAAAGAAAAGAAAAGAAAAGAAAAGAAAAGAAAAGAAAAGAAAAGAAAAGAAAAGAAAAGAAAAGAAAAGAAAAGAAAAGAAAAGAAAAGAAAAGAAAAGAAAAGAAAGAAAAGAAAAGAAAAGAAAAGAAAAGAAAAGAAAAGAAAAGAAAAGAAAAGAAAAGAAAAGAAAAGAAAAGAAAAGAAAAGAAAAGAAAAGAAAAGAAAAGAAAAGAAAAGAAAAGAAAAGAAAAGAAAAGAAAAGAAAAGAAAAGAAAAGAAAAGAAAAGAAAAGAAAAGAAAAGAAAAGAAAAGAAAAGAAAAGAAAAGAAAAGAAAAGAAAAGAAAAGAAAAGAAAAGAAAAGAAAAGAAAAGAAAAGAAAAGAAAAGAAAAGAAAAGAGAAGAAAAGAGAAGAGAAGAAAAGAAAAGAAAAGAAAAGAAAAGAAAAAGAAAAAGAGTTTCTAATTTAACACCTATTTTACACGGGGAGTTTTAATGAAAGATATGCTGTTCGTAAACTCTGTTCTCTGCTCCTAAAATCACTATCAACTTTGGTTATTCAAATGGGATGCGCATTTTTTGGTGCAAGAGAACAGGGTTTACGAACAACACTGACCTGGTTTAGCTTTCGTGTTACACCGTGTTATGTAAGCAGTTTTTGAGTTTTTGTTGGCATTAAAAAAATATATATATATACATACAAAAATCTAACCATATCTGAAGTTTATTTGGGGGGTAAGGGGACAATGTCATGGGTTGCGAGATATTTTAAAAAATAAGCGTGGTGAGAATTAGTAGAATGTCCAATTATCCATGTTTATCTGGAATATCTTACAAAATATAAACGAAATATTTTTTATAAACTGTAGGTACAATCTCAGTAAAATAAATATAGTAGCAACAAAACGACGGCAATGAATGCAAAAACTTAACAAAACCTACCGTTTGTCAGTTACTTTAAATGAAATGGCGGGAAAAATGACACCGCAATCGATAAATATTTATTTACTATACTAAATAAAATAAGAATAAATTAAATATAATTATGAAGCTTTTCATCAATCAAAGGTTATATTAGTGTACTGTGAATAAATTGTAAAAAAAATTTAAGTCATTAGAGGCTCATTATACTCATTAATTCAAAAATTTATGCAATCACTCACGCGGGCAAAAATTAATATACGAAATAATAATGCTATATAGCTTACAATTTGTTCAATACAGGTTAACCTATGCTGTATTGCTATATTATATAATTACTATGTTACAAAGCATAATATATTAATGTTGCGCATCTTAATTATTACTGCTATTGCTAGCATTATTTATACTAATTAAAGTAGTAATTATTATATTAAATTAAATAAAAGCAGTATAAATTGCAATTTTTTTTTCGTCCACTAGAAGAAGTGATTTCAAATTTCAACATCAAGACTCTACAATCTTCTCAATATATTATTTTAACCTGATTTTATTTAAACGCGTTAAACAAAAAAATTGTGTAATATCCTAAAAAACTTGAAAAATCACCGTTGATTTGGCCGGAGTCATAGATTTCTTATTTCCATTCACGAAATGGCAGATGCTCGAATGTTTCCGCTCGCGAGGACAATTGAACTATGACGTCATAAAACCGCATCTGCCACTCTGTGAATGGAAAATAAATGAGAAATCAATGACTCCGGCCAAATCAACGTTCATATTTACGCATGTTAGGATATTAGACAAGTTTTTTTGTTCAAGGTGTTCTACGCCTTTAACAATTACTCTCAATGGTGTTAATTGTAAGATTTCACGTAAAGTTAATTTTGTCCACGTTGAAGCTCCAACCTACTTGCTGTGGCCAGTCTAGGACTCAATAAGAAGTCTCATTTCCTACAGAGACAAATACGTGAGAACTGAACGTCCTTGTGCAAACATAATGTCAAGTTTACCAACGCAGGTCAACAACATTTTTTTTTTTGCCAAAATTATAAATCTACATAAATATCAATAATATAAATATAAATTTAAATAATGAACCAACCGTCATTATAATTCGCACAGCTCTTAAATTTAAATACAAACTTTTGTTTGCACGTCGTTACTTGTTGCAATCGAGAGTGTAGTGGTCACGGTAGTGGTGCAGGTATATAAGGCCATCACACAGGGCCTGTAAACCGGTTGCACTCATATTTAAGAACCGCCATTTTGCTGGTTATGAATACATAGGCCAGCATAGGAAAAACGTCATTTTTATTTTTTTAATAGCAAAAGAAGCTTCAAAGCTCAATCAAAGCCTTATTTCTAGCTCCTAATAAGCTACAAAAGTATGAGAAAATTTCGTTGAGTTGAAATAAACCCTTATTAAGTGAAAAATTAGGAGAAATGATGTTTCCCCTATGCTGGACAATAGGCACCACAAACATGGCGACAAAGCGCAAGGATGTGAAAGGGGTCTGTTCACACGAAGCAATGTTTTCTGTGTGCAATCAATTTGATATTATAGTATTTAAAGTTTTTGCATCCAGTTTCATTGCACATATTGCAAGCAATTTATTGCACTGTGTGAGCACGACGTTAGGGCTTGTTTTTGTTTATACACTTCTAACAGTCATCTAGAAATAAAAATAAAATCATATTAAATCAAATCAATTTATTGGCCTCCTCAAGACAAGTCAAGTTTGATTTGATTTGAATATTTAAATATGCAATAAATTTGATGGCATGCAACCTATATTTAAATGCATTCAAATTATGCATGCATGCATATATAATGTAAGTTTTTACTCCGCTTGAGTAGCCCATATAACACGATGTCCACTGAAACATTATTTTTAATATTAAAATAATTTAATTAATAGAAATATTAAAATCATCGATATGATTATTTACATGATTTAAGATTGTGATTTATTTGATGATATTTTTATTGCTAACAATTTTTACAGAATTAATTCATAACATTGATATTACAATAAAAAAAATCAAATGAACTCGTGAAATTAAAAATAATAATAATAATAAAAGTTGAATCTTTCACGCGGTAAAATAAAATTAATACATTAGATTTCTTTCTTAATTAGAATAGTTTTTTTGTTTCTTTATCTAATTATGTTATGTTATTCTAAACACCATAGACATGTCTATATGTTCTAAACCATAATGTAAAAAAATAAAATAAAAAAAAATTCCTTTCAAAGGGCAATAGATTTAGGCTTGACTTGCTTGCTCATTCTGTTTGAACTGAACACATAAACATCGAAAGAGTCAAATAGTTTAAAAAATAAAAAATAAAAAAAAAATAAAATAAAAATAAAAACAAACCCAAAAATTGAATTATTATTATTAATAGAAAAAAAAAAACAGGTTGATAATGGTTTTAATGTTTTTTTAAGCGTATTTACACCCCAAAAAATCACAATATATTAAAAACATTAAATTTTTATTTACCAAATATTACCAAAAATTTAGATAAAATTGACCAAATCTCTATACAAATTTTAAGTATAAAAATTAATTCCTGAAATATTTCAAGTTTTTAACTTCCTAACTTCCTCATTGTCTGATAAAAATATATCAAGTTCACTTTTTACTTCATAGTGTATTGTGCGGTTTCACATTAAAAACTAAATATCATAATAATACAAATCCCTTGGTTATGTAAGGCAATAATATTATTGAATGTGGTGCAATGAATATTGATGATGGCGCGGGTTCTCACGGTACACCGTCATATTAAAATGACCCAATAATCGAGGTATAAAAGCGAGTGGCAGGTGAAAAGGGTCATTCTAATCATAATCAACGTTCAAGTGAGTGCGGGTGTGTTAAGAAGTTGTTCCGTGACATCATCAATTAAGAGGTGAATTTTAAACCAGTGATTTGAGTGATTTAAGAACAAAAGTGTAATTATTACATTTTATGTGTGTGTATATTTCAATAAATAAGGAACATTTTATTTTTCAATTTTTTAACATAACATGTTAGCATTTTTTTTTTTTTTTTTTTTTTTTGCTCCAAACCACAAAAATGTGACGGTCACCTAATGATTTTCAAATGAAATTGCACATTTTTTGGAGCAAGAAAACGGGATTTGCGAACGTTATTAATGTTTTGTGGTTTTAGTTTCAAATAATTTTAACTATTGACTTAGTATTTTTTTTATTAAATAATGGGTGTTTAAAAAAAAAAAAAAAAAAAAAAAATTTTTTTCTTTGCTATTTCTGCATTGTTTCTTTAAAAAATTGTTTTTAAGATCTTTGTTTAAATTTTTTTTTTTTGGTTGCATATTTCTTCAGTCATTTTATTATGCAGTTAACAATTTGTTTCAGGCCCGAAATGTCCCCCGCGCCCCCCAGCGTGACGGCGCAAGAACACCTGCCCCCCGCGGCTGCCATGCCAGAAGAAAGTGCAAGGATCGCCAGACTGGATGATCAACAAGTAAAAAAAGAACCAGAACAATTGAGCAAGGCAGAGCTCGAGAAAATTGAATTATATAAACCTTACACCTCAGATATTGTCTGGAAAAATGTAATTGGTTTCGTATTTCTTCACGTCTTAGCAATAGCAGCAGCTCCCAGATGTTTTTGGTGGTTTACCACAGATTGGAAAACTGTTTTGTGGGGTAAGTGTAACACTTAATTGTTAATTATAGCATTTTTGTAAGTAAATAAGATTTAGAATCATAAAGCTCATCTCCGCTAAAACTAAAGGAAGTCACCCTCTTTTTATTTTAGTTTCTACTCAAATGATGTATAATACTTTTTTTTTATAAGTAATTAATTCAATACTATCTTAATGTTCTGCTTTATTATTATTTTTAATTAATTGTTGATCCGAGAAAAGAGTGTATCTAGTTTACAGCACAAATAGTCTTAAAGGGGTACACACACATACAAACATAAATAATAATAATAATAAAATAAATAAAAAAAAAAAAAAACGCTTGCTTACAAAAATAATTTTTGCTATCTTTTATGCAAAAAATTGCAAAACATAGGCAGGAAGGAAAATATTAAAACATTGATTAGACGGGGAAAAAAAGTAAAGATACAAATCACGTATAGGTCGTAAATTTGAATGAAAAAAAAATGCACTAATGAAGAGCTAATAGTTAATTTAAAAATAATTAACAAGATAGTGACGTTCATTTAAAGTGACATTATCTTAGCTTTGTGAGAAGTTTTATCTTTCTTATTTAATAATGAACTCAAAAACATCTTATCTCAAGTTTTTTGTTTCAACATTTTTCTAATTTACACATTTTTAAAATAAAAGTTTTAATACTAAAAGTTTTATTTTAGACTTTTTGATGACGAAGTAATGTAATTTCTGTAAAGAATAAGATTGAAAAATTAATTAAGTAAAAATTATTAATTATTTATATTTAAAAGAACAACTAAGCACTACCTATACGTTTAATCATTTTGGACATTTATTAATTTATGTCAACCAAAAATATGGTATGGTACACACAGTACAAAGCGTTTTTCAATTCATTACAAAAAGTAAAAAAAAAAAAAAAAAAAAAAAAAAAAATACATGAATTGTTATAACAAGAATGTTTATAATTAAATTTTTTTGAAGTTAAATCAATATAGTAAAGCACAAAGAATCAACTCTCTCTCTCTCTCTCTCTCTCTCTCTCTCTCTCTCTCTCTCTCTCTCTCTCTCTCAACTGATAATATTTTAAACAATAACAACAGATAATTTTGATACGTACTTCATAAAATAATAAATATAAACATGATTTTCATTTTTTTTTAGTCTCCATTACGAACTATTATAATATATCATTTTAATGGTTGTGATTTTCTTTTTTTTTCTTTTTTTGGTGGAACTCAGTGTATTTTGTTGCCTTGTAAACGATGAATTACAAAAAGGGTTAATATTGAAGTAAACGTTCTCCAAATTCTATATTTAGTAAGTAATAATAATAAAAAAAAATGAGGTTCTGCAGATTTTAGTATAAAAAGACAAAAACAATAGTTTAACAATTTTTTGTCCTTTATGGCTACGGTATGATTTGAGAACTCCAGAAATTAGACCTACTGAATTTCATTTCAAATCTAGAAGAAAACAATAGAGCTTACAGATGGATCACTCTAGACAAACAGAGGTAGTGCGAGAAAAAACTTGAACACATTTTTAGTGATTTTTGAGAAATCTATTGCACTGAAACCGGGAAAAAATTAATGCGGGGGATAGCAGACACAGCTTTACGTGTTTTAAGCCAATTAATAATATTAATAAAAAATTTTAAACATCTTAACATAAATAAAACATTTCTTTCATAATAAATAATTATAAAAGGGGATGGGGGGTGGAAGAAAATTAAAATTAAGCTATATTACAAGAACGAATTTTGTCTGTTATAAATTCATTAAAAACTTTTAATGGACCACTTGCAATAAAGGAACTTTTTAAAATAATTTGAAATATTATTAAGGCATTTCTTATAGAAAAATCATTTTCAGTTACACTTTCAATTAAAAAATTGCAAGTGGTCCATTGTTGCAAACTGAGTTTCTTTTTATACTAATTATATACTCTACTAATTTTACATGAATTTAAAATATCATAATTCGAGTCATAATTTTATTTGTTGTATTTGCAGCGACTTTCATAGGATATGCGAGCTCCCAAGGTATTCTAGTTGGCGCTCATAGACTGTACTCCCACAAGGCTTTCAAAGCTACGTGGCAATTAAGGTTCCTCGTACTTCTGCTCCACACAGTTGCAGGACAGGTAAGTCACCCACGTGACGTGACGTCACAATAATTGACTAAATTAATTTCATGAGAATTAGAATCAGGCAATTTCTCACGCTTTCACAATCAAAAATCAATTAATTATACAATCATAAATATTTAAACTATATCCTGGTTCACAAAAAACAAAATTTAAAATTATTTAAATTTTAAATTGAATTAAATGTTGGGGTCATTAAATGCGACTTAAAATTGCAAATATTATTACACTTTACTTTCAACAATAACTGTCCATTTGAATTTATTATATATTTAAATTTTTATCTCCTAAATTATTTTAAAAAGTCATTGAATTTAGTCAACCTCATTTTATTTTATTATTTTGTAAATTATACGTAAAAATAGAAATAAAAATTTATAATGGTGCAAATAAATCAATAAATGAAATTCAAAAGATTGCATTTCTTACACTGTTACGTTTTGAAAGACTTATTATGACTTCTCGATAAACGTTGTAACTGTTCTTCGTGACATTTATTATAATATTGACATTTGTATTTATCAATAACATAAGAACAAAGCAAAAAAACTATTCAAACGTGTTTTTATCTGTAACGTCTAATTTTTCTCACTTGTTCAATTTTTGAATTAAAAAAAAAAGTTCGTTGAACTGTTGGAACATTCATGATTTTTCTAGCCATTTAAGAAAATTTTATTACCATTTTACCGTTTACGTACTAAAAAAAATTATTTTAAGATGTAATACAAAAATATTTTAACAAAATTATTTTAGAAATACATAAATATATGCACTCTAAAATGCATTTTATTGCACTGAAATGCTTACAAAGTAAGAGATTGAGATATATCCTAATTGGAAAATCACAAAGATTCCTACTATGTTCCTTAAAATTACCAAGATTACAAAATTACAAGATGTTAGTATTAGTATTAAAAGTACACGTAGTACGTTTCTTTCCTTATAAGACCCATTTTTCATTTTTTTTTTATCGTCTTAAATCTATAAAATATATTTTCATTCTTTTTATTGCTTACAGTTTTTACAACTTATATAATTTTACGATATACTCTGGAAAATGACAATTAAAGCTATTCAGCTACTTGTTAAAAATAATTCAGTTTATGCCACCTTAATTTAAAAACTACAATGTCCTGATCTTTTAACATCCTGTAAGTTAGGCAAACATTTGCGCACATCTGCCATGCGGGTTGCTTTACAGCTAAACTTACTTTTTGTTTTTCTTTTGGAAATTTAAAGACCAATTATAAATGCCATTTTGCAAAAAAATGACTGAAAATAACTTAAGCATCTAGTTAAACAGAACGAGAAAAAAATAATTAAATAACAGTAATTTTCTTATAGAATTATTTTTTTTTTATTTAAATACGAGAATGGAAAACAATATTGATTTGAATAAAATTGACGGTTAAAAAGAAAAACTTAAAATAATCAAATTAAAACAATGCATACCTAAATGTTCGCAAAATAGTCGGTTATTATTGCTAACTGGACATTTATTAGCATGACCCCAATTATTTATAGTTTTTTTTTTTTTTTTTTTTTTGAACAAGTAAATATAATACTAATTTTCGGGAAAAGTTTGTCACACTGATGTTTGTTTTGACTAGAACTGCATGTACGTATGGGTGAGAGATCACAGACTACATCACAAATACAGCGACACAAACGCAGACCCTCACAACGCACGCCGAGGTTTCTGGTTCTCCCACGTCGGCTGGCTGTGCATGAAAAAACACCCGCTCGTCATTGAGAAAGGACGCACCATTGACTTGTCGGATCTCAAGCAAGATAAGCTGCTTATGTTTCAGAAAAAGTAAGATTTCCATTTTATTAACAAATCATGTTCCTATTTAGACAGGTATTTAGATAATAATGGTTTATTTTCATTAAAAAGCGGGTTCAGTGGTTCTATGGATCAAGATTTTGTCATAATTTTTCTTCAAAGTGAATATCCCCTTAAAGATTATTGTGCATTGACATCCCGTAATGTTTACTCTCGGACAATAATTAACAATTATGCTAGCTTAGCAATATTTATTTGTCACAACAAAATTTATACTAAATTGAATAATAAATGCATTGTTTCACAACATAATTATTTATGCTATTCCAAAACTGCAAAATTTATGTTATTTATTATAGCATAAATGCAACATAAATTAGGTAATTTATTTATTCCGTGCATATTTTAATTCTCCTTCGTCCAAAACAACTGTTTTAAAAAAAAAACTTCCCGTTTAATTAGTTTATCATCATTACGCATGATATCGTCCAATAAAACATTAATTATTATTATTACGGACCCCAGTTTTATGCACGCTAATATGGTCGATTAACATATAACTACCTAAATTAATTACTACCTTATTAGCAAATAAACTTGTGTATTGTTTTCAAAACAAATACTTTACTGTTAACGTGATAACAAAATTGTTGTATATTGCGTATAGTATTTTATTTTTTATATATTTATCACTAACAATGTTAAAGCCATAGACCACATAAAACAACATGTATTTTTTAATGAATAAACACAAAATGGGATCTTCAAAACTGATGACAATTTTTACCAGAATGTTAATGTAGCCCCACGAGAGAGCATGAAAATACTGTAAAGTATGCAATTTACGTGACTATTCATGTTTATGACGTCAGAAACATGCAAAAATTAGTATGAAAATGTTGCGGGTTGCACATATTGAAATTCCTGATCACTGCTACAGGGCTACTGTTGGGTTTTAAGACAAACTAATGTTATTTATTTAAATCCCATCAAGTGTTTTGTGATATAAATGCTTATGTTTTTCTCTGGTGTATTCCTTTAAGATTATTTATGTAAAATATTGTTTCAATTTGTTGTTGTTTACAGACATTACAAGCCGCTGTACTTTACTTTTGCACTTATAATCCCTGTGCTCGTGCCGATGATATTCTGGAACGAGGCGTTAATCGAGTCTCTGTTGACTGTTTACTTTGGTCGTTACCTGATCGTTCTCAATCTGACGTGGACCGTCAACAGTTTGGCTCACCTGCATGGAACCAAGCCTTACGACAAGTAAGTGGGCGTGGAAGTAAATTAATTAACAAGCAAATACATAATAACAAACATAAACACATAATGACAAACAAATAAAGAAAAATTTATCTATTTATTAAAGGCGAAAACATGTCTAATATCCTAACATACCTAAAATAAAAAAGTTGGCTGGAGTCATTGATTTCTAATTTATTTTCCATTCACGAAATGGCAGATGCGGGTATATGACGTCACAGATCACCTGTTTCCGCGCGCGAGGACCAGTGAACTGTGACGTTATAACCCCGCATCTGCCATTTTGTGAATGAAAGATAAATTAAAAATCAATGATTCCCGCCAAATCAACGTTGATATTTATATAGATATGTTAGGATATTAGACATGTTTTGTGTTCATGGTGTTCTACGCCTTTATATATAAATATGCAAGTGTAACTACACCTAATAAATACAGAATCTATATAAACACATATTCAGGCATTGTGCATAACTGTAGTAACTGTTTGAGTGCATTCTATGTTGTTGTTATTTTACATTCATCAGTTTATTTGAACTTTTCTGTAGCTAAAATAAATAAATAATGCCAAAATGTAAATTTTAGGAACATAATGCCCCGTGAAAGTCCTCTAGTAGGATTATGGGGCATGGGTGAGGGTTGGCATAACTACCACCACGCCTTCCCCTGGGACTACAGAGCAGCAGAGTTGGGCGTCCACTACAGTACATCAACTTGGGTCATCGACAATTGCGCTAAACTAGGTTGGGCGTACGATTTGAAATTTGCGAGTGAAGAGATGGTAAGACGTCGTATTTTACGTACTGGCGATGGTACTCGGCAACTTGATGGACATAACCACGTGGAGGAGGCCGAGCCTGACCCAGAGGACTGTCCTGCTCAAGAGGCGATCATCTCACCTGAGGAACCAAAGACAACGGCGAGACACCGTGGCTAGCAATCAACGTCACAAAACATTTAGTCATTTAATATCACTCGCAAAAATAAGCGTTGAGAACCTTGGAGCCAATTTGACGATGTGCTTTAATGGAGGTTATTGGTTTAAAAAATTCTTATATTTTCTATGGCTTAAAACACGTAAAAGTATGTCTAGTATTTCTCTTTAAATTCCTCCGAAATTGGTGGAGCAGTCTCAAAAATCACAAAAAATGTGTTTTTCCCCATGCACGCAACGTTAAAAATAGGGGACCCTTAGCTTTCCTCGCGTCTCCCCGCGCGCTAAACCGATAAGCTCCATTGTTGAACCATTAACTATGACGTCACTAAACGTCGAAATTATTTTGAATTAAAAAATTACAACCAAATGGAGATAATAGTGTTTTTTGTAAACCCTGTTTTTTTGCACCATAAAATGCACATTACATTTGAATAACCAAAGTTGATCGTCATTTTAGTTGCAGAAAACAGGGTTTAAGAATAGCATTAATATCAGTTCGCAACGATCAAGTTCTTACGTTTATGACATTGTGACGCCCTTCACGCTATTGTCACTAAAATGACGACATACCCGTTATACAATTATTCAACAATACAGAATTGTTACCAAGATTTTCAGCGCTTATGTTTCTGTGTGTAATTTTTTTTTTATACGTACCAAAGCATGTGTGGACATCCTCCACCGCTCCTTGTGTTTTTCAAACCACTTTTACACTCCAACTTATCTATACTAATTAAGCTAATTATAGTTATTTGCATATTATACTCTTTTCAAAATTATTGTGTGTGTTTAACTGCTGATGTAACTACGCTTTTATCAGTCAACTGAATTGCTGTCTTATCAAAAAAGTGAGTGTATTATTTCAATTATAAGATAATTTATATTATTATATTGATTAACTATTGTACTTATTGATTTGTAAATCAAAACTTATCAGGTTCCTTATTTTTGTCTACAACATTCTTTGGAAATTTAAAACAAAATTAAATTAAAATATTTAAATTGGAATTATTTATATTTTCATATGATACTTTTTTTATTATTATTTTACTTATCGTACACTCGACCAAGTTTGAATATTTTGCCATTCAAATATTAGCGCCAAATTTTCATAATATTCTTATACAAAAAAAATTACGTACACGTATATAGAGAGTTTAAAAAATGATATTAAAAGTTCAACTTTGGTCGAGAGTATACATAAAAAAAATATTTAGTTTTTTCAAAATAGACAAATTTCATTAAACTTTTTTCATTGTTGCAATGTAATTAATGTTTTATTTCTTTTTAAAAAATTACTATGACTAAACTAAATTTTTAACAATGAAAATTTTCATTACGAATATCGTGTATTAACGATTTTAATTTGTGCGTGAATCAAATTTTTAATGTGCTAATCAAATAATTATTAAATCGCAAGTTTTTTTTTAATTTTCTGTTTCATATATTATAGTTAAGTAATTAATTAAGTTTATAATTAATATTTTGCTGTGAAAATGTATGGCTAGCCATGTGAATAACTGTTGATTTAATATTTAACAATCAATATTTCTTAGATTTTAAGTTAATTAGGTTAGAATATGTTAATTAATGTGATTCATTAAAGTTTTTGTAAATAAATAATTTCAAAATTATTCTCTTGTTTTCTTGTGTTCAATTTCTTTGTCCATGCAGGAAAGACAAAAACTTGCAACACTAAAATAAACAAAATAAATGAGCCACAAACAAGCCGCACCTACATATATGACGATATTGAAGGAAGAATTACTAATTAAAAATATTAACAAAAATATTTGCATTTAATGTTGTTTCAAATAATTATTTTGTATTTTGTTTTTTAATTTTCACATTATCAGCTAGCGAAGTTCTTGGTGATTTATAAAAAACAGCCAATCTGACTGATAATGAATTGATTTGACCACAACTTGTAAAGTTTTTTCTTTCTTTTTTAATGAAATTACACTTTGTAATTTAACATATGATCAAGCATTTACTGAACATATTTTGATCTTTATTAGAAAAATGTTGAATAACAATTTTTTGAAAAGCTTAGTAAAAGTTTACCTAAAAATTCTGAGAAAACAAACAAAAAACATAAAATTAAACAGCTTGATAATACAGTTGAAAAAAGTATATGAAAATGATTAAAATATTAGATTGATAATAATTAAGGAACATCAACGCGTCCACAATGAAGTTTGTATTATTTTGCTACGTCATGCGTTCTGATAAACTTATACAAGTTTAAATTTCTCAAAAAAAAAAAAAAAAAAAAAAAAAAAAAAAAGTTTGTATATATTTTTTGTACTTTTCCGGTGTTGATAAGAAACACGAAATTCTTCTTTCAAGTTTTTTTTTTTTTTTATTTGAGTTGGCAATTTGAAACAATATCTGTCACTTGTCCACTGCAAGTTTCGCTATGTGGATCTGTAATATCGTGGCGCTCTTGCTGGCCACCTTTGCATCAAGCTCCAACTCTGAGGGTAGGCAAATGTCTGCAGTGTGCTTCAGATTTGTGATTTATTCAGTGATTGGTTTAAAGAAAAAGTGTTTCAATCAGAACGACAAGATTTTTTAGTGTGGTGTTTTTAATTCTTAAATTTTACATATTCAAACAATAAAATATTGTGATCTTTTTATATTTCTAATTGGCAATCTTCAAATCTCCTGTTCACAAATTAAACTGATACATCACGAGGCAGGACCATCACATATATCATGTCTCTTTTAACCCTTCTGTATTGGCTCTCAAACTGGGGTTAAGAACTGTAAAGTAGACAACTGCTAGTACATTTATGTGACGTCATCTGTACCAGAATACGATGAAATTTGTACAGCAGGTGGCCTAATTTACAAGTTCCCCCTCTCCAGTTTGTGAGGGTTAAGGGTTAATTAATTAATTAAGGGATATTTTATGCGATGGTTTCATCTCTTTATTTATCAATTATGATACATTTTGTATTTAGAACACCAATTTCATAATTCTGATTAAATATTAGAATTTTTCGTCATATTTAAAGTCCCCCTTCTTTCTTTTCTTCTTTTTTTTAGCAATACAAAATTATTTATTACTGCAATGATTTAGTCTTACATAGGAATACAAATGAAGTGGTGTAAAATACATTTCATTGCCAACGTAATATTTCAACACGTAGAGTGAGAAAGTGCAACCAGCAATCCTTAGATCATTTAATTATGTCATTTTTTTAATATAATTTAAAATTTAAATTGCATTTTATATAATTATGCTTTGCAAACTCATGCTTGCAAGAAAAATAATTTATTAACTATGTAGTGTATTACACTTAGCGTTATTCAAATATTGGTATACTCACAATACAAAAATATTCAAAATACGAGTATTTTGATTTGATAACTATATCCTGGTTTACAGGATTGGCCTGAGGGTTAGAATAACCAAGTGGCCATATAAGTAGAATATTTAAAAAAAAATTGTTACCTTGATTTGGTATTTGAATTTTTGTACTTTTTTATAATATAGGTTAAATTGGTATATGATAGAAAGTATGCAAGGTTAGGATTTAATTAAAAGTTTTAATTATTTTACCAACGAGGTCTGTCGTGGTATTATTATATACAAATGCAGGATGAGACCTTAAATACGAGTATTTTCCCCACATAAAATAACGAAAAATTATAATTGATTGTGTATATAATAACATAATTATTATTGCACAATAATAATGATAAAAAAAGTATGACATATACAAAAAAACAAAATTAATTTTACATATTATACAGCAAATTATTTTTGCATATCATTCAAATTATATTTGTCAACACAATACTCTTGTTTATTTAGTGAAAGTATATTGATTGTTCGGAGAACACTTTAAGGGAAGGAGTCACAGATATAAGACTTTAATCGTATATTGCTCTCAAATCCCCTTTAAAAAAAAAAAAAAAAAAAAAAAAAAAAAAAAGCTTATTGTGTTATTCATGTAAAAAAAATTAATTTAAGTTATTATTAAATTATGGATCGTATAACGGAAATAAAATTTTGAAATTAAATCTTATGAATTAAAATTGTCAAACGTCACTGTTATAAATAGAATTGCAGTCCACAGTTGTTAGATACTTTGGTTCCTTTTATTATTCTATTATTATCATTCTATAATTAGTATTATTATTATTAATACTTCTTGGCCTCTCTATAAAGTGTTTAAAATCACCACCCCTATTTCCAGAATGTGGTATTGCGTTACCTGAATCCACTAAGGGTAGGATTGTGGGAGGTAAAGATGTGGGTGGATTTCGATATCCGTGGTACGTCTCTCTACAATTACCATTTCTGAACCACCCTGTGTGCGGGGGTGCTTTGATTTCTCATACCTACGTTGTCACCGCGGCGCATTGCTTTGATGTGTAAGTATACGCAAAGTTTTTATTTCAAACCACTTATTACTGAACAACACAATTAACAGCACATAAGTAATATTGAACATCACATAAGTAATATTACTTATTACTGAACAGCACATTAACAGCACATAAGTAATATTAATTATTACTGAACAACACATTAACAGCTCATAAGTAATATTGAACAGCACATAAGTAATATTACTTATTACTGAACAGCACATTAACAGCACATAAGTAATATTGAACAGCACATAAGTAATATTACTTATTACTGAACAACACATTAACAGCACATAAGTAATATTGAACAGCACATAAGTAATATTACTTATTACTGAACAGCACATTAACAGCACATAAGTAATATTGAACAGCACACATAAGTAATATTACTTATTACTGAATAGCACATTATCTTAATGTACACGTGTGAATAAATTAAAGTTATTTATACACGGATAAAATAACTTACGTAACTTGTTAGTGCTGCATTTATATCACGTATTGATGTTTTGGAATTGCGTGAATAATTATTTTGCTCATATATTTGTTATGTTGCACAACAAAATAATTATTCAAAATTGTGGATACTTAATTGTTAGAAGTTTTTATCTTTTGTAATTCCAACCGTTTTTTTTTTTTTTTTTTTTTTATTATTATTATTTTTTTACTTTTATTGATTTATAATTATTATTATTTTAGTTCCGAACCTAGAAACATAAATCTTTATAAGATTAATAGTGTATGCACGCAGTGTTTGTTATAACTGTATAATATGTATAGTGATAATATATATGGGTTATATAAGTTTTTGCTTTTAACTACAGTATTTTTTTTTACTTTTCCTTAAACAATTGCCACAAGAATGGTCTAACAATGTTAAGGAATAGGAAATTAGGGATCCCCTATTGTTGACCCGCCCGTATATCTGATTGGTGATGTGCTACCGCTGATAACAAGTGTTTTATTTTCAATAAAACCCATGCACAATTATTTATCAGTATTTTCATATATAAATATTAGCGTAACTTTTCAACTAGTTCAACAAATAAAATACGCAGTTTTAATTTACATTTCTGCTGCCTTTCTTACTGTACATATGTTATTGAGAAATTGTGACAAATATATAATCAAACTAAGTCATGCAAGTGTGTTTCAGCAAAGATAAAATAATTTCACTACAATTGTATAAAAAATATACACGTAAAAATATGTCAATTTTTTTTTATACAATTTAGTTGTTGCAGCTTTTTTATCTATATATTATACAACGTTATTGTTAGAGAGAGAGAGAGAGAGAGAGAGAGAGAGAGAGAGAGAGAGAGAGAGAGAGAGAGAGAGAGAGAAAGTGATATTATGTAATTTATTATTTTTATATGTTACAATGAGACGAATTTAAAATTTGTATGTTTCATTCTCTTTTTTTTTTTTTTTTTTTTACTTTCATTTTTTTTTTTTTTTTTTTTTAGCTTCATTTATTCTAATTTAACATAATTTAATATTTTTATTTAACAAAAATTCTCATTACTTATTTCAATTAGTATCGTAGTATATAGTATAATTTATGATATCATACATTTATAGAATTTTTTAATAAAAATTATTTATCTTGAAAACGATATTAAATTTTTGGAAAACGTCTTCAACTAATCTGAAAAAATTAAATCAATGAATGAATAATTAAGCTATTAGAAAATGCAATATTTTTTATCTTAGTTTTTAATTCAATAGAGTGTAATTATCATTCATACTCACCTAATATGAAAAATGCAATTATTATAAAAAAAGTGCTTGCGATATATTATGCTGCTCACCATATATGACCGAGAAAAAAAAAGAAGTTTATATGCAGACCTTACTTTAATGTTATTATTTCAAATCAGTTATTTAGATATAACCAATTATTTTATTCTATTAGGAATTTTGAAAGAGATTGATTACAAAATTATAAGATATAACAAATCAGCACACCTGAATAAAGTAGGATCGTATTGAAAGTATATAATAGCGAGTTAATGAGATTTTGTTTCTCTGTGACACAGAGCACCCAAGGAGAAGCACAACACAGTGTACCAATACCAATTGAAAATATAGCGAGTTAATGAGACTTTGTTTCTCTGTGACACAGAGCGCCCAAGGAGAAGCACAACACAGTGTACCAAGTGGTCATGGGAGTGTATGACCAATGTGAAGAGGAAGAACCGACAAGAGAAATCTTCCCGACCAAGAAAGTGACGGTCCATGAGGATTACCAACCTCGGGGCAAGTTCTTCGACATCGCGCTCATTGAACTGCAGAAACCAGCCAGCAACTTCATGCCAGTGTGCTTGCCACAAATTAGTAAGTAACTTCTGAGTTTACCAAAATTTAGTAAGTAATTGTTGTGGCTACCAAAATATAAGTAAGCAGATAACATCAAAGCAGGGTTTATACTATGAAGTGTTCGAACGATATCTTACAGTATTGTAATTTTATCAGCATTCGCCAGCCTTTTAATGTGGGTACAATGGATATTAACTTTATTCCTGCACGTGAAACATAGCAAACAAAAAACTAATCATCTCGTATCGAAAAATAACAAGGAACTTTCAATATTTTGGATTCAGTTATCAGTAGATCACCTTCTTTAAAATTAAAATAATAATAATAATAAGCTATGATACTAAAATATAGCTGAGAAATTGTACTGAAAAAATAATTTTAATTATAAATTTTGTCTGCGCAACAATGAGTTTATATAAAAAATTAGTAAAGTCATGTTTTAATTAACTTGGCTGACTGTGAATGTTAACAGTTATCTCACTATAAAATGTTAACAGTTATCTCAGTATAAAATATTACGACGTACTATATAATTATTTTTGTTCAATGTCACTGCTTTTTCTTTTTCGAAAACTTTTTTTCAAGCACAAAATACAAGTTTTCATTTCCCTTTCCTTATTTCCTTATTTATTTATTTATTTATTTATTTATTTATTTATTTATTTATTTATTTATTTATTTATTTATTTATTTATTTATTTATTTATTTATTTATTTACTTCGTTTTAATTTAGTTTGCCATGCACACTGTATACTATACATTATATATTAGTATATTATATTTGTATACATTATTTTATATTAAATTATTATTATTCAGACAATTCTTTAAATTATGACTGACTCCCTTTGTTCTAAATTTTCAACTTAAAATCAAACATTAAGATGAAAATAATAAAATTTTATTCAACATTTATTGTGTATTATACACACAAGCTTTTTATATTTTAACCAAGATACTACATACTGATTTTAATCATAATGTACATACTACCATATTATGATCAAAAAGTTCATAATCTTGCACACGAAAAAAAAAATAATAAAAAATAAAATTGATTTATCCTACGTATTTATGTCAGTAGAATATTTTGAATAAACCAATAAATATAGATCATAGAAGAAATTATAACTACAATACAATATAACTGTAACTGTTATACTAACAAAAAAAGTTATCAGATAAAATATTATAGCATATATTGTGATATAAATAAAATAGGTTTAATGTTTAAACAAACCTTATGTCTGTATTTATCGGCATTTGTGCACCATTTGTTGCAAAGAAAGGTAAATAATAAGAAGATTATTATTAGAAAAAGATAATTATTGATTACTTTTCCATGCTAAATATTCTAACTATACGTTTATTTCTTGAATATTCTTAACCAAAAATAAATTGTTACCCACAGAGACTCGTACACGGAGCAAGTTCGGTCTGGTGATGGGTCTAGGAGTGACCAAGGCGGGAGGAGAGCAGCCGTGCGAGCTGCAAGAGCTTGACGTGCGTGTGTACACGAGCAGGGAGTGCGTCAAGAGCAGACTGCCACTCACCGTCGTCAGAGAACCGACCATCGTCTGTGCAGGCTTCTTGGAGGGTGGCAAGGACTCCTGTCAGGTGAGCACAAACACGTGCTGGTCATGTTGGTGCACACGTACCATTGTGTTAATGGACTTAATCTCTCTTGTACTCAAAGCTCGGTAAGGGACCATCATACATTTCATGTCTCGTCACCTATCTCTAGCTCTAGCCCCACAGACTGCAGTTAAGGTAATGTTTTAGTTCTACTTATAGCTTCAGGCAATACTCCGTAGAAGAAGTGCCTTATAATCATATAATTCTTTATTGGTTTATTAAACACAAAATTAGTTGTTGTTTTCTGTTTATTATTATTATTACGCAAATTGTTCATCATAATATTATGGTAGTTATAATAACGCTTTTAATAACACAGTAGATCGTAGAGCAAAAAGCCTACCTGTGAATCTTGCAGGCGTAACCGATATTTATATATAATTTTTTTAAAAATAAATCCAGTGTTTACTGCGACACTCAAAATTTTGTCTGTACAGTGAGGTCTAAAATCTACTTCTTCAATCATTTGCTTACTTTTTCTTCTTCTTCTTGCCACATTAATTTTCATAACTTCATCAATGCGTGTTTGACAGTTAGGTAATAAAAATTCAATTCTTAAATTTTATCTTGGCTTTATAATATTATATAACAAATTTTCTACTTAAACAGTTATTGAATTACAAAAATTATTAATTTTAAAACAATTGTTTTAAAATATGTTAAAAAAATGTTTAACAATATACTGTAGCAGATGGACAAATATAAACAATTAATTATTAAGATAGTATAATTTCAACATAATTTATTCATGACAATAATTTATGCTGTATTGAATAGCGACTTTGTTACATTTTATAAAGAAACCGTTATTATTATTCATTATTATTATTTTTTTGTATAGCATAATTATATATGTTATTATTGCAATTCCAGCCTATGTTATCTGACAATGTAATATACTTGCAGCATAAATTATACACTATAGTCATTTAGTTCGTGTATGTAATATATGTAGGGAAAATTATATCAATTATATTAATTATGATAAAAACAATTAAAAAAAAAACTAATTCTTTAATGAATAACGTTTATGAAATTTTATGTTTCATCACAAAAATTCAACAAAAACGCAAATTTAAAGGAAGTGGGGGCTTTTACAAAACCCCTATTATGTTTTCATGTTATAACATTTTCATCTCGTAATAATAAAATATAACAAATATACAAAAACTTGTTGTGCATAATAATTACACAAATTTAAATAATATTAAAGTTATTGAGTTCAGCCAAAAAAAAAAAAAAAAAAAAAAAAAAAAATCTCATAAGGTTGCGCTATATGAGTTGTTGATTTTGTCCCTTCCTTTAAATTGTTATTAGTTTCCAACAATGGAGTTTTGCAAATAAACTAATTTCATTTTATGGTATATAAACACACGAAATCAGGTAACGGTAATTAAGAAGGTCCTGCAAGTAATCGTCCTGACCCCCCCCCCCCCCTACCTCCCTGTTGTGCTTACCATTGTTTGAGAAAATATGAACTTTTATTATCAGCAAGGTCACCGTTGAATAATATTTTGAAAGTGACAGTTAAATTACTATTCAGAATTCTGTGTAATTTTGATACCAACAAGGAAACACAGTGCCACATGCATACTGCATACTATGACATTACCTTTTTTTTTTAAAGTAAAGAAACAATTATTTTGTGATTATATGACTGCCTGTTTGAATTTAAGGTAAAATTTTGGACCATTGTTTGCTTGCGTTTAACTATTATAGAATTTTTATTCGTTATTATTTTTTTAAGCTCACCACACGTTATCAAAAACGGAACTAAAATCAAGTGTTTTTTTTTTGTTTTTTTTTGTTTTTTTGTTTTTTTTTTTGTCATCAGAGCAGAGACGTTATAGTTTTTAAATCGTTAAATATAATTTAAAAGTTCTTTAATTTAATTGCAACTTCATTACTTTGAAAATATAGTAATCAAAAGATTTCTTCGTTTGAACAGGCCTAGTGAAATAAAAATGGAGTTTATCGGTGAGACGCGAAGAAAAAGGGATAATTTATGTCTGTTTGTTTGTGAAAATTCTTGCACTAATATCACATTTATTTATTACATATTTCTATATCATGTTATTTTGTGTTCTCAGGGTGACAGCGGGGGACCTCTACAAGTGATTGGAACTGTGAAGAAGCAATGGGTTCTCCGAGGCTTGGTGTCATTTGGTTACGGCTGTGCTCGCGAGGGCTTACCTGGGGTTTACACAAGTGTCGCACATTACATCCCGTGGCTGCAGTCCAGAACTGGCCTCTTCCCTAATAGCAGCCTGGTACCCAGCTAAGCTTACACAAGATATTATGACGTCACATAGAACTACTCAGCAACTACGTAATAAAGTTTAGCATGTGGATATAATCAATTAAAACGACGTCGAAACAGACGTATCATCATCTCAATCATCAGTATCGCTAGACAGGATAGTAAATCATTTTAGTGTCATTAGTTTCATCATTGTCATATTCATTTCTTACACGATCTTTTTAATTTGATTTTTTTTTTTTTTTTTTTTTTTTAATAAACAAATTTTTAGGGTTGAATTCATAAAGCTCACACGGACAAAAAATAAATGCACAATATGCTAGCCAAATTTTAGCAACAGTTATTCATAACAAAAAAAATAATTTTTGCTATATTGTATAATAATTATGCTGATTAATGATTATTTTTGTAATTCCAAAAAAGCAACATTTATGCTATATGACTTTAATGCAGCATAAATTATGTAATTTATTTTATACGTGTGTAAAAATAAAACATTAAAAAAATAAATAAAACTGATTTTATTAATTATCGTTTTTTCTTTGTTACAAAATTTAATTTCAGAAATAATTAGTGCAATAATTTTTTGAAATACAATAATTTTATTTTTGAAGACTTTGTTCTAGTAATGGAGTACAAAACTAAATTGATAAATAAAATGTGACTTGTTAATGTTAAAACAGTTTAAAGTTACGTGGCGCAGTTACGAAAGCTTCTCAATTTGATTATTTTATTTCGATGCAAGTTTTTATACAGACTTTCGATGCATGTTTACAGCAAATAAAATACTTCACACTCACAGTCCGAATTTTGTGATAAATATAATAAAAAAGTTCTTATCAAACACATAAATTTAAATTAAAAAAAATGCGTCTGCCAAATTTTTTTATCAACTAGAAGCTCGTTTTTATCACAATATTATTCATTTTCTTAGCAAAGTTTAGAAGAAAAAAAAAATGCAAAATTTGAAATGTTTGTCCCCAACTTAAAAATTTCTTTATCACAAACAGAAATCATCACAATGCATATTACACAATATTCCTAATACGATGCTATGTTTTTGGGTCTTTATCGCTGAAGCGCTATAATAATCTATATCACATTAGGTAGCGCAGCGCGAATTTATCGAGCTCTTAGATTGCAAATCTGGGCCTGTGCACAATGACGCGTAAATTCACGTAACTTTCACATAAGAATCCAAATAACATTGTTTGTCCTATCTTCACGTAAGAGTTCCGTAAATTACGCGTCATTGTGGACAGACCTTATTTCAACTTCATTTTTCTTTTTAAATTTAAATATACCGTAAATTTCATGTAGCTTGTGAGGTTTTATATCCGCAATACATATTGGTACAAAAAGTTGCCTAATTGACAGGCGGTAAAAACTAAATTTGAAGTGAAAAAAATTTTTGTTTGTGTGTAAGTAAAATAAAATAAATCCTGTTAATGAAATGACCAAGTGCTTGATTGAAAAGCCAATTGTGCCTGGACCACACTCGCAATCGTTATTTTGATTATATTTGTAAGGTTTGACACAAAAACACCTCTTGTGAAGTCAAAATCTGTTTATTTTATGTATGTACATTACCTGACAATATAGATCTTATAAAAACATAGGTCTGTCCAGTTGTAGACACTTATTAATGTGCGTAACTATAAAATTACAGTTAATTGTTTAAATGTATATTACATATATTATTAATTAGGTTCCAAAAAAAAAAAAAAAAAAAAAAAAAAAAAAAAAAGAATGTGAATAATCATTATTGTATGTAGTACAAACGATCACTTTGTTAATATATTTAAATTCAGCGCAAATTTTCGAATGGTGAAATATATTATAACAATCACATGTAAGTACAGCTCTGGCCAAAAGTTTGAGAACGATTTGCATAGGCAACCCGCAATCACACTATGTTATCTTTATGAGAAAACGCAGCGGCCGCCGCTGCCCCGTTCTTAAACTTTTGGCCAGAGCTGTACATTACATGCAATGTTATACCTTGAAGCAAAATTTAACTTTTGTAACAGAAGTTTTTCTAAATTCATCACAGAAAAAAAAAATACAAATACGAGTGCATTTTTGATAGACATTAAAATGAGAAAAAAAAAATAATAATAAAAAATACTTGCACTGAACAGTAAGTTTGTAATAATAATTAATGCTGATATATAACGCACATCATCTTGGCTCAAGAAGAGCTGCGTGTTGTGTTACAAAAAAGAAGAACCAAAAAACATAAAATAATAATAAAATACTCAAAAGACTAAAATTGCTTTTATCAAATAAAACTAATTCTCACATAAGGTTGGCCGATAATGTTGAATGTAATTTTTAACAAAACATTTTCTTTTAAAATTAAGTCCTTCACATAAAATAGTAATAAAATCTTAAATATATCAATAAACAAATAAAATTAATTATAATGAAAGAACAGAAGGAAAAAGTTTTCACTTATTTCTTACTATTTTATTCTCATGTTGTCTGATTCTCTTTTCCCATAGTCTCGCTTTATTTTACATTTCAAATTGTTTTTTATTGTTTTTTAATACAAATAATTTACTATATGGACCATCAATGTGAAAACTATAATATCGAAGCTGCAAAATTTACATTTATATAAACACTCAATAATCTAAATTTGGTTGCCTATTCTAGAAACCATAATTATAATTAGCAATAATATAAAAATTAACTGTTGTCATAACATTTTTTAAAAATTATTTTACCTATAGCAAGCCAATACCTATCATGATTCTATTGCCCTACTTACTTGAAAATTTTATATTTTATTATATTATTGCTTTACTTTATGATATGAATCTTTTGGATTTTATAAACCCAAATTACTGAATGAGAAAGAAAAAAACAGTGTTAATTTTATTACATATTCTAAAAGAGCAAATAGTCCTGAATCGATAAATATGTGAATTTATATATTTTTTAACTTAACTAAGAAATTTTAATTAATTTTTGAAAATCGCAAAATGACGTCACGGTCGGCAACTTTTTCCTATGCCCATATGCATAAGTAGCCCTCGTGAAGTTTTTTTATTTATTTATTTATTTATTTTTGTAAAGAAATTAATGAAATATATTTAACATTAACTTAAAAAATAAGAAAATCACGTATTAATCGATTCGTGACGATATTCTCTTTTAGAATATATAAAATAAAATTAACCCTTATTTTTTCAATTTTTGCTTTCCTCAGTTACTGAAGTGCGCACTTGTAATATTGCTGCTAATTCAACTCGCCTGCTGCTCGGATGTTTTGTGAGTCGCTTGATGCAACAAAAAGTATCTCTTTGTTGAGAAAGGTTTGTCACAAACTTCACATATGAACAACTGGTCAGGTTTCTCAATATTCACGCGATGAAAGTTGATTTCATGTCGCAATCTTTCGTCCCTTGAATGAAAGTCACCTGGACATATGCGACAAGGAAAACGTGTTTCAGGGTGAAATTTTTTCAAATGTTCAGTTTTTAGAGGAGCATTTTGAAATTCAGCTAAACAAAACGCACAACGGTAAGTTTTACGACCGTATTTTGCATTTGGATTGTGCATTTCAGCTAAATGTTGCTTTAAATTAGCTCTTTTTTGAAATCCTAATTTACATAAATTGCATCTGTAAATATGAGATGGATCAAAATGTTGAATTACATTATGTTGGGTATATTTCATTTGAGTGGGGAATTTTATGTTACATTCGTTACAAAAATACAAACTAGCGTCTAAATGCATGATTTCAATATGACGAGAAAGGCTGTCCTTGTGAATAAACTTACTTGGACAATAAACACATTCCAAAAAAGACCGCGTTGATGGAAGTAATGGGTCAATAAGTGATTTGGATTTAATTTTTTGTTGTTTTTGTTGTTTTCTCTTATGTTTGGTAGTTTTTAAATGATCTTGCATTGATTTTTCAGTTTCGAAAGTTCGATTACAAGGTTCACAGTAATTGACGTAACTCTCGTTGCAGGATGAATCGTCGTTGTTTTGTTGCATTTTCTCTGTCCGCTTCAACCTCCTTCCTGCAACAATATAAATACAAAAATAAATTAATATCACTTTTTAAATTCAAAAACACACATATTTTATAATTTAATTATTGTTTATAAAAAAATAAACTTATATTTGCTCTGGAATGAGTAAGGGCAAGGATTGGTAAAATATTGAAAAAAAAAAAAAAAAAAAAAAAAAAAAACTCCATGCCTCCAAGTTTTAGACCTCAATTCAAACGTAACAAAGATGCATGGTAGGGTAGAAAGAGAGAGAGAGAGAGAGAGAGAGAGAGAGAGAGAGAGATTTAAATAAGTTTATAAAAGTGAATAAATAATCACTATTGCATGCGATACGAACTTATCACATCTTAAAATAATTTCATGTAACGTATATGGTGAAAATATGTGTAATTATAATTACCTTGATTTTATTTATGTATACATATTTTGTGATTAACATGGTTGAAGTGATATCAAAAAATAATTACACTTTGTATTATAATATTATCAACAATGATTTCCAATGTGTCTTTTCTTTTTTTTTTGGGGGGGGGGTATAAAATGCAACTAATAATTAGGAATTACTAAGCTATTCTCTAGAAATATATAACAGTTAAATACAGTTCATTAAATTTATCATACTTCCCTTCCCAATTACCAATCGTAGTTTTTTTTTTTTTTTTACATTCATGATTAATTAATAGTTAGTAATTACTAATATATTAATAAGGAAAAAAGACTAGAGTGGAAATCTATATATTAATTGTGTCAACTATGCTGTGCAACAAAATTACTTTCGCTATAGTAGGTTCCACTCTATTTTACATCATAGTAAAAGAAAAACCAGTAGACGTCCAACAAAATATTATGACGTTCCAAGTCTTATGCTATGCATAATATAATAAATGTCTGCTAATTATTTCAATGAGCCAAATTCTGTTATAGATTATAGAAATTGTTATGCAAAAATTTGGAATATTTAAAAAATATCTGTGTTGTATACATAGATTGAAGCAAAATCTAAACTTACTTTAAACTTTGAAAACAATGGTTTAAAAAAGGTGCATTCACATATTCTTAAATTAATGTTATAACTAATTGGGCAGCTAGATAATTTTTCCCATTTAAAACCATGATTTTTTTACAATTTGCTGCGCAAAGTTATAACAAATTTATGTGAATTAGATTTTTTTTTGGTCTGTAAATATAATACAGAACTGTATTATATTAATTTAATACAGATTAAAAAAAAATCAAAATTTAAAACTAATATTTTAATATTTGTACTCTAACTTTTGCTAATATTGGATTTAACAATTAAAGTTATAATCTTAAAAGGAAGGATCTTTGTATAAATAATGTGAAGTTGATACTTTTATTTTATTTTATTTACGGCCGTAAGTTGCAGTTCACGGTTAGCTCACGGTTAAATGGTATGCAACTTACGGCCGTTATTTGTATAAGCTTACAGCAGAAGTAAATAATAATACAGTTGTTTGCCACACATCGTAACTATACTATAATGTTTTAGTCATGTATTCAAAGTTGAGAGAGACATGGCACAGACTCTTGTGGGACTTAAATCTTCACATAGTCATTTTACATTGGACCACTTGCAGTTAAACAACTATTTAAAATAAATTTAAACTATTTTAATACATTTTTTATTTCAAAATCGTCATTATAAATACGTTACACAACAATTAAAAAAAAAAGTTTATTGCAAGTGGTTTTCATTCTCTAGTGTTTAATTAATAAAAACTTAAGCAATATAAAATACGTCTATAGACAATTAAGTGAAAACAATGCACTGGCATAAATTTTGAATATGCTTGGTAAACAATATATTTTCACTGTTTTTTACGTTAAGAAAAAAAAAACTACTTTTTTTTTTATTGATTTTTTAATGTTTGCACATGCACGTTCGTCATTTATAATAAGACAAGTTTTTTTATTACCCTTTAAAGAACACCCTGAACAAAAAACTTGCCTAATATCCTAACATACCTAAATATCAACATTGAATTGGCCGGCGAGTCAATAATATTTCTAATTTATATTTCCATTCTTAAAATGGCAGCTGCGGCGGTTTTGTAAATGTAAAATGAATTAGAAATCAATGACTCCGGCCAAATCAAAGTTGATATTCAGGTATGTTAGGATATTAGAAATGTTTTTTTTTGTTCAAGTTGTTCTACGCCTTTAATATTTACATATTATTAATAAATGATTGATATGGACACGAGATACTACTGCTACGTATATTTGAAATCATGATCTGTATTAATCAATAGGTGTATGTAACAGGTGATTGATTATTATTATTGGCTAAAAACAGGCAAATAGATGTTGAGTATCCCGCTAAAATAAAAATCCTTCTCGCTACTTCAATCTTTTTTTAAAAATTAAAGATGCTTACGTTTTAGGCAAAATAATAATAATAATAAAATTAAAAAAAAAAAAAATTAAATCACAGAATTTGTGAATGTCTCTGCTTACAAAATATTATTTTTATTTACATTGTTATAAAAAAAATTGTAAAATTTATACATCTAAAAAGCTTAAAAGTTATGAACTTACAAGATCCGTTTAATATCTATATGTAAAATCGATTTTCAATTTTAATAATATAAGCTTTATAAAAAATGGTAAAGCAGTTCAAAATATTCTCTAAGGTAAGATAAAAAAAAAAAAAAATGTACGAGACGTTTTGTTTGTTTCTATTTACATATTATATAGTTCATAACAGAATAATTTACTTTAAATTATTTTTTTTTCTTTTGACGCACGTATGTCTGTGCAACCTGAAGTTTCTACCTGTAGCAAAAGATTTGTCACAAATGTCACATGTAAAAAAGTTCTCAGGATTGTCAAAATTGACACGATGAGCGTTAAGCTCATGTTTAAGTCTCTCTTGCTTTGTGATCATATCTTTTGGACACAGGCGACACAAAAAACGAGCTTCAGGGTGCGCTTGCTTAATATGTGACCTTTTAAGAGCATTGGTTTTAAATTCTGCCAAGCAATGTTCGCAGCGACATGATTTATTTCCACACAATGAGCTCATATTGTGAACTCCACTTAAATGAGCTCTCAGATCTGTGGGTCGACCAAATTCTAGTCTACATAATTTGCAAGTGTACAACCGTTGTGTTGAATTGAAATGATGAATTATATTGTGTTGACGAAACTTACTTTCACTTTCAAATGTTAAATGACATTTGCGACAAAATAACAAATGTGACATTTTTAAGTGACGAATTAGTTGCTTTTTGCTTTTTAATTTTTTCGGACAGTGAACACATTCAAAAATTGGTTCTTCAGATTTTAATTCCAATTGTCTTTGCTCGTCATTGTTAAATTTTGTTATTTTCCTGATGTGTTTCTTGGTTTTTAAATGAGTTTTGAATCCGTAGATTGAAGAAAACTTCTTATTGCATAGTTTACAAAAGTTGTCGGTGCGCGTGTCATCCTCTTCGGACATGTCTTCAGTGTCTCCGGGCATGTCGTCAGTGTCTTCGGACATGTCTTCAGTGTCTCCGGGCATGTCGTCAGTGTCTTCGGACATGTATTCAGTGTCTTCGGGCACGTATTCAGTGTCTTCGGGCACGTCTTCAGCGTCTTCGGGCACGTATTCAGTGTCTTCGGGCACGTCTTCAGCGTCTTCGGGCATGTGCTTCATTAAAGTCGTCAGCTTTCTACCTGAAAATAATAATTGATTTCTTCAGTTTTTGTTTTGTAAACGATATTAAAATAAGTTATATAACAAAATGTACAAATAAATTAATATCAAACAAAACATGTTCAACAAAGCAAATCTAACTATCACCTCGCAAAACTACACAAAATATATAAAATTGCTATTTTTATTAGTGATGATGATAATGCGTCTCTTTACCACGCCAAGTAGAGCTATTTAGGCTGAACATCGCAGTAACCTGCATTTCAGATGTAGCGCGATTTTTAACAATGGATGTTACGGGCGCAGTGCATTAGCTATACACATGAGGCGAAGTGGAAAAAGGCGCATTCACACTAATGTTTTATTCTTTAGCATTGCAAAACAATTGTTTCGCGCGCGTGTTTTTTCTTTCTTTCTTTTTATGAGAAAGTAAATATAGCTTACTACAGGTTGAAAATTTCTAAATCAAAGTAACACACTCTAACGTGTTTTAATAAAAAAATAAATGAATAAAACTCATATCACAGCATTGTTCATGTCTCCTGATAAGCTTTTGTTTTCTTTTTCATTATAATAAATAAAGATTTGTAAATATTTACATCGAAGCCTAAGCTTCCAATGAACCTCCGCTCCTCTCCGCGTAAAATCGACGCACATGATTACATAATTTAATAATTAATATAAAACTTTCAATAATGATACAAATCAGTTCAAAATATTTTCAAAGATAAAAAGAAAAAGAAAGGTGAATATATATATATATATATATATATATATATACATATATATATATATATATACATATACATATATATATATATATATATATATATATATATATATATATATATATATATATATATATATATATGAGATGCCATTTCAAAGTTTTGATTTACTTAACATACAGTATAGTGAAGAACAAATATTGTTGTTTCCCGATAAACTTTTCACTTTAAAATATTTAATGTGTTATTTTCTTATGACGCTTTAAAAATCTGCATGAAGCAAAAGGTTTGTCACAAACGTCACATGTAAAAAACTGCTCAGGGTTGTCAATATTGACACGATGAACGTTTATCTCATGTCGAAGTCTTTGAACCTTTTCAAAGCAATCTTTAGGACATAAGCGACACAAAAAACGTGTTTCAGGGTGCACTTGCTTAATATGGGCACATTTAAAGGCATTGCTTTCAAATTCTTCCAAGCAAAATTCGCAGCGAGATGATTTATTACCACGCAATGAACTGAGATTGTGGACTCTTCTCAAATGATCTTTTAGTTTCGAGGGTCGATAAAATTCTAGTTTACACAATTTGCATGTAATTTGTGGCTGCGTCGAATTGAAATGATGGATTATATTGTGTTGACGTAACTTACTTTCACTTTCAAATTTCAGTTTACATTTACGACAAAATAACAAATGTGATATAGTTAAGTGATAAATAAGGGTTTGTTTCCCTTTAAATTTTTTTGGACAATGAACACATTCAAAAAGTTGTTCTTGAGATTTCGATGTTAGTTGAGTTCGCTTGTCATTTTTCCAGTTTAATGTTTTCCTGATGTGTCTCCTGGTTTTTAAATGAGTTTTGAAGCGGTAGACTGTAGATAGCTCCTTATTGCATGTTTCACAAAAGTTTTCACTGCGCACATCTTCCTGCTTGGGTATTTTTTGTATTGTAGTCCTCAGCTTTCTACCTGAAAATAATCATTTCTTCAGCTTTTTTGTTTACCATATTAAATATATATCTAAAAATTCTACAAACAAAGTTAAAAAACAAAAACATGCTGCTCGTTGTTTGCTATCCACAAAGAAGTTTAGCAAGTTGCCTACTTGCTAGGGGTTTTACAGTGCAAGTGAAGTTGCATATATATATATATATATACCTAGGGAACCATGCAACATAAGTTGCATAACTATCAGGGGCTTGGTATTAGGATTATACTGTATAACATTATGTATGTTTATGTATATTATATAAATGTGTGAGTGTGTGTGGTGTGTGTGTATACTACACACACACACACACACACACACACACACACACACACACACACACATACACACACACACGGAAAAAGAAGTAATTACATTTTTTTCCTGCTATATTTTATTGTCAAATAGCATAACTGCGCATATTGCTGAAGTAAAACAGCAGAAATAATTAAACTGTAAAGAATAATATAATAATATTTTATATTATATAATATAACAAATTACTTGTGCAAAATATTGCATTCATTACTTAATGATATATAAATATTACTGTGAAAAAAAACTTTTATAATTATTACTCTGACAAGTTTATATTGTTTAAAGAAAGTCAGAGGACCATGTAAGTGGGTTTGTACCTTTTTTGGCCTCGAATAAAAACCATTTATTATTGGTATTATTTTATAATTATTAAGTATAAATATTTTAGTTTGTGTAATTAACTTGTCACAATTTGATCTGCAATGTCAGAGTGTTTGTGGCCTCTAAATACAAAATACTTGAAATATTATTAAAAACGAAATTCCTGCTTGTCACTGAGCATGTCTTTCTGCTTGGGTATTTTTTGTATTGTAGTCCTCAGCTTTCTACCTGAAAATAATCATTTCTTCAGTTTTTTTTTTTATAAAAAATTAAGTATAAAAAAAAAAATAAAATCTACAAATAAAACAATATCACCAGGAAATATCCTGCCTGGTGTAAAAATATCCGCACCATCCACTCTCATCATATTATGAATATATATATATATATATATATATATATAGAATATAATATATATATAAGTATTCTTTTTATTGTATAATTATTGCATTGTATAGACTATCATTTCTAATTGTGAATTTTTATTTACGATAACCTAAGTGGACATGCATTGTTGTGTATTGTGATTGTAGGATGAAAGAAATGAATAAATATATTTTGAAATTGAATTAGAACTGGTGATAATAATTATTATTTTGGAAAGCAGCGATTATATCTGTGAGCAAAAAAAGGTCCCAGTACAATATGCATTCCTCTTTTATAAAACACACTTCCCAATAATGATCCACGATGAGAAATAAATTTATTTATCCGTTAAACAATCCGTTCAAAATTACTTGCTTGAGAATATGTGCAGGGTTCCAGATTAATTTATATTCTCAAACAATGTGAAATACAGCTATCTACCATTTTATGTCCGTAATCGATCAATTGAATGATATTATTATATTTTAATTATTGTCATTATATTGAATATTATTGTCTTGTTATTGTGTGTTATGACTTGTTCTACTCTGAAGACATGGAACGTAATAAAAACTTATATCTTATTTTTTCACTTTTGAATTTGAGTGAGTTTTATAAAGCCTAATTACTTGATTATTTTATCATCTTTTACACTTCTTTGGCATGTATGTAACAAATGTTTATAATTTACCTTTAATTTTAATACTTTTTAAAACTTATCATAGCCTTGAGGAGTTGAATTTTTTTTTTTAAGAGTAAAAATTATAAATAAATTTTAGTTATTGAGAAGGAGGGGGAAAAGTAAAGAAAAAGGAAAGATATTTTTATAATTGGCTCAAAACATATATCAATATGACTTGTGTTGTATATTTTTTTTCAATTCTCTTTCAAATTCTATAATTGCTCTTTTGTTAACTGTTTATATATATATCTAGCATATAAGTTTCTTGTGTTAAATAACCAATTCTAAAGTAAGCAAAAAAAAAAAAAAAAAAAAAAAAAAGTATTGATATACAGTATAAATATCATTTTCTAAATAAAAAAATCTAAAATGTATTTTGTATTATCTATTTTTGCTTATGTAATTATCTCATGTAATGTTGTGGTCAAGGTTTTGTAACATAGGACTGTCAAGCCCTCACAACACCTTAATAAAGTTACTTATCATTATTATTATTATATAATCTCATATCAAGGTTATTAATATCTAACTAAGATTAGAAGGATCTTTGTATAAATAATGTAAAGTTGGTACTTTTAATTTTATTTATTTCTATAAGTACAGAGAAGTATAATTCAGTTTACCATTAAATTATTATTGTACATTTAATTTATGTCGGAGTTGGTATTCAAAGTTGAATAGGTCTTGTCTGACCTAAGTCATTACAATGCATGCTCATTTATTTGCGACAATTTATTTGAAAACAATACTCTGATTTAAAGTTTAATGTAAACCTAGTACACATATAGTGTAGTATATATATATATATATAATATAATTTTTAATCGTTTATTTACATAACACACATTTTTTTTATTCATTAATCTTCACATTTTTTGAATTAATGATTCATATTGTATAGACATGAGATATTGTTTAAAAAAAAATATTTCAAATCATACATATTAATCAATTATAGGTTTTAAAGGATTTTTTTTTTTTTTTTTTTTGCCTTAAAACACATCAATGTGTGTTGAAAATTTGTGGCTTCAGTGCGTTTTTTCTCTCTAAAAATGTTTTGATAATGGTTTTGCAAAGCTAAAATATATAAATATAAGTTGGGATGAGCGCCTCTTCACGCTACGTGTATTTATTTAGTCTGCTGCGTCAGTAACCTGTGTTTCAGAAGCAGATTTTCATGAATAGATGTTACCGGCAGAGCGCACTGGCCAAATACAGGTGACGTGGAAAAAATAAGAATTTGAACTATTTTCTTCTTCTTCTTCTTCTTCTTCTTCTTCTTCTTCTTCTTCTTCTTCTTAAGCATCGCTAAACTTTTTTTCGCGCATTAGCACGATTTGTTTTTGTTTGTTGAGAAAGTTACTTACAAGAGATCTTTTATTATTATTATTTATTATTAATCAAAATGATGCTTGTGTTATAAGAAAATAAAAAAGAGACATATTTTGAATAATCCGATTTACTTATTTATATCGATCTTGTTGCGAGGTCTATCTCGTATTTTGTCTGACATCGTTTTTTGTCAGTGGACGCAAAAAGTCTATCTCGTTCCTGAACGTTATGGACATGGCGTTCGAGATAGACTTTTTGCTTCCACTGACAAAAAACGATATAGGCCTTTTGCTTCCCTTGACAAAATACGAGATAGACCTTTTTCTCGCAATAAGATCGATATAGTTAAGACCAAAAGTGTTATCCCAACAAACTTTTCACGCATTATTTATTATTTTTCCTGATTTTGTTTTTGTTTGTTTTTTATGCCGACGCATTTACCCATATGATTCCTGTGAAGTCTGAAACACCTCCGTGAAGAGAATGGTTTGTGACAGCCGTCACATGTAAAGAACTGCTCAGGGTTGTCAATGTTTGCACGATGAATGTTTATCTCATGTCGAAGTCTCTCTTCCTTTGAAATCAAATCTTTAGGACACAGGCGACAAACAAAACGAGTTTCAGGGTGCGTTTGTCTAACATGGGCATATTTAAGCGCAGTAGTTTCAAATTCTGCCAAGCAATATTCGCAGCGAGATGATTTATGTCCTTGCAATGAACTGAGATTGTGGACTCCACTTAAATGTTCTCTCAGCTTCCAGCTTCCACCAAATTCTATTTTACACAATTTGCATGTGTACATCTGTTGTGTCAAATTAAAATGATGGATTATATTGTGTTGACGTAACTTACTTCCACTTTCAAAATTCAATTTACATTTACGACAAAATAACATATGTGATATTTTTAAGTGACGACTTAGGTAGTCTTTTTTTTTAAATTTTCTCGGACAATGAACACATTGAAATAGATGTGACGATTGATCTTGAGATTTTAATTGAGTTTGCTGTTTATTTTTCCAGTTTAATTTTTTCTTGATGTGTTTACTGGTTATTAAATGACGTTTGTATCCGAATTCTGATGAATATTTCTTATTGCATGGTTTGCAAAAGTTGACACTGCGTTCATCTTCCAATCTGGGAATGTGCTTCACTGTAAATCTCAGCTTTCTACCTGAAAATTAAATTAAATTTCTTTACTTTACTATTGTTTTTAGTATAAATTATACTATAAAAATTCTACAAATAAATATCAACCTAATTGCGTATAAAATACGTAATAATATATATACAATTATCCAGTCCTTCAAATCAAATATTTTTTAATATGGGACATAACTAATATTTTGTTACAATGCAAACTCATTTATTTACATTTATATTTTAAAATATAGACATCAATTAAGTTATTTAAAAACAATACACTAATTTGAAATTTTAATGTAAACATAGTAAACACCCCCACACACACAATACATACATAATGTTTCATAATCCTAATGTTAAGCCCCTCTGATAATTATGCATATATATATATATATATATATATATATATATATATATATATATATATATATATATATATATATATATATATATATATATAATATGTGTGTGTGTATGTGTGTACAGTATACACTACACACATACACATTACTCTCACACACACACACACACACACACACACACACACACACACACACACACACACACACACACACACGGAAAATGAAGTAATTAAAAAAAAAATTACTGCTAGTATCAAATAGCATAACTGCATGTTGCTGAAGTGAAACAGCATAAATAATTATATTGTAAAGATAAAGAATAATATAATAATATTAAAAATTATATTATATAACAAATTACTTGTACAAAATATTGCATTCATTCCTTACTTATATTAATGCATAAATATTTGCTGGGAAAAAACTTTTATAATTATTGTTACGTAATACATATATTATAGTTCGTACAATTAATTTTTTACAAAAATTTGATCTGCAATGTCAGAGAATGTTTGTGGCTTCTATATACAAAATAATTGTATTATTAAAAACAAAATAGAGTATACACTAACTTGATTAAAAAGAAGAAAAAAAAAAAAAAAAAAAAAAAAAAAAAAAAGAGCAAGAGTTGCACAACTTAATTTTCCTTTCCTTTCCTTTCCTTTCCTTTCCTTTCCTTTCCTTTCCTTTCCTTTCCTTTCCTTTCCTTTCCTTTCCTTTCCTTTCCTTTCCTTTCCTTTCCTTTCCCTTCCTTTCCTTTGCATGCGCAGTACGTCGAAACGGAAGCGGATGTGAGCGAACTCACTTAAAGTCAGCTTCAAAACAGTTGTTCCTTTACTAGGCAATCAAGGTTATTAATATCTAACTAAGATTAGAAGGATCTTTGTATAAATAATGTAAAGTTGGTACTTTTAATTTTATTTATTTCTATAAGTACAGAGAAGTATAATTCAGTTTATCATCCAATTATTATTGTACATTTAATTTATGTCGGAGTTGGTATTCAAAGTTGAATAGGTCTTGTCTGACCTAAGTCATTACAATGCATGCTCATTTATTTGTAATTATATTTTAAAATACAGACAATTTATTTGAAAACAATACACTGATTTTAAGTTTAATGTAAACCTATAGCCTACAAAATAATATATATATATATAATTTTTAATCGTTTATTTACATAACACACATTTTTTTATTCATTAATCTTCACATTTTTTAAATTAATGATTCATACTGTATAGACATGAGATATTGTTTAAAAAAAATTATATTTCAGATCATATATATTAATCAATTATAGGTTTTAAAGGAGATTTTTTAAATTGCCCCAAAACACATTAATGTGTGTTGAAAATTTGCGGCTTCAGTGCGTTTTTTCTCTCTAAAAATGTTTTGATAATGTTTCGCAATGCTAAAAGATATAAATATAAGTTGGGAGCGCCTCTTTACGCTACGTGTATTTATTTAGTCTGCTGCGTCAGTAACCTGTGTTTCAGAAGCAGATTTTCATGAATAGATGTTACCGGCAGAGCGCACTAGCCAAATACAGGTCACGTGGAAAAAAAAAAAAAAAATAAGAATTTGCACTATTTTGTTCTTCTTCTTCTTAAGCATCGCAAAACTTTTTTTTACGCGCATTAGCACGATTTGTTTTTGTTTGTTTATTGAAAAAGTTACTCACCAAGTCTTTTATTATTATTATAATCATAATGATGCTTAATTTACACACTCTTACGTGTTATAGGAAATACAACAACAACGAGATATCTGTTGAATATTCTCAGTTAACCTACTAGTTTACTTAGCTAAGAACAAAAGTGTTATCGCAATAAAACTTCACACTCATTATATTATTTTTCATGACTTATTTGTTCTGTACCGATGCACTTATTCCTGTGAAGCATGAAAGATTTGCGTAAAACAAAAGGTCTGTTACAAACTTCACATGCAAAAAACTGCTCAGGGTTGTCAATATTGACACGATGAATGTTTATCTCATGTCGAAATCTCTCTACCTTTGAAATCAAATTTTTTGGACACAGGCGACAAACAAAACGTGTTTCAGGGTGCGCTTGCCTAACATGGGACAATTTAAGCGCAGAAGTTTTAAAGTTAGTCAAACAATATTCACAGCGAGATGATTTATGACCTCGCAATGAACTGATGTTGTGGACTCCAACTAAATGATCTTTAAGATCCGAGCCTCGACAAAATTCTAATTTACACACTTGGCAAGTGTACAGCTGTTGTGTTGAATTGAAATGATGGATTGTATTGTGTTGACGTAACTTACTGTCACTTTCAAAATTCAACTGGCATTTACGACAAAATAACATATGTGCCATTTTTAAGTGACGAATTAGGTAGTCTTTTTTTTTAAACTTTCTCGGACAATGAACACATTGAAATAGCAGTGACATTTGATCTTGAGATTTTAATTGAGTTTGCTCTTCATTTTTCCAGTTTAATTTTTTCTTGATGTTTTTACAGGTTTTTAAATGAAATTTGAATGCAATTTCTGATGAAGATGTCTTATTGCATGGTTTGCAAAAGTTGTCACAGAACTCGTCCTCCACTCTGGGAAAGTGCTTCATTGTAGATCTCAGCCTTCTACCTGAAAATTAAATTAATTTTCTTTATCTTTTTTTTTTACTTTTTTTTTTTCCGTATAAAATATATGATTCTACAAATAATACAGTAGAATATAAATTCTACAAATAAATATCAACCTATAAAATACTTAATAATATACAATAATTATCCAGTCCTTCAAATAAAATATTTTTGACGATGGGACATAAATATTATTTCGTTTATTCGAGCTCATGGTATAGCCGAGTGGTGAAGGCAGCTGACTCACAACTCTGTACTCCTCACCGAGTATAGGTTCGAGCCACTGCTGGGTGCGTACGTGAAGTGTGAGAGCACAACACGTTGCACGATGTATGTTTACATACATTCCATGACGACGCACAGTATTACGGAGGTGCATGATTGATGTGATTGCACCGACCAGCCTGCCTAGATGTTTCCACGGTTTCTCTAGGTGTCATGAGGAATGCCGGGCTGTGTACTTAGGCCGTGGCCGGCCCGTGTGTGCTTTTCCATTAATTGGAAAGTCCTTACCTGTCGATAAGACAATGTCTTGACTGGGACTGGGATTGGTGTATAGCACGATAACATAATATGGCAAGCAAAAAAAAAAAAAAAAAAAAACAAAACAAAACAAAAAAACAAACAAACATCACTAACTAAAGAATTAACTTTGCCATACATAATTATTATAACTATGTATCCTACTATTACATCACAATTTACAAGTTATATCTGAGGTTCATGGTATACCGAGAATTCATATTTGCAAATCAAAGAAAATCAATATATTAAAATTAAAGCACGTACGTTATATTTAAATTTATATTACGCGAAAATCTTTAATTAAAAATTTTAAAGATTTTCGCGTAGTATAAATTTCAATATGACGTGCTTTAATTATAATCTATTGCTATTCTTTGATTTGCATATTAAACCGTAATGTTTTTTTCTTTCTTACATTATACGAGAATTCATATTTATTACAAGAATTACAGAAACCTATCCTTAGTTTGTATCTGAAAAATGAAAGATAAAAAAATTGCCTAAACTTTTGGAATGAAATTGAACCTAAGTTAAAAAATTTTAATAGTAAAATTAATTTGAAAATAAAATATTTGTTGGATAATTTATAAATACTAAATAGCTCTTGTTGTTTATTGATGTTTTATTATAAGCAGAAAAAAAAATCAATTTTTATTAATTTACATTTTTTTATACATGTATGATATAAATTATAATATCAGAATAAGGCGTTATAATAAAAATGAACCGACCGATAAGGCTTTGCCTTGGTTGGATTTTGCATTTACATTGCTTTAATAAATAATAACAATAACTTATATTCTTTTATATACAAGACCTCGGAAACAATAAGAAATTAACTTATTTTCCCTGAATTATATTTACAGCATTAAAAGGAAATACGATAACTGTTGCTGAAAATTTTTGTTTTTAATTATTACGCATTAATTTTTAATTCGATGTAATTAGAGGCATAGACAAAATGAAAACATTAGCATTTACATCACAAAACACTTGATGGGACTTACATAAATAACATTAATTGGTCTCATAACCCAAATGTGCGCCGTAGCAGTGATCAGAAAATTTTGATTTATGCAACCCGCACATTTTTATTTTAGTTTTTGCCTGTTTCTGTCGTCATAAACAGAAATATTCACGCAAATTGCATACTTTATAGTTTTTTCACGCTCTCTTGTGGGGCCACATTTACATTCTGGTAAAAATTATCATCAGTTTTGTAGATCCCATTTTGTGTTTAATGATTAAAAAGAACATGTTGATTTATGTTTTCTATGCCTTTAGTTTGAGTAACAATAATATGAGAGAGGTTGTTTGTGGCTTCTACAGATAAAACGTAACGAAATATAGTTTACACCAACTTGGACACCAATAGAACATAATATTTTAACAAACAATTAATTAGTTATTATATTTATGCATTATATATAGGGTGTATGCGGATGACGTCATATTTATTGCACTTGGAGGTCATACTGGAGTAGTGCATAACATTGCTCAGCATAGGACAAACTTCATTTAAGCCAATTTTAATTGGGAAATCGTTTAATTTTTTGTTATATTGTTATTTTTCTCACACACTTGCGACACTAATTCAACATATTTACAGCATCAATGCTCTCAAAAATATTGCATAGTGTTTTTAAACTGGCAAAATGAAATTTTTTTCCTATGCCACCCAAGTTATTCAGTAATCCAACATGGCGTCGACTTTAACATGAATGCATACACCCTATAACAGTATATTGTATAGTTATTAGTTTTTAAGTAGAGTATATATTACGAATTACTTTTGTCTATTTTCAGTTTTTCAATTTAATTCCTTCATAAAGAAAAAAAAAGTTGCTGCCCTATATAAAAATGTCACTTTCATTTATTCAATATTTTGAACTGACAGTGAGCACGTTTTCATGTGCCCAGTTAGAAATCTGCTCGTAGAGAACGGTTTGTCACAACCGTCACACGTGAAAAATTTCTCAGGATTGTCAATATTGACACGATGAACATTAAGCTCATGTTTAAGTCTCTCATCCTTTGAAAACGTATATTTCGGACATAGGCGACAAACAAAACGAGCTTCAGGGTGAACTTGCTTAACATGGGTCCATTTCAGAGCATTGCTCTCAAATTCTGCCAAGCAATATTCACAACGACAGGAATGTTGACCTTCCAATGAACTGATATTGTGGACTCCACTTAAGTGAGTTCTCAGGTACCTGGCTTGAGTAAATTCTCTCTTACATAACTGACAAGTGTACAACTGTTGTGCCGTATGAAAATGATGGATTATATTGTGTTGACGTAACTTTTTTTCACTATCAAAATTCAATTTACATTTACGACAAAATAACATATGTGATATATTAACGTGACGGATTAAATGTTTTTTATTTTTAAATTTTTTCGGACAGTGAACACATTCAAATAGGGGTGACGATTGATCTTGAGACATTGACTCTAATTGACTTTGCTCGTAATTTTTCCAGTTTAATGAAGTCTGAATGTGTGTCATGCTTGTTAAATGATTTTCATAGGAGTGTTCTGATGAACATTGCTGATTACATGGTTCACAAAAGTTGTCACTGCGCGCGTCCTTCATTCTGGCCATGTTTTTGATTGCAGACCTCGGATTTCTACCTGAAAATTATAATTGGGTTCTTCAGTTTTTGTGTTTATATTATTTAAAATAAACTATAAATAAACATTATCTTATTATCATACAGAATTCTTAGCACTAAGGACCGGGTTTTTAGGTTATAAAAAAGGCATATTCAGCTCTGATTTCAGTTCATTTTTATTAAAATCAGTTTTCAAAAATAACAAAAACAGATCACTTTAAGTTTGTTTCAACAAAAACAGTGGTAATTAAATTTTATAATTTTAAACCTTAATAAAAACTATATATATATATATATATATATATATATATATATATGTATATATATATATGTATATATATATATATATGTATATATATATATATATATATATATATATATATATATATATATATATATATATATATATATTCAATAGTTTTATTTATTTATTTACTAAACACAATGTGTGTACAACATACATCTAAACATTCAGTAATTACCCAATTAGTTATAAACATATAATAATATCCAAATCATAACATCCAAATAATAATAATGAAATTTATTACTATTTATTAAACATATCATAAATACATTGCTACACGTCTACAGTTTTGCATAATGATTTAATGACAGAGTCCGAGACGGACAGTGAAGTAAGTGGTACCTAGTACAGAGGCCACCACATAACATATGTACATACACATTTATTAAAATCGTGATATTCTTTAATCTGACAGATTACATGGTGGAAAGTAAACAATTGAATTATTGAATAAAAAAAAGTTGCGTTGATTGCCTGTATACAATAAGTTTATAGGAGAATATTTTATTTAAATAAAATATGCATAGAGAACACACAATTGTGATACTGTAGTATAGTTTACCATTCAAATAAAACACATGTTTCTTTCATAAGAATAACAATTCAAATTTATAGCTTTAGTTTTTGGATGGTAAAATATATTATCTTATAATTGTGTACGATATTTACATTTTTTTCTTCATCGATATCTGAAGGCTGAATCGATGTTATTTAGCAATAAATAGTAAGAATCACCCCTAAATTACAGTTTCAAATTGAAGCCTCTGTTTGCTTAGAAGTTTTGACTAAGAAGACCGCTCGACATCCGAAAACATACTTGAAAACAAGAAAGCTCAAGGGCTTCCACCTCCTCGGGCTGTTTCCATGGTCTGCATTTAGAATACTCGAGATAGAAATCAGTTATAAAAATAATGTTTGTTTTTTTATATTGCGAGCAAAACAATAGAAATTTCGATAGATTTATTTAAAAAATTGTTCCAAATTATTTATTATTTAAAACATATTTTTCAAAATATTAAAAAAAAAAAAAAAAAAAAAAAAAAAAAAATCTCTTAATTGCAAAAACTGCAGCATTTTAGACTCGAGGTATACTGTGTTAAAATTTATGAATATTAAATTTGTGTTTTTAGTTTTTAGATACTGGGAAAAAAAATTTAAAAAATATATATTTAGGCCAGTTTTTGTTTTATAAAACCTTTTTTTTTTTGCCTGAATTTTCTTGCGTTTTTGGACACGTTTTTGTATTCGTTTGACATGCAACAATTTTTTTAAATACTCTTTTATCTTCACATTTTGCTAAGTTAATGATTTCATATAGCCACGAGATTATTATAGCCAAGTTTATTTTATTATTGAAATAAAAAACAATGCGTTATATGAAGAAGAAAAAGTTGATACGATTGCTATGCAACGCTAAAAAATAGAAAATGAAAGTGTGATCGCGGTTTTTCCGCACAAACGCACTATTTTTTTTTTTATTCCCGTGTTGTTTTGTAAAACTTTATTCTTTTCTTCCCCCCCCCCCCCCTTGAGAAAGTTACAATAATTAATAATAATAAGTATATTATAAAAAATAAAAAAGATACTACATAGACACACTCTTACGTAATTTTGGCTAGTAAAAAACAACAACATTATAAGTGATACCAATGTGACAGAACAGTACTGTACTTTAGCATGTCAAAGAATACAAAATATCATTTTCTTTACATCCTAATAAATAAAGATTCACTCCATTTTGCATTAAAATTTGCAAATTATGAACCTGAAAGAACTGCGTTTATAATACTAATAATAACCTAATAATACCTAAAAAGCAAAAAGTTATTACAAAATTATGTAGTATAAATTCAAGATAAAATGATATAAAAGTTGCCAAAACAATAACCTAACTTTTTCATACATAATTATATTATAAAAGATATTATTTAAGAGTTCCAAGTTACGTATAAGTAAATTGGAACTCTAAATATATTTAAAATATGCTTCCCAAAAAAATTTCCCTTTATTATTATTTTTTAATGATTAACTTTCATATGAAGCTCTAAAAACCCTTGAAAAACAAAAGGTTTGTCACAAACTTTACATGCAAAAAACTTCTCAGGGTGGTCAATATTGACACGATGAACGTTAAGCTCATGTCGAAGTCTCTCTTCCTTGGCAAAGCAATCTTTAGGACACAGGCGACAAACATAACGTGTTTCTTGGTGAGCTTGCAAAACATGGGCCATTTTAAGCACATGGGTTTCAAATTCTGCCAAGCAATATTCGCATCGAGATGATTTGTGATCTCGCAATGAACTGATGTTGTGGACTTTAATTAAATGATCTTTTAGTACCGCGGATTGACTAAATTCTAGTTTACACAATTGGCAAGTGTGTAGCTGTGGTGACGAATTGAAATGATGGATTAAATTGTGTTGACGTAACTTACGGTCAGTTGCAAATTCCAATTTACATTTACGACAAAATAACAAATGCATTTTTACATGATATCGAAGTTTAAGTTTGCTTTTAAATTTTTTCCAGCAATAAACACATTCGAAAAGTTTTTCTTGAGATTTTAATTTGAATTGTGTTTGCGCGACATTTTCACAGATTAAATTTCCCTTGATTTCTTCTGTGATTGTTAAATGACTGTTTAAGTTGCGTTCTGGTGAACAATTTTCATTGCATGATTCATAAAAGTTGTCACTGCGCGCGTCTTCCTCTTTCACTTCGATTTTCATTTCACAACTCGGCTTTGTATCTGAAAATTAAAATGAATTGCTTCAGTTCTTTTGTTTAATACAATATAATAATTAATATAAATAAATATCCCTATATATATATATATATATATATATGTTACTAAAATAAGAATACGAATAAGAAATTGTATTGACCCAGGCATTTCATATAGTAACATATAGTATTGTTATAAGATTTTTTTTTCTCTTGCCATGGGTATTATGATAAATGTTATTTATTATTAAATATGTATTTATACTGTACACAGTTAGTTATAAGTAACATAATATATATATATATATATATATATATATATATATATATATATATATATATATATCATTTTCTTGTTTGAGTTGGGGCTATTTTAAGAAAGGGCCAGACGCTTTATCGGGTCTATACCTTGTTCTTTCGAAATTGTATTATTTCCCTATGCTTTTCGAATAAATGCTTTTGTACAATTATTTTATTTATATATTACTTTAATATCTTAATTGCATTCAAAATACTATATTGTGTGGAAATAACTTCAAATCTTTGCTATATGAAAGCAAATAGTAACATCACCTCTCAAAACAAAACAGAAAGTATAAAATGTAATTTTTATATTTATGATCATGGCTGTCAAGTAATGTACTATACAATACATATCTTACGAAATCTGTGGTTAAATTTTGTATTTACTGTACCTACTGTATTTCAGATAACTAACCAAAGTATGTACCTAAAATAATTATTTAATGTAAGGAATGTTACATATTATTAATCATTAATTATACTGTATTTAATGAATAATGTACAAGTGCATAGAATTAAATTAAAAATTTCAATACAATTCTATATCGTACTATTATTTGTACATCAACATTTAGAAGTGATATCTCAGGTCTCTTATTGTACTACACGTACACTTGTCCCAAATAAATCTGACCGTAGATGCACATCATTCATAGTTTCTCTCTGAGTCTGTAAGGATTGATGAAGGCATAACACGCTCTATATCTCTCTTGGAGTCGATTGCCGAAATATTTCCAATGTGTTAGTTATTTTATATCTGTGCTAGCAAGATTTTCACTGAACTATGGGACTCTCTTCACTATGGTAAGGCCCTTGCTGGTTTTCTCCTATCCTATCCTTTTCTTTCAATTTATTTTTATTTTACTTATTAAACACAATGTGTGTTGTGTACAACATATATCTACATACAATAGATACATCATCATACATCACAATCTACATACATCATTCATTCAATTGATAGACTTCGTTTACATTATAAAAATAGAACATAATAAGTTTTTTGCTTTAATTGAAATAATTATGTTACCAGCACAGCACTAGCCAAATACAGGAGACGTGGAAATGTGTGCAATAATCGCACTTGTTCCTTAGCATTGCAAAAACAATGTTTTCACATGTTTCTTTCTTTACCAAGATAGAAAATATACTATACGTTAAAAACATATAATCAAGAATGCTAGCGTTACAATCTTTACTGGTTTTTGGTTTTAAAAAATACCCAGCACCAACTTGTATGATTTTTTTTTTAACTTATAATAAATGAAGATTATTTAAAATTTATATCCATATTTGCAAATTAGGAACCTGCAGAAACTACAATAAACCTAAAAATCAACAAGTATTATAAAATCCAATAATATACTGTACAGCTCTCTTAGTAGTAATCAGGTCAAAAATTGTTCTATAAAAATCCAGGATAACTTTTATTTATTATTATTATTATTTTTTTAAACTCGTTGTTTGAGTGTTTTGCTTTATTAGTTTATATATTTTTATAGAATCATAATTATTATTTACAATTTACAAGCCAAAGTATTTACCTCATTGGCCTGTTAAACTGATGATATAACAACACAGGAACTATGCAACACAGGATTGCCATTTCTTTTTTTAAGTATACAATCAACGTAGTGTTATCTTTTTTTATAACAAAAGTTGTTTCATACAATACCCATAATATTTTGTGGCTTTAGCCTCTCAATTTCACCCAACTGTTCAACATTACAGGGGGCTGATTCTGTAAGCCGGTTTTCAACAAATCGTTTTTGAAAACGATCGTTATTGTTGATTCCGATCGGAATCAACAAACAGAGCCATTCTGTAACTTTTTTTCATTTCGATTCTCGGAATCAACAAACCAAAACGATCGGAATGAAAACGAGTGGTGTAGACCACTCGGAATGAAAACGAGACTCGTTTTATTTCGTTAATATCTTTTTAATTAGTGTATAAAAAAATGTTTTAGGATTTTAAAATTACTTTTAAACATTTTTGGAGCACTAATTTTATGAATTTGAGTCACAGAAATACATATAAAAGGCGTAAAACGTATAATTTTTGCTCACACTCAAAATCGAACGTTTTGCGAGTCGTAATTATTAACTTTCTTAAATATGGGAACCAAGCTTATTTTTATATTCGTTTTTTTCAATTACTTTTTTTATTAATCACACATTGCAATATATCAATCGATAGGAAATTTAATGGGGATTACTAATATTATAATTTTATTTGGAAAAATTTTAAAATTGCGGCGATAAATTAAAAAAACTAGACGCACCTCGTCACATTTTGGTCACATCGTTTTTACACGTATTTTGCGCCCTATTTCATGATCCCGATATAATTGAGATAAATGAGTAAACCTACTTTCATCCTAATTTTTTTCATAAAAAAATAAGATTGGCGTTGGTTTTATCGCGCTAGCTCAATTAGGTAAAAAGTTCAAAAAAATGCTCGTAGTCACGTGATCGTAATATTTACATATAATTTTTTTTTCTTAAATATGGGAAGTAAGCTTGCTTTTTAGTTGATTTTTTTCAACAACTTTTTTCAATAATTCCACATTGCAATATACCAACCGATAGGAAATTTAATAAGGATCACTAATATTTTAATTTCAATAAAAAATATTTAAAAATAACAAAGATAAATAAAAAATACTAGACGCACCTCGTCACATTTTGGTCACATCGTGTTTACACGTATTTTACGCCCTATCTCATGATCCCGATATAATTGAGATAAATGAGTAAACCTACTTTCATCCTAAATTTTTTCACAAAAAAATAGGATTGGCGTTGGTTTTATCGCGCTAGCTCAATTAGGTAAAAAGCTCAAAAAAATGCTCGAAGTCACGTGATCGTAATATTTGCATATAATTTTTTTTTCTTAAATATGGGACGTAAGTTTTTTTTGTTATTCAATTTTTTCAATTACTTTTTTTATTAATCACACATTGCAATATATCAATCGATAGGAAATTTAATGGGAATAACTAATATAATAATTTCATCTTGAAATATTTAAAAATTACGGAGATATATAAAAAATACTAGACGCACCTCGTCACATTTTGGTCACATCGTGTTTACACGTATTTTGCGCCCTATCTCATGATCCCGATATAATTGAGATAAATGAGTAAACCTACTTTCATCCTAATTTTTTTCATAAAAAAATAAGATTGGCGTTGGTTTTATTGCGCTAGCTCAATTAGGTAAAAAGTTAAAAAACTGCTCGGAGTCACACGTGATCGTAACATTTGCATAATATGTTATTTCGATTTTCTTAAATATGGGAAGTAAGCTGTTTTTTTTTTTTTTTTTTATTCAATTTTTCCAATAACGTTTTTCAGAATTACACAATGCAAATACGAAACGATAGGAAATTTAATCGAAATCACTAAAATATTTTTTTACATATATTTTTATTATTAAATTACGGAGATAATTTATATTTACTAGACGTACCTCGTCACATTTTGGTCACATCATGTTTAATTTAATTGCGCCTTATCTCATAGGCCATGATCTCAATGTTATTGAGATAAATGAGTAAATCTATTTTCATCCTAATTTTTTTTTAAAAAAAAAAGGCATTTGTTTATTTGCGCTATATACTAGCTGAATTAGGTAAAAAGTTTTAAAAAAATCCTCCAAGTCACGTCTGTGATCGTAAAAACTTATCTATAAATTGAAATATTACGTATCTTCGTTTTTTTTTTTAAACTTTTTTCCTAATTGAGCTAGCGCAAAGAAACCAATGGCAATCCATTTTTATTTTTTTTTTTTGCAGAAAAAAATTAGGATTAAAGTAGGTTTGCTCATTTATCTTAATTAGATCGATATCGTGAGATACGGCGCAAAATACGTATGTATTATGATGTGATCAAAATTTGAGGAAATGCTTCTCTTTTTTTTTATTTTTCTCTATAAAAACTATAATTATTTTATTAAAAAAATGAAGTTAAAGTAATCCCCATTTAATTTTCTATCGATTAATATATATCAGTGTGTGACTGTGTAAAAAAGTTATTACAAAAAAAAAAAAGAAAAAAAATACGTCCCGTATTTAAGAAATATTAAATAATATACAAATATTACGATCACATGACTACGAGCTGTTTTTTTGAACTTGTTTACTCGAGCCAGCGCTATGAAACCAACTCTAATCCCTTTTTTTTGGGGGGGGGGGGGGGGGGTGAAAAAAAAGGATGATAGTAAGTTTACTCATTTACCTCAATGGAGGTTATCGGTTTTAAAAAATGCTTTTAAATGGCTATGGCTAAAAACACGTAGAATTATTTCTAGTATCTCTCATTTAAATTTCTCCGATATCGGTGGAGTAGTTTTCTCAAAAATCGAAAAAAAACACGTGCTTTTCCCCATAAACGTAACGTTACTAACGTTAAATTAGAGGACCCTTAGCTTTCCCCGCATCTCCCCGCGCGCTAAACCGGCAACCTCCATTAATTCAAGATCGCAAGATGAGGCGTAAACTGCTCGTGTGCATGCAGTGAAGAAAATGTGATGAGAGGCTTCTCGTATTTTTATAATAACACCGTAAATTAACTATATTTTTTTAATGAAGTTCATAGTTTATAAAAAACAAATTTAGTTTCCTATCAAATAATATTGCATTGTGCATCTAACATGAAACGTTATTTACGTATAATATTTTTGTTTTATTTCATTTCTCGTCACCGATAACGTGCATTATTGTATTCTTTCTTACTTTTCTTTTCTAGAATGATAATTATAATTACAGTCAAAGTAAGTTTACTTTGTATTAGTTATTATTATTTTTGTGAATTTCTACTTAACTCTGAAATTTTTAAATTTGCACGATAAAAACAGTGCAATAAAAAAAATCAAGGAGATACATCTTTTTCTTTTTCTTATTATTATTATTTTTTTTTAATTTTTTAACATCTTAATAGTATAATTTTATCACACGCACGCTTATACTGTACAATTTATATAAAAGGTGTAGAACACCTTGAAAAAAAAAAGTTGTATAATATCCTAACAAACTTGAAAATCAACGTTAATTTGGCCGAAGTCATTGATTTCTATTTTATTTTCCATTTAGAAAATGCCACTTGCGGTCACTGACGTCACAGCTCACTTGTTTTAAGCGCGAGTAAACCGGGCGATCTGTGACGTCAGTGACCGGCAATGTCATTTAGTGAATGGAAAATAAATTAGAAATCAAGGACTTTCACCAAATCAACGTTTATTTTCAGGTTTGTTTGGATATTACGCAACTTTTTTGTTCAAGGTGTTCTACGCCTAAAGATTATTTTGATTTCTTTAAAAAATATTTCCCTTCATGTACGGTACAGTCGGTACTATAAATTAACGCGAAGTTAAACAGTTTGAAACTTGAAAGTTAGCTGCTATACAATATCGATATCAACAAATATAAAAAATAGTTACACGTTAAGCAGTAGCAGCTAAACGTAGATGCAAGATGAAAAAACGAATAATTTTTATTGAAATGAGACTTGCTTCATTGATTGTAACGTGAAAAAAATGCACAGTCTCAAGATCACAATCGCATAAATACGAGAGGATCGAGTGCGTGTGCTAACTCTCGGAGGCACTCGGGTTCGTTTTGCATAAGGTCTCTCATCTTATCATTAAATTATTAGACACCCGCATACAAACATACACACACATATATATATATATATATATATATATATATATATATATATATATATATATATATATATATATATATATGTATGTATAATATATAGATAATAAGACATTCTTTTAAAAAAATAACTAGACCAAAAATATGAAAAAGTGTGTCTATTAACGTTAAAATAATAGTAGTCTATAAGATAGCCCCGTTATCACTGCAGCAGTTTACTCTAAATATGTTTAAAATTAAATAGTCCCGCAAAATAAATTATTTGAAATGAAGCTTTACTTATAACATGCTCAATTTATTTTAAAAATTGTATTTTAAAATATGTAGAGTTATTGAATTGAAGTGTGTGAAATTGAGTATTTTAACTTACTAATTATACTCTATCAATATAATTTATAAAATTATTTATTCGGCTTTATTTTAGTTTTTTTTTATGTAGACCTTTATAAAATTGAGCAGAGTAGCCGCGTGGTTGTATTATGCAAAATATATCGGACGAAACCAATGCTTATTATTCCGATTTTTAACCAAACATGCACTTATCTCTTTTATCATATATATAAATAATAAAATTAGTTGATTTTTCTTATTTTCATATATTATAGTTTAATTATACGTTCCCTATACTATAACAATATTTAACTTCACTCAAATATTTGTGATTGTGTGATCGTGATCATTAATATTTCCTCTTTTTTTTCATTCAATAATCAAGCAATTAAAATTAAACCACTACTATTTTAATTTTTGGAGAAAACATTATTTATATAAAATTTGATAGCTAGAGATTTGTGGAGTTTTTTATATAGAATTATAAAATATGGCACAAATATCTTACTAATTTGTATTACACTCCCGCAACTTTTTTGTTTAGCGTCCTTTTATTATATTTATTATATTATATTAAATCGAGCAGTTATTTTGTATCTTATAAAATAGGAAATCTAAAGAAAAAGGAAAAGAAAGCAAAATTTTAAACCTAAAAAACTCATGACATAAAATAGCTCATAATGTTTCACAAATTGTTTCTTCTAATTTCAATATATTCTTTCATCTTACGTAGTTGTGTTAGTACATTATATTATAGGAGAGAGAGAGAGAGAGAGAGAGAGAGAGAGAGAGAGAGAGAGAGAGAGAGAGAGATTGAGTGAGTGAGAACCTGCAACTTCACATATTGAAGATAAAGTGAATAATAATAAGTAACAAATAGATGCATAATCAATTGATAATATTAAATTAGATTTTAATAAGAAAAATACAAACAAAAACGTAAATAATTTTTAGTAAAAAAAGGCCATTAATTAGCAATATCGAATTTTAATGTGTTGTAATAAATGCAAATATTATACTTAAATCCAAAATAAAGTTAATAAAAAATATTTTTTCATAAACTTTTCTTATTTTAGTTGAAATTTAGTTATTGATGACGAATTTTAATTAAAATGAATAAGTAATAAAGAAAATTAACATTAAAAATTCAATAAATTAAAATAATTCAAAAATATTCGCGCTAAAATTCAAATTTTGCGGTGTTGCGAAATTTCAAAATCGTTTTGTAAACAACAATTCCGAGACCATTCCGAGTTGCTTACAGAATCGCATTGTTTACGCAAATCGTTTTGGTCTCGGAATCAACAAACCGATTCTCGGAATCGTTTTTGAAAACGATCGGTTTGCAACAAAGTTACAGAATCAGCCCCCAGTACAGAGTTTCTTAAGGGAGTAGGGTACCAACGTCGGCCATTACACTTAAACTGAAAGAAAAATATAAAATTTTGCACAACGATACTTCAGCTTGGTGTAATTTCAAATATATATTAAAATTTTGAGGGGGTCACCGTACAAATTAATTTAATGCCTATATGATTTTTTGAAATTTTAAGCCCATAAGGCCCAATGTTTTTTCTTTTTTTCGGGACAGTCAAACATCTTGAAATTTTTATCACGGCTAGGTGTGACCCTAAGCTTCATAATGACACCAAATTAAGACCCAAAAGCCAAAACACTTCTAGTTTATGAGATATAAGGCCCGTACCCTACTCCCTGAATAAACTTTTTCATACAATTATTTGATATTTTAATGAGTGTTTTTTTTATGAAGCAATAACTTAATTTTTGAAGTAAAAGGTCTATCACAAATGTCACATGTAAAAAAGTTCTCAGAGTTGTCAACATTAACACGATGAACGTTAAGTTCATGCCGACGTCTTACTTCCTTTGAAAAAGAAACTTTCGGACACAGGCGACAAACAAAACGAGCTTCAGGGTGAACTTGCTTAATATGTGACCATTTATGAGCATACGTTTCAAATTCTGTCAAGCAAAATTCGCAGCGAGATGATTTATGTCCTCGCAATGAACTGAGATTGTGGACTCCATTTAAGTGATCTCTCAGATCCCTGCTTCGATTAAATTCTAGTTTACACAATTGGCACGTCAGTTGTTGGGTCGAATTGAAATGATGGATTATATTGTGTTGAAGTAACTTACTTTCACTTTCAAATTTCAATTTACATTTACGACAAAATAACATATGTGATATTTGTACGTGACAAATCAGGTTGCATTCCTTTTTAAATTTTCTCGGACAATGAACACATTCAAAAAGTTCATTTTGATATTTCAATTCTAATTGACTTTGCTCGTCATTTTTTGAGCTTAATGATTTCTTAGTGTGTTCACTGGTATTTGTCTGTTCTTTGAAGGCCAGTTCTGATGAACAATTATTTTTGTAAGGCTCAGAAAAATTGTCCCTGCACAAGTCTTCCATTTTGGCCATGTTTGTCTTTGTAGGTCTCAGCTGTCTGCCTGAAAATTATAATTGGTTTCTTCAGTTCTTTTGTTTACATTATTATATTATTTTATTTATTAAACACCAAGGTGTACTTATACATATCGATCTTGTTGCAAAAAAAAGGCCTATCTCGTATTTTGTCAGGGGAAGCAAAAGGCCTATCTCAGTTTTTGTCAGTGGAAGCAAAAGGCCTATCTCGAGCGCCATCTCCATAACGTTCGGGAAAGAGATAGGCCTTTTGCTTCCACTGACAAAAAACGAGATAGGCCTTTTGCTTCCCCTGACAAAATAAGAGATATGCCTTTTTTTCGCAACAAGATTGATATATACATTGCACTCTACAAATCTAGTTTTGCATATTGACTTAATAATAGGGTCCGAGATGGACAGTGAAGTAAGTGGTACCTAGTACAGAGGCCACCACATAACAAACATACACATTTATCATTACACTTGTGATATTCTTTAATCTGACATATTACATGGTGGAAACCATGCACCTCATAACGGGTAATAACATGCCTGTCTGTACAGTTTGGGCCTTTCCACCCATTAATATTAAATGCAGGGGTATTATAGAAGGCCAGGCTGATATCTTCAGTTTTACTTAATCTATCCTTAACAAATTTAATGTAATTATCTATTTTTTCAAGTTTAAATTCCAATTGTAGTTCTGTTACAAATAACTCCTCCCCTGCTAGCTCATAAACCAGCCTTGACGATGTAAATTTTGATAGGCAAAGTACCTGTTTTAGGTACCGAGACTTAACAGATTCTAGATTATTAAAAGTCTGTTATAGACATATATGACCAGAAAATTTCAATGCCGTATAGGGTTACCAACTGTCCTTTTTTCAGAAGGACAGTCCTTTTTTCGAGGTTTTTGTCCTTTTTTACTTTTTTTCCAAAAAAGGACACTTTACTCCCCTTATTAGAAATTTTAGATTAAAAAAATAATTAAAATGTTAAAAATTACATTTCATGCACAGTATTTAATTGATAATAAAAAAAAATACAACTTACAGAAGTTCAGTGTGCAGTGCACACAGTATTTTTTGCAATTATATTATCTATGAAACCTATATCTACTAATGTAAATATATGTTATCAATAATTATTAGGAACCGGATTTTCAGTTTTGAAAATGTGCATTTTCAGTACTGAATTCAGTCCAGTTATTTTGCATAATCAGTTTGTAAAAACAACAAAATCAGTTCACTTTCAGTTCAATTATACAAAAACAGTGAAATTCAGTTTTGGTAATTTTTAACTTAGAAACAAACATTTTTCAATAAAGAAAGATATTTTTATTATTTTTTTTTTTATGAAAAAAAAAATAATAAAAAAAATCGGTTAAATTATTATTTGATACACTTTACCTGCCAGTAACAATGAGAGCTGTTCTTGTATTTTTGAAAACTTCTTTTTAACCTTTTTTTATTCGTGTTCAGTTGAAATCAGATAATTTTGAGATATGCCTAAATTATTTTTTTCCTTTTTTTTAACACGTTATTTTAAGTTTTTGCACAGTAAAAGTCAATTTTCAGTTTCCAAAACTGATAAAAACTGGTACAAACTGACAAAAACTTAAAATAACTGACCCATTGCAGTTTACAAATTTCAAAAACAGTTTTTTTCAGTCCAAACTTTTTTGCCTTTTTGGCCATAAAAATTCATGATTCGTGGACATCTGTAACCTAAGCATGCATATTTCAAAAACTGAACAATAAACTGGAGATCCGGTCCCTAATAATTATTAATAATTTTGTCAGTGTCAAATTTAATTAAAAATGTGTGCATTTTAATTAATGTATTTTTAAATTATTCTATTCATTAAGTCTAGTGATCTAGTCTATTTCTATTCTTTTTTTTTTAACATTAAAAATAAAACAATAAAAAAAAATCGCTACTTTTTTTTTTACCAAACATAAAGAAATTTCTATCTAAATGTTAAAAAAGTATGTGTTACATACACAAGATTGAATATTAAACTTTACTTTCATTACTTATAAAAATGATTATTTTGCTTGTGTTTTCAAAGAAAAAGGGGCGTGGCATAAAAAAAATCGCGCCTGCGGCGGGCTTCTGGGGGGCTAGGCCCCCCAGACCCCCCGGTTGGGTATAGGCCATGTCCTTTTTTCGCATTCTGAATAGTTGGCAACCCTAATGCCGTACGAAGCAACTGGAGAGACTTTTAGGTGAAACAGTTTAATAGCTGTTTCCAAAGATAACGAATTAACATTAGAAATAGCGAATGAAGATGGCAGTGCATTTCGGCAGCATTCTTTAACATGTTTAGAGAAAGATTTCCCCGTTTGTTGCATAATATCCCTCAGATAATTGAAATAATTTACAAACTCTATCTTTTCTCCATTACAAGTTATTACATCTGACTTTGCTAAAGGGCCACCTCTCCTGAATTTTACGATTTTAGTTTTCTTAGCATTAATTTTTAATCCGTTCAGATTAGCCCATTCAATAAGTTTGTCTAGAATTTTTTGAGGTTTTACAATATTATTACAAATAATAGCATAGATGCTGATAAAGATATCAGGATCATTACAGATAAGGTCAACTAAGATATCCAATATGTCATGTGTGAGGCGGTTATACAATAGGGGGCTACTCGGACCCCCTTGTAGCATCGGACCACTAATTGGACCACCTCCGTTTACATTATAAAACTAAACAAATCATTAAAAATTAAAAATAGACATATTATGTTATATGCTTTATTTGAAATAATAATAATTATAAAAAGGCTCGAGAGGTTTAGGCTGAGATGGTATTATACTTAATAACCTTAGAATAATACTAAGTCAATTATTACGATGAGGTAATGAATAAGATCTTCGCGTAATATAACTTTCAATATAGCGTGCTTTAAAGGAATAGACCAGAGTAAAACATAAGCCTCGATCAACACAATACATTTGAAGAGATTTACATAAATAACATTAGTTTGTCTCAAAACCCAGAGCATTGCCCCAGATTCCTACAAGATAATTTAGATGTGAGTGAATAAAAGCATTATACTGTATATATTATTTTTTACAACTTGGGGTGTAAAGTTTTTAATCCTCCACAACATACCAATAATAGGAGCATAATAATTTCACTTTAATATTAAACAAAAACATTTCACTTTAATATACCACATGCAATGAACTAAGTAATTAGAATAAATAACAACATGATTAATGAATTTCTTATGGAAATCATAGTTGTCATAAATACCTTACAATAATAATAACAATAAATTTATTGCATGTGGTCTATTAGACAAAATGCACAAACACAACAATGCAAATTTTTAAGCTGCCGTATTGAAATATTTCATTGTCTTTGCACATATTTGCCAAAAGATTTTTAATTTATCTTTAATCTGAATGCAAATATTGCAAATGAATGACTTTATAGCCACAACATATTGCTCAATTTATTAGAATGGAAATCATAAAATACATAAATGGATACTGCCTGTAACACAGCTATGATATTACAAGTATAACCAGTGTATATGATGGTACCATATATTATTATTTTATTCTATTAACCTATTATACTGTATAGGCATAGCAAATATTAAAGGGCCACAGACACTAAATTTTTTGAAGTTGTGCTTAATCCACTATTTAGTACTATTATTTTTGAAAATAATTGTAAATGTCGTATGGAGCCAGTGCGCCTCTTCCTTTTAATTAAAAAATTAAATGAAAGTTTGCCACACCCCCTTATATACTCCGCTTCACGTATCTTCAGAACTGTCTCACGCTATGTGGTCACTTTTGGTGGCCAGAATAACATTAACAGTTATTGCCGCATCATACAAGGCAATACCTGTTTGTCATTTTGACCATAAAATGTGGCTGAGTGCTGATTAAAGCTAAAAACTTACATGAATCGAAGTAACGTCCCTATATACCAGGTATTCTGACCGAATTATTTCTGTATTATTAAAAACCTCACTAACATAACATGCATTTAAATGGCAATCGTGACCTCTCAAAAATGGAAATAAAATTTGAAATTTCTTTTAAGGCTGGAATACCTGGTATATAGTGACGTTAAATCGAAGCATAAAAGTCAGCTGATTGTTGTTTAGCCAAATAACGTCACTATATACCAGGTATTCCAGCCCCATAGGAAATTTCAAATTTTATTTCCATTGTTGAGAGGTCACGATTGCCATTTAAATGCATGTTATTTTAGTGAGGTTTTCAACAATACAGAAATAATTCGGTCAGAATACCTGGTATATAGGGACGTTATGACCAAACAAGGATCGAACTTTAATTAATTATTTAAATTAGAAGGAATAGTCGCATCAGATTTTAACAACTTGTGAAATTGTTTTTGTATCTAAAAGATTCTAAAAAGCCAGGGTGTCTGTGGGCCTTAAAGAAACTGGGGGGGGGGGGGGGGGGGATATATATATATAATCTCCTATATAGTAAAAATAAAAAAAGCTTAAAATGCTATTTGAGCAGTATACTCAACACACATGTTAATAAATTCTCACTTTATACTATTTTAATTTTTTGTTGCAATTTTTCTCTCTTCTTATGCTGCAGATATCCCTGTGAAGTCTGAAACACCCATGTGAAGAGAATGGTTTGTCACAACCGTCACATGTAAAAAACTGCTTAGGGTTGTCAACGTTCACACGATGAATGTTTATCTCATGACGATGTCTCTCGTCCTTGGCAGTGCAAATTTTAGGACACAGGCGACAAACAAAACATATTTCTAAGTGCGCTTGCCTAACATGGGCATATTTTAGCTTTTTTGTTTCAAATTCTTCCAAGCAATATTCGCAGCGACCGGATTTAATACCACTCAATGAAGTGATGTTGTGGACTCCACTTAAGTGATCTCTCAGATCCGTGTTTCGACCAAATTGTAGTTTACACAGTTTACAAGTGTACAGCTGTTGTGTTGGATTGAAATGATGGATTATATTGTGTTGACGAAACTTACTTTCACTTTCAAAATTTAAATGACATATACGACAAAATAACATGTGTGATACTTCTACGTGATGACTTAGGTGGTGTTTATTTTTATATTTTTTCGGACAATTTACACATTTAAAAAGTTGTTCGTCACTTTTCAAGTTTAATGTTTTCTTGACGTGTTTACTGGATTTTAAATGTGTTTTGTAATTATATCTCGATGAATAAGGTTCATTGCATGGTGCACAAAAATTGACACTGCGCGCGTCGTTGGGCATGTTTTTCATAGTACAACTCAGCTTTCGACCTGAAAATTATAATGGTTTTCTTCAGTTTTTTGCTGATTATTTTTTTATGTAAACAAAAGTTATAAAACTATTATAAAAATTTTATTTTATGTATAATAAACTATAAATTTAAATAACTATTATAGCATTTTTTTTTTTTAATATTTTGCAATATATTATTTTAGGTATAATTATATAAATACTGTAATAATAAAAATATAATTATAGGCCTATACTAACTAAGAAATACTGGCATAATAAAAAAGAAGTTTCTTTTTAAGTATAAATTATGATATGAGATTATTGCACTTAAAGTATTATTCCCCTTAACTCTTCTATATCTTCTCAAATTTGCAGGAAAACTTGAAAAGTAGCCAATCCTGTGCTACTGTAGCTCTGTATTGCTTGCCACTACAACTCCCAAAGTTACCTACATACTTGACAGTTTTTAAGGGACATAATGTGTATATATGATAGTCCCATAGCTCATGAATTTTAAGTTTTTGATTTAATTTTTTAAAGCCAGGGTCCTTTTAAATAAAATTAAATTACTATAACCATTACCTTGCAAAACAAGACAAAAATTATAAAATTATGATTTTTATAAGTCATGATCATGCTTTAAAAGGTATAGGGTGATTTCATTCATGTTAAAGTCGACGCCATAAGTGAGCGCTTAATAATATGGGCCAGTATAGGGAAATGGCTCATTTTGCAAGTTTTAAAATATTTTGAAATATTTTTGAGAGCATTGATGCTGTTCATAGGTTCAATTAGTTTTTCAAGTTTGTAAGAAACATAGGTAATAATGACAAAAAAAAAAAAAAAAAAAAAAAAAAAAAAAAAAAAAAAAACATTTAAAAAAAAAAGCCAAAAACTTCATTTGTCCTAAGGTGAGCAATGTTCTTCATTGCTCAAGAAGAGCATCGAAAAGCATTCAGAATGACGACATGCGCACACACACTATAGGTATCTCATTAAGGAAAGTTGTGTTTAAATATTGTACCTAATTTATTTTATATGATTATACCTAACTGTAATTATACTCAAATAATTACTATTTATTAAACAATAGACATATGACTTTTTAATTTATGAATAATGTACAATGATACAGAATTAAATTACATTAAATTTGTTATACACATTATTATGTATCATACATAAATTACAAATTACAAAAGTGATATCCCAGTTCTCCTTCAATCTATTAAATAGGCCACGGAAATTTACCTAATTTATGCTGCATTTATGTCACTTTAGTAAAGGTATAATGTTGCTAACTTATAACACCATAAATAATTTAAAGGCGTAGAACACCTTGTACAAAAAAGTTGCGTAATATCCTAACAAACCTGAAAATCAACGTTGATTTTCAGTTTTTTTAAGGATATTACGCAACTTTTTTGTTCAAGGTGTTCTATGCTTTTAAGCTATATACAACAGATATCTATATCAAACAACATAATTATTATGCAGTATAGCTTAAATTATGTTGGTACAAATAAATGTTGATAGATAAAAGCTATAGCATAGTTAGTAGGCCTATGAAATTTTTTTTTATTTTTGTCCATTCAGATTTTTTCCACTTTTGAGTTTTCTATTTAATTGAATCACTTTATAAAGAACAAAAATTGTTTCCTAATAAACTTTCACTTTTAATTAATTCATTTTTGTTAATGAGCACATTTTCATGTGACCAGATAAAAATCTGCGTGAAGCAAAGGCTTTGTCACAAACGTCACATGTAAAAAAATTCTCAGGGTTGTCAAAATTGACACGATGAACCTTGAGCTCATGTCGAAGTCTCTCGTCCTTGGCAAAGCAATCTCTTGGACACAGACGACAAACATAACGAGCTTCAGGGTGCACGTGTCTAATATGATCCAGTTTAAGACCATTGGTTTCAAATTCTGTCAAGCAATATTCGCAGCGAGATGATTTATGACCTCGCAATGAACTGATGTTGTGGACTCCTCGTAAATGATCTTTCAACTCCATGGCACGAGAAAATTCTAATTTACATAATTGGCAAGTGTACAGCTGTTGTGTTGAATTGAAATGATGGGCTATATTGTGTTGACGTAACGTACTTTCAGTTGGAAAATTCAGCTTACATTTACGACAAAACAACAAATGTGATATATTTATGTGACGTATTAATATACGTTCCTCTGCAAATTTTCTCGAGCAATGATTACATTCAAAAAGTTCTTTATTATGCGTGTTAATGAGTTGATCTTCTCTACAAGTTTGCAAGTTTAATATATTCATGATGTGTTTATTGGATTTTGAATGAGTTTTGAAGGAGTTTACTGATGCAAACTCTTTATTGCAGGGTTTACAAAAGTTGTCACCAACTTCATTATCTGGATTGAGTACGCCCATCATTGCTGGAGGCTGCATGGTCTCTGAAAAATATAATTTCTTTCTTCAGTTGTTGGCAATACACTTCATATACTGCATGGGATCTGATCATACTAGTATCATGTCAATAAACTAACTAACGTAAGAGCAACAAAATATCGGCAAAATTACAATACTAGCGACAGTTAGAACCTGCTTTAATGATTTACATACACTGTACAAACATGTACTGTAGAATACATATAATAGTGTTTTGAAATGTTATAAAAAAGTGACATCTATAGAATATTTAATGTTAAGTTATATATTTAATACATGTTGTTATAATAAGATAAAATAAATGAAAATAAATTTAACATGCGATTTTTCTCCTGTATGCAGCAGCATAGGTAGCTTTGAGAATTAACAGATCTAACTGACATAAGCTTGCAACATCTCTATTTAATGGTAGCAGAGTTGACAAATTTTTTAAAAGCAATCGGCAGTTCAGGGTGGTTTGCTGGGGGGTAGGGGAGGAGTCTGCATGAAGCCAGTCATAACCATAAAAAAAATTCAATACAAATATATATATCGAGGGTGCTCCGCTATAATGTCCTACGTCCACTTGACCTTGAAAAATAAAAAATCGTTGGATCAACCTCAAATTTTGGATTTATCCATTTCAGGTCATTTGCAGCAAAAAATATTTTTCAAGGTCAAATGGACTTAGGACATTATAGCGGAGCACCCTCGATATATACCTATATATAGGGATATAAATATATATATTTTTTGTATTGAATTTTTTTTTATCAATTAAATTATTAATTTGATGAGATTGTTGAATTACAATTTAGAGTAGTGTAACAAGCTGCAGAGAATTAACAATTTGTTATCTACAACAAATTTGTTTCCTTTGTTACAAATAACGTTGTGTGCTCTTCTTCTACGTTTATTGCTTTTTTTTTTTTTTTTTTTAAATTTTTTTTTAATGTGGGGGTTACAAGTAGAATATAACTCTGCAGCAGAGCTTCATTTCTTTAGTGATTAAAGTAACTTTGGTGTACAGCAAAGCAAAGTTGAGCCAACATATAATTAAATCTATATAATTCTAAAAAATAATAATAATTAAATTAAAAAATCCTTCTTCCATGAATTATTCTTTTCTAGGGAAACAAGTAGCCAGAAGTTGGCTAGTGGTCAAGTTAAAGAAACAGCAGTATAACAATTTAGAGCTTTTATAGCAAGAAAATTAAAAATTTCAACTTTAAATCAAACATGGTAAGCCAAAATCAGGCTTGAGCCCAATACATTGGGAGTAATATTATTTTTGATTAGAAATGAAAACATGTTAATAACTTGCAACACTGCAATATTACTGCAACTGCAGTGCATGAATTTTGTATTTTATGCATTTTTTTTAATGTTCTTTTTCTCTCTCCAATTTATTGTTATTAGACAAGTAAAAGTAGTTAATGTGCTAATGATTATGTATTTAAAATATATTGAGGTATTAACAGCCAAGATTAAACTAAAATTTGTGAAGGCAGAAAAATCAGACACCCTGCACAGTGACAAACACATTGGAAATATATCGGCAATAAGCTCCACAGTCCTTACAGACTCAGAGAGAAACTAGTGTATAATTAATAAGGAAAGGTTAAAACCATTTCGGTTTGAATTAATAATCAAAGAAAAGGATAGGAGAAACCAACAAGCTCCTTGCCACGATGAGGTCCGTAGCTTGGTGAAAATCTTGATGGCACAGGTTACACAAATATTTTCAAGTTAACTAACACGTTTCGAAGGCGACAGCCCGATTCATCAGTTGCTTAGAGTTGACTACACTCTAAGCAACTGAAGAAGAAGACTGTTGCCCTCGAAACGTCTAAGTTAACTTGTAAATATTTGTGTAACCTGTGCCATCAAGATTTTCACCAAGCTACGGAACTCATCGTGGTAAGGCGCTTGTTGGTTTCTCCTATCATTTTCTTTGATTATTAATTCAGAGAGAAACTAGGTTGGTCTCTCCTATCTTTTTCTTTCAAATTTATCATATTTTATATTTAAAGAACAACATTTTAAACATAAAAGTATAGATTAAAACATTGTACCCACATTTCACTTTTGACATTTTTGCCTATGGACATTCAAACTGAGTTGAGCAGAAAATCTTTTTTTACATTTGTTACACTGGAAAGGCTTTGGTTTCATTTTGTGATTTCTCAGCTCATGACGTAATAACTCCATATTTGAAGAAAAAGTGAGTGGGCATTCATGACACTGATAACGATATTCAGCATGTTTTTCTGCCGAGTGACGTAACATGAAATATGCTGAAGCGAACACTTTAAAACAAAATGGACATTCATTTTTTGGCTTCATGTCTCTGTTATGTTTTCTAGTGATGTGTTCACGAAGACTTGAGAGATTCCAATATTTTTCGCCACAAATCTTGCAAGGTAGTTGAGCTACACTTGGCTTAGGAACTGTAGATGGACACTGAATTGAGGAATCTTGACATTTTGTGGTTTTGTCAGCCTTGATCTGTTTCTCAGGAATGGCGTTCTCGGTGTGACTTTTTGTTGTGTGACGACATTCAGCCTTAACTTCTACGTCACTTGATGGTATTTCTTTCTTTGAACGAGGAACTGGATACAATGTTCTCTCTGAAAATATACACAGCGTAACGTGTAGTATGTATGCTTCTGTAGGTAACTTTTTGAAACAATTTTTTACTTACTAATTTGAATACATTCTATTTTTTTTTTTTTTTTTTTTTTTTAATCCTTGTACGAAAAAATGATATTGGTTCAATATCACACAACAGAATAAACACAACAACATGTGATTTATTAGAATTGGTGAACTGTCCCGAGATACTTCTGACTTGGAGTAGGCAGGCACCACTGCCTGGACAGACCAGAGACATGAGCAGATCAGTCAAGCTCAAAACTCACCTCTACAACCATTTTAATTTTGACACTTACAGCAGTGAGCAGAGAACACACGAGCACTTCAAATGTATAATATCATGACTATGGAAACAGCCTTATAAATATACGTACTGAGAAATGAAGTGGTAATCTCTCGCTTGTCAAACCACTTCACCACAGACTTTGCTGTCCTACTTATGTTTCAACTAAAATAATATTAACTTTTTACTAAACAGAAAATTATCACCGAGTTCAAGATAATCAAGATTTTTAATCTAGACAAAAGCAAAAGCTGGTAAATTGTGGTTTTATGTTTATCAAAATTAGTTATTATTTGTATAATTATATTGGCATTTAATATAGCCACGGTTCATGTAATAGGGTCAAATGAGCCCTTTATGCGCCGTAAATAAAGACTTATTATTATTATATTATTTGTATCCATAATTATATAGCGCAACATTTAGGAAGAGCAAGAGAGAAAAGCTTTTTGGTACGTGTCTTACAAAACAAAGTTTCTATATATTTTTGCAACTATACCTTTAAGTGCAGTATAATACTGCCTGTTTACACTGTGCAATAAATCTTAAGTTTCAACATTTCCGTGGTAAAAAATAAAAAATCCAGCTTAATTTGCATGCAATAAATTTTGTTCCACATAAAACATATTGCATCATGTTCCCCGGCCATTGCAATGATATTACGAAAAACATCCATGACTGAAACACACTGTATAAAAAACTTTAATGATGAAAATCCCAGTTGGTTTAAGTTATAGCCCTGTAAAGAAATAATAAGAAGATGACTCTAAATTTTTAAACTTTAAGATAATAAAATGATAAGAGTACATAGTTGAAAACTTCTTCAAATATCAGTTATGCAGTCAACTCTTCTCGAATCATATCAATAATATTGTGGCATGCAGACTGTTTGTCTAGCTGCCAGATTTCTTGATGACACCAACACTGAAAGACATTCCCTACACCCAGCTGTGTATCCCACCCCCTGCTTGTGTACGTCAAGTCAGTGATACAGAGGTCTTACTGCACAACTTTCTCTTAACATTGCCACACAATGTGACGTCAACTTGAACAATCTTGCTGGAGATTTAGTTCTGTCTTGAGACAAACATCTCTTGGTCGCTCCAAGCTCATGTTCAAGTTTACTTTCTTCTTTACAAGAGGTAAAGCTTGCAGGTGACGGAGACAATGTGACACTTTCTTCACAATTTCAGTACAATGTGCTGAATACAAGGAAATTTCCACACATACCAAACCTCTCTATCATGCTTCATGGTTGGTGGATATTTTTTGTTCCAGTAAGTAAAAAGTTTAACTACAAAAATTGTTGATTGCTTTTCATTGATAAGTGGATTTTTGGTACTTTTTAATACTGAAATCCATGGCTTTTATTGGTAACAAAGTGAGCAAATATTTAGAGAATAGCTCCTTATATAACATCACAACATTTTACATTATCACATTTTTTTAAGGGAGAAGTGGAAGCTTTACAATGCAGTGGAGTCCAACTCCTTCTACTTCACAACTATAGCTGTCATTATTATAGATGCTCACTTTTTCAACATTGTAGAAGTTAGGGCTTTACCTGAGTTTAACATGTGTTGGCCGGTGGTTCAGTTAGCACAACAGGGGTAGTTAATAATGTATTATCCTTTATTTTACAAACTTGGATAATCATATAACATACCTAACAAAATCTCTAAATATTTGTCATTCTACTTTCATTGCCATGGCTGTAAATAAGTGGGTGGGACAAAAATCAATAAAAAGCAATCCACATAAACAGGATGATAAACAGCAAGAGATGTCGGCAACAATATCTTAAATATTACCTACACACAATAACAACTGTGTGGCAAATCTGAAAGTGTCAGCAGTCCAATTGTGCACGCACAATTATGAAACTGTAATATATTTTTACATTTAAATTAAGTCTGTTTCATTCTCATAATATTATATCATAAATATTATATCATAAATATTATCAAATGGCCCTTTTACTTGCCAACGTCAATAAGAGCACGTACTAAATTAATTAAACTATATGCCAAAGCGCATAATATTTATTCTATCTCTTCTACTCTATCATCTTTTTGCTTTTCCTACCCCAGTGTCAACATATAAAGCGATATAACTAGCGTGAATCACGATACTGTGCAGTCGGTAGGCGTAGTGTTCTCGCGATCTTTCTAGAGTTGGGGAACTCTGGGAAGTGAGGGGGGACACTATTGCTTGCTGGCTGCCTGTCTTACACCCCTCTTAGACACGATTTTATATTACAGTGTGAGGATGAGAGGTTTTAAACAGCAAGCCGAGTTTGCGCGCGCGCGATTTTAACCAATCAGCGCGTGCAGCTGCGGGGGCATCGCGTATAAAAACGCGACTGCCACTTGCTTCCTCAGCTCAGTCAGTTAGCAGATGTGGTGTGAGCCATCTCTAGCTGTACAGAGCTCTCTGCCGAGCCTTACTGATGAGTCCTAGGTAAAGGACGAAACCCGTCTAAGGCAAAGAGTAAGTCTGATGCTGTTTTATAATGTTGTGCCTTTGACGTAGTGTGAGAACGTGAGATGCTAGGCACATCGTATTTTATTTTGACACTATACCTCCAGCCCTTTAACGTCTACTTTTTAACTAGCTCAAGCTAGAATATTTGATCCCTAGTCCCAATTTACTATTTAAATTAGAGAATTTTCGCGTTTTATTAATTTTCAATTCAACGTGCTCTAATCTCTACCAACTATTTTCTAAATATTTTTTTAAACTTATTAATACTAACCGCAATGGTTTTTTCCTAATACGCAAAAGAAAAAGAAAGAAAAAAAAAGAAAAAAAAAAAAAAAAAAAAAGAAAAAGAAAAAAAAAGAAAGCAAGAAAGAAAAGAAAAGAAAAAGGGAGTTGGGAGGATTGATGCATAGATGTGACAAAAGAGGTCAAGATATTGGACACTTGTTGCTGTTTATTTTCCTTGTAAAGACAAAAGTATATTCCTACCTCTGCTGCTGACACCAGACACTCCAGGTTGACTTGGCTCGGTGGAAGTGCTCGGCTGAGAACTGGATTGATTGGAGGTCGAGGGCCCTGCCTCGTACCAGGAGTTGTCTGCAAATAAAAATATATATTACAGTCAACTCTCGATTTAGTGAAGTACAACTCTGTGGATTTCTCGATTTTGTGAAATGCTCAGTTAGGTCTGCAGCACACTTCAATATAAGCTTAGCAATGTTAAAGTTCTTGATTTTGTGAAATGTCCATTTTCTGGGTCCCTTGCAATTTCACAAAACCAAGAGTTTACTGTATTAGTTTATTCCACACACTAACAAATCTTAGCACTGTATGATAAATTTTAAAGAAACGGAGAGGAGAAACTAGCAAGGGGCTTATAATGGTGCTGAGAGTCCCATAGCTTGGTGAAAATCTTGCTAGCACACAGATAAAAACACAGTGGATAGTTTTTGGCACTAAACTCCAAGAGAAATGCAGTGTGCAGTGTGTTTTGCCTTGGTCAGTCCTTATGTCATCATTACCTATTCATTCATAAGTTTCCTCAGAGTCTGTAATGACTGATGAAGGCAAAACGCACTCCAATTCTCTTTGGTTTAGTGCTGAAAGCTATTCAATGTGTTTAGCTTTTTTTTATCTCTGTGCTAGCAAGATTTTCATCAGCTATAGGATTCTCTACAATATGGAAAGGCTCTTGTTGGTTTCTCCTATCCTATTCTTTCATAATCTTATAATAATGTCTTCACATTTATAAGCTTGATTCAGCCTGTCTACAGATTTATACAGGGAGTTGACAGACATGTAAGGGACATTAATTTGAGACTTTATTCTTGCTTCCCCCTTTGGGATGACCTCTCCTGGGCACAAAAGATTCATACATGGTTTGTGGTCTCTGAAGCCTGCATTCATTAATGCAAACTAGACTAGGAGGCTTGTGGGTGAAAAGCACACCCCAACACCTAGGTCCTCTACAGGGAAAAGAATGTAAATCCTGGACAATGGAACTACTACTGGCAACAGGGTTTCATGCCCAGTTATTACATAATCATGACGCCATAATTCCTTTTGGGGTAGGCCACGAGAAATCCTTTCTAGTAAGAGCCGAGTAAGAGGGCTTACAATGATCTGTGGCTTACCAAACCACAGGCTCTACCCTTAATACCACACTCCTCTGGGCTCCTAATACCAGACCTGTGCAGCTCGGACCACCAAATCTTATGACGGCAGCACTCGCCACTATAGACGAGAGGTGGTCAAACTGCCTGGCCAACCTATGTATTGCAGCGGCAACGTACTCATTGAAACACACTGAAACTTCACCCCTCTAACCACGGCTCTTACAAGCTGGTCTTTCAAGGCCAACCCAGCTTGGTATCGAATGACGAACCTTCAGCATGCCAAACGAGCACACTAGCCACTACACTACACAGGCAGGTTATCATTTATTTTTAATTGAATTAATCAATGCCTTGATTCTTATAGAATCACAAAAACAGATAAGAGTTGCCTTATAATTGCAGTACGTACCTTCCAGAGTGGTGTCATCCCCAAGATGTGAGTCATCTTCTTCATCTTCCTCTCCCTCCTCAACATCAAAGTCTGCACAAACATAACAACAAGTCAGTAACATGAAAATGACAAAATATTTATAACAAATACTGTACCTTGAATATCAATAGGATCTTGGACAGCAGTGAGGTCAGATAACTCCTCGACTTCCAGCTTGATGTCAGATGGTAACATGACTTCGTTATTGATGTCCATGGTGGCTGAGGGAGGTTGCCACGACTGCTGAGGAATGTTGGACTGTTGCTGCTTTTGTTGAGAGGTACTTTCTACATTGGTGGGAGGAGCAGGGGTAACCACAGGCGAGGGATCACGCTTGGAGACATCACTATTACGAGAGCGTCTGTCAACAGCAAATAAAATCACATCAATTTAATTGTCTAACATTTATCCCTGCAACATCATACCAGTATGTATATTTTTGTTCATAACTTACCTTGCAATCTTGACTGGTGGTGGTGTAGGTGGGGGTGGTGGAGCGTGGGTCAATGGCATCTTAGTTAGCACATCATCAGTAGGCAGTCTTGTATCTATCTCCTGTAATGGCACAAATAATTAATATAAAACAGAAAGTATAAATTTGAGGGGGGGGGGGGGGGGGAAATAAATAAAAAGTAGTAGGTATAGGCCTATAAATGTTAAAAAATAAAAATAATATGAAAGAAAGTAGTTTATTGATTAGAGCATGTGGAATTGAGAATTAATTGAACGTGACAATTAATGTTCAGTTGTAAATTAAATTAATCAGAAAGAAAAGGATATAAATATCAGTAAGGGCCTTACCACAGTATCGTAGAAGTTCTATGGAGAGGTCGAAGTCTCACAAGACTACATGCTACTCAGTGATGTGTTCAAGTTTTTTTTTCTTTTTTTTTTAATTGATAATGTCATTAAAACATGACCAAAGCTCTCACTTATATAAACATTATACAGTAACTAAAACTCTGTGCCACGTGAGACTTTGACCTCTCCATAGAACTTCTACTGTGTTAAGGCCTTTGCTGGTATTTCTATTCTTTTCTTTATAAGATTAATCCTTACTGCGATGTTTTTTTCTCAAATTGATTATATAAATTGACCAATAAAGGAATAACTGTTTTGAAGCTGACTATAAGCGATTTCGGTCACATCCGATTCCGTTTCTACTTACTACTCACATGCAGCATGTTGAAACGGAAGAGGATGTAAGTGAAATCGATTATAGTCGGCCTCAAAACAGTTGTTCCTTTAATAGTCAATAAGGTTTAATAAAATTTTAATTTAATGTTCTCTAATTGTCCAACTATTTTCTTTCTCAAGTTTTTGCTGTTTTAAAATTTTTAACCTTTAATGAAACAGAAAGTAAAATATATAGTATAAAAAACAATAAAATAAAATAGAGTACCTTTTCTTGTGATGCCAATCCACTGACTTTGAGAGCATCAGCAAGTTTGAGAAACCCTGGCAAATCAGTTTCATCTACAGTCACTTCTCCTGTAACCAAAATATGCAGCATAGCTGATAGCTGTAGTACATGAACAAAAGCATCTAACTTACTGCAAGCAGTAAATAGCACTATTGAGAAATTTGGATTTTACGGACACAATTTTATGAGGATCTGCATTATCTGGATTGCAAACAAATAAACAAAATCTGAATCATAAAAGAAATGAAATTCAACAAAACTAGTCACTTAACTTTCTGGGGGTGGGGGGTGGGGAGCTACAAAAATCAACTCAGATCAAGCATTTACCCAACTATCCTAACTTCTAATCTGGGGGCTGATTTTGTAATTTTTTCACTTTGTTGCAACAAACAAATTTACATTAAGTATATTTCACATGACGCATTAATTTGACGTGCGTCAACGTGCGTTACAAAGTTGGAACAATGAAAACAAATGGAGCCGTTCAGATGTAATTTTCAAAAACAATGTGAACGGCTCCATTTGTTTACATTGTTCCAGCTTTATAACGCGCATCAACGTGCGTCATGTGAATAATACTTTAGATATTGAATAATTTCATTCCTTATGAAGTTACAGAATCATAACGAGTAGTAAAACAGGTTAGTTTGATTACATTTCATACCCAGCAGTAGAAAAACTCTCTCATTAGCAGCCTCGAGCTTGCAATTTACGTCTCCCTTTTTTGTATCTATTTAATTCCAGATTTTTGTGGCATATAACTTTCGATATCACTTTCTTTATACTCTATTCTCGACTTGCTCTTACAGCGCCACCAGGGTCCGTGGCGAAAAATAAGCCCACAAGTTAACATGGAAGGTATAGGCCAATCTAGCTATTTTCGCTATTTTTTCTGCCACAATGGTTAAATCCAGTAATTTTTTTTTACTTAATAGTCAGTTTGAGAGCTTTGTGCATCTTTTTTATTAAGAAAATTTTTCCTAGCGGCAAGAATTATAGCAGAACTAGCCGTACTGGCCTATACCTTACATGTTAATTTGTGGGCCTATTTTTCGCCACGGACCCTGGTGGCGCTGTAAGAGCAAGTCGAGAATTGCTTTATCTTATCTTTGATTTGCATAATTATAATAATATCTAATCGTTCGGGTCGTGATCCTGATGCAAATGCAGTTAACATTTAATTTTTTTTACTGGATTTCAATAATTCCAAATATTATTTGACAGCACTACTGGGAAACTTCTATTTACAATACATTGAACCACACACACATAATTACATTGGTGCTCTCATGTGTTCAGAAAATTTGGTGACTGAGAAAGTGAGCCAATACCACATCACACAACAATCGTACATACATACATAAAGCCCAACGCAGCCATCAGTCGGAATTTTTGCGACAAGGACCGTTAGAGTGCGCTAGAGTTAGGATTGGTCTAATTTTTTGCGCTAAGCCAATCGGGAGCCAGTGATAGTTGTCGCACGGTTATTGGTCAGGAACCGATTGACGGCTGCTTTGGCCTTAAGTGTTGAGATACAGACTGATCAGACAACGCAGACTTACCATTGTACATGAAGTCCACCAAGGCCTGGAGCTGAGGCAGTTTCAAGTCATGCATGAACACAATGGGGTGCTGCCACGGGTTCATCTGTAAGTCAACAACAAAATATTATTATCACTCATAATTAACTTATGTCCATGACTGTCCATGTCGAAAATTTACCTTGAAGAGAGATCTGAAGTGTGGACTGCAAGCAGCCAGCACAGCCTTGTGTGCCTGGATAAAATCTCCCTGGCAAGCAAGGGTCACGTCCACCAACTCTTCAGTTCCCAGCAAATCATGGAGCCCTCGGCTCAGACCAAACTTCTCACATTTCAGGGTAAACTGACTCATGACGAAGCTCTACACAAGGGACAAATAAATTATATACATTATGTACACATTTGATGTATGATATATACATACATGAATTATCATACCAGCACATGTACGACATACCGGTATCATATGTATCATATGCATGTTATTTGGGCGAGTTTTTTCAACAGATAATGAGTATGCTTGGTATTTTCTAGAAACTTTAATTAATAATATTCAATAAATACCATCTTACCGTCTTTATTATGCTACAATTTCAAAACAAGCCATGCTTTAATCCAAAGACTCCCTCCCGTCACCCATGTGCACGAGAACGCTGATGCGGCTGTTTGAGTGTCCACTGTCCAGATCAGCACACCACACAATAATATGGAATATGGTACAAAAATGCACAAAATATAAGATATGATAATAATAGAAAATTAATCTCTGTGTCGCTACGTAAGGATTGTTAATATTTATGTTTGTAACTTCTTACAAAGTCACGTGAAACGAGTGAAACACACACATCAAAATTCCAAATCAACCGGAGCGTCCATGTTGTTTTTTCTGTTTTTTAACTTCTGTTGTTCTGTTTGCCGCAAAATTATGAAATTTGAAAGTGTATTTCGGCTTTCAATTTTTTTAATTTTCAAGCAAACGCGCGCAATAGTTTAATAGTTTTTGGAGTACTACAAAAATATTTTGCTATCAGCGCATTTCATTAATAAAAATAATTTAATTTTATATTATGTCTCTAATTCTATGCTTCAATATAATAATAATCATAATAATTTTTTTTTATGATCTTAAAAATGAAGAAATAAATAAAAAATGTACGCACTGATTTTCCACATTGTTCTCTCATCCGGTCCACTATATATAAAATTCTGTAAGTCCCGAGAAAATAAAAAAAAACAAATTAAAGTTTAAAATTTTATTAGTGATCCTGCGAAGAGGGCCAAAAAGTGACGTCTGTCTGCTACTGCAGTTTCCATAAATTGATATTGTAATGCAGTAGAAATAACTAAAAGATTTAAATCATAAAAGAGCGTAAAAGAGCGAACACATACTCAGGATGCAATTATTTATATTTGCACATTGTCCAACACAAATTTTTATCTTTTCATTATATGTTTCAGATTTTTTTTTTAACGTAAATATAGTTTAATAATACATTATTTAATGATTTTATGTAACATCTGCATGAACTTTATATCCTTCTGCACATTGCCTGCTTATAAAAGCTCTCTCCTTGCAAACATGACAATAAAAAATAAAATACAATAATGATAATTGATAATTTATGATAAATAAATATAATTTAAATATATATTTATATATAAGGAAAGGTGCTACATAGACTCTCTTTCTCTATAGTTTTTATAGCAATTAAAAAAAAAAAAAGTTAACAACTTATAAGCACGTTTAAAAAATTAAAAGTTTACACACTATTATAAAAATTAATGATAAAATAGTATTAAACATTTTCTATATTTTATATAAGGTCGCGTTTCATAAAACAACAAAAATCTAAATTTCGCCAATGATTTTTTATTATATATATATTTTTTATTTATACACATAACACATATATGATTCAATTCGCTTGTTCCATTTAATTTATGCAGCATTATATCATGACTAAGAACAAAAGTTGATAATTCCCAATAAAGATTCTTATTAATTAAAATATTTTCAGTTTTTTTAATGATTTTTCTTGATATGACGCATTAAAAAATTGCGTGAAGCAAAAGGTTTGTCGCAAATGTCACATGTAAAAAACTGCTCAGGGTTGTCAATATTGACACGATGAACGTTTATCTCATGTCGAAGTCTCTCTTCCTTGGCACAGAAATCTTTTGGACACAGACGACAAACAAAACGTGTTTCAGGGTGCTCTTGCGTAACATGGGACCATTTAAGAGTATTTGTTTCAAATTCTGCCAAGCAAATTTCGCAGCGAGATGATTTATGACCTTGCAATGAACTGAGATTGTGGACTCCCAAATGGCCTTTCAGATCCGAGGGTCGTCGGAATTCTAGTTTACACAACTGACATGTGTACGGCTGTGGTGTCGAATTGAAATGATGGATTATATTGTGTTGACGTAACTTACTTCCATTTTCAAAATTCAACTTACATTTACGACAAAATAACGTGTGATATTTTTAAGTGACGACTTAGGTTACATTTGATTTTAAATGTTTTCGGGCAGAGAACACATACAAAGTGTTGATATTGAGATTTTGATTTTAATTGAGTTTGCGCGTCATTTTTCCGGTTTAATTTTTTCTTGATGTGTTTACTGGTTGTTAAATGACGTTTGAAGGTGACTTCTGATGAATATTTCTTATTGCATCGTTTACAAAAGTTGCCCCTGCACTCATCGTCTTCCACATTGCAGGGCATACACCTCAGCCTTCTACCTGAAAATTAAAATTGATATTATTATAATATATATATATAAATATATATATATTATATATATATATATATATATATATATATATATATATATATATATATATATATATATATATATATATATATATATATTTATTAATTTTTAAAAAAAATATAAATATCTTTGTCATTGCATACAAAATACTTTACACCACACATTTATGCACCCAATCAAGGGAGTAGGGTACCGACCTTATTTCTCAAAAACTAGAAATGTTTTGGGTCTAAATTTGGTGTCATTGTGTAGCTAAGGGATACACGTAGCCGTGATAAAAATTTCAAGATGTTTGACCGTCCCGAAAAAAAAAATTTATTCATTCTTTTTTTTTGGAAATTAACATTTGGTCTTATGGGCTTAAAATGTCAAAAAATCATATAAAATAATTTGCACGGTGACCCCCTAAAATTTTTATATATTTGAAATTGTCTCAAGCTGAAGTATCATTGTGCAACATTTCAGATTTGTTTGACGAGAAAAGTTTGAGTCTAATGGCCGACATCGGTCCCCTACTCCCTTAACATCAATTATATTTTTTTTATATTAACATAAAATATATTTTATTATATGAGTTTAATAAAAAAAAAAAAAAAAAAAAAAAAAAAAAAAAACATTACCTCGCAAAACAAGACGACATGTATAAAATTATGATTTTTATAAATCACGATCATTCTTTACAACAAGTATTGTACTCGCGATAGAGATAATATGGATATTTCACGAGTTAAATACAACAAGACGTGTTTTGCTAATAACAAACATTAAAAATTTAGAGCGTACGTAATGTACGTATGGTAAAATATATTATCACATGATCTCATTTACGGATATGTTGTGATTTAATGTTAGTTGGACCCTAATTATTTGACAAATTTAATTTATTTTTCTTCACTTGCGCATTTATTCATTAATTAAAGTTTTTTTTTGTATCGTATTGTATACAGTATACATTAAATAATTATTTCAGTAAACAGAAACTTATACTTGATGTTATTTATCATTTAAGGTACTACTTTAGGGTAGGAGTGAAATTTTTTTATTATGACTTGGAATTAAGTTAAGGCTGGTGTACCCAAAAATGAAATCAAAAAAATTCTATCTTAAAAACTCGCGTCGCAACAGAGCGTCAAAGTATCGCAAATGCCCCGCCCCCTAATGCTAATGAATCTATATTTGGACCCTAATTTTGAACATTTTCACATTTTTTTCAGCGGTTAAAAAAAATACTAGCTTGTTCTTCGTGTTGATTTTTAATGAAAAATGATTTTTCAGATTTTTCTAGAACGAATCTGCCGAGAAAAAAATTATCGCAAATTGACCCATGTTAATGTGAATATGCAATCTTCATTAATTTTTTTCTCTATAAATGTCTCGTAAAAATCGTTTAAAAAGTCAAATTCATTAAAACTTGATCTATAGAACACACTAGTATTTTTTGTTTAGAAGTTGGTCAAGAAAAATTTTGCACACGGGGAGCTTGAAGTTTTGTATGTTTTGCGTGTTAAAGGGGGCGTATCCCAACGACTTTTAATGCTAATTTGCGGAAGATTTGATTTGAGCCGAAACTTTTTGGAGTATAGAGAATTGTTCCTTGGTTCATTATGAACCTAAAAAGTGATATTAAATTAAATTTTACGACAACATCGCTACCCTAAAGTAGTACCTTAAATAAGCTAAGTGTTTATTTATGTATCCTATGTGTATACTGTACGCATCACAATTTACAAAAGTGATATATTATGCAAATGCGAACACAAAGAAAGGCATTTTTTTTCTCTACATTTTTATATCATAATAGCATAACCATAGTATAAGTATATTATACATATTATACATATATTATATATACTTATACTATGGCATAACTGTTGCTAAAGTGAAACAGCATAAATATTTGCATACTGAAAACAATAATTATACTAATTAACAAATAATAAATTATGCAAAATGTAGCCTTAATTACGTTGCAATGCATAATTGTTGCCGAGAATATAAGCTTTTATATTTATTAGTACGGCATTTATTTTTATTCGACGTCTATGTAATTTATTTTAGAAACAAAAATATGATATGCAACGCATCTGAGCTGAGATGAAGGTTGAAAAGGTTTATATGGCCTCTAGATCAAAAAATACTTAAAATTATTAACAAAATAAAGTATACATCAACTTGATTAAAAAATGGTAATATAATATTTCATGTTCTACATATTTTTTCTCTTACAATAAATTTATGGTTACAATAAAAATGGCACATTTGTTCTTTTAAATTTATTTATTCATTCATTTCCTTTTTTTTTTTATTACAAAATTTACACACAGTTTAAATGTTTTACATCTGAGTCAGTATATAAAAAAATGTTACATTGGCAAAAAAAAAAAAAAAAAAAAAAAAAAAAAAAAAAAAAAAAAAGATTACAACGTGATGTTTATTATACATTATGTCTCATTAAACAATTTCTAACTTCAGTATAGCATTTTCTTAAATAATAAAAATAAATAGATGCATGGATGCGGTTCCACCCTTAGCATGGTTCCGCAAGCTACAGGATAGAAAATTTGTTTCAAGTGTTTTTTTTTCTATCTCTCTTCCCACGCTGCAGGTGTTTGGCTAGAGTGCTACGTTGGTAACTTCCATTGAAGGAGGCAGATATATCAATATGAATGTAAACAGCAAAACGTGCAAAAAATAAATAAAAATAATAAAATAGATAGCGTAAAAAAAGCGAAACTCACTTATTTCCCATTCAGCTTTGCGGAACCATCCTATTTGGGGTGGGAGAAAGGGGGAAGAAAAACTGAGACCATAAAAATGTCAATGGGAAACACTAACATTAAGCCTAACGTCCCTATATACCAGGTATTCTGACCGAATTATTTCTGTGTTGTTGAAAACCTCACTAAAATAACATGCATTTAAATGGCAATCGTGACCTCTGAACAATGAAAATAAAATTTGAAATTTCTTATGGGGCTGGAATACCTGGTATATATAGTGACGTTAAGTAAGCCTAAGCACACTTTTACTTTTTATCAATATGTTATTATTATTATTATTTTGCGAGCCACACACCATTCACCCTGTGCAAGCTATAGTCTACATGATTTTTCTATAATAAATGCAAAAACTCTTAAATAATAATAATTTTACAAATCATGAGTCTGCCACTCCTTTTCAAAATTACAAAAACCCATAAATAGCTAATTTATTATTATTTATCAGTATCACCATAGTATATATTGAGGAGCCGCGGTGCAAAAGTGGACAAATCACTTTTAGCAAATTTTACAGGAGAGCAAAAATTCTGAATTTGCATGGTACATTTTTTTTAAGCCACCAATCTTTTAAGGGTACCTAAAAAGTATCTTAAAATTAGTTTCATTAAAATGGGTACGTTTTCAGGTATATAGTATATATGGCTATAGTATATATGGTGTCACTAACCAATGTTTAAATGCAGTAAAAGATAAAACAGTTCAAAATATGTAGGTACTTGTTTTTTTCTTCGCCACGGAAAGATTTAATTTACGTAAGTTAATTATACTGCATTTATGCTAGCATAATATATGACTGTTACAAATGTTACAATATATAGCATAAACAAATGTAATAGAACATAGATATAGTTTTTATGCAGTATAGTAGCATAAATATTACGTATTATAATTATTTTTGTAATTTTGTCCCATTAATCATGAATTTTTAATTTTCCAATTTAAGCAATTAATAAAAAAATAATAATAAAAAAAAGTTTCCAAATAAACTTTCACAATTTTAACTATTTTACTATTTTAGATAAGCACTTTTTCATATGGGACTTTAACCAACTGCGAGCAGTGAATGCCTGGTCACAAAAATTACATGAAAAAAAATTCTTAGGGTTATCAAGATTGACACGATGAATGTTAAGTTCATGTCGATGTATCGCTTGCTGTACAAAAGAACTTTTCGGACACAGGCGACAAACATAACGAGCTTCAGGGTGCGCTTGCATGACATGAGACCATTTGAGTGCATTGCTCTTGAACTCTGCCAAGCAAAATTCACAGCGACATGAATTATGACCTGTCAATGAACTGATATTGTGGACTCCACTTAAGTGATCTCTTAGATCCCTGCCTCGACAAAATTCTACTTTACATAATTTGCAAGTATTCAGCTTTTGTGTCGAATTAAAATGATGGATTATATTGTGTTGACGTAACTTACTTTCACTTTCAAATTTCAACTGACATTTGCGACACATCAACGTATGAGATATTTTTACATGGCTACTTAGCAGTTTTTTAGTTTTAAATATTTTCGTACAATAATTACAACTAAGTGGTTCTGCATGAGGTTTTGATTTTATTTGAATACTTTCCTCGTAATTTTTCAAATATAACATTCGCATGATGTGTTTCGTGGTTTTTAAATGAGTTTTGAATACGGAGACTGAATAAAACTCCTTATTGCACGGTTTACAAAAGTTGTCACCGCTTACGTCTTCCTCTTTGGGCATGTTTTTCGTTGTGCACCTCAGCTTTCGACCTGAAAATAAACAATTGATTGCTTCAGTTTTTTGTTTACGATATGAATGAATAATAGTAATACTAATAATAATAAATAAAAATCTGTACAAAATACTGAGATAATACAAAAATTAGAGAGGAAAGCAAAATACTGTAAATTTATACTCCAAATCATCGTAAAATATTTTTGAAATTTGACATTAATATAGAAAGTAAAAACAATTGTCATACAAAAATAGACTTTTTCTGTCATTATCAAGTGTATTCCATTAACGTAGTACGTAATTTGTGATTGAATATGTTGTACTGTACCTATATAGGGTTTATGCACTTGATCTATGGATATAAATATTAAAGTCGACGCTATGTTGGATTAGTCAATAATTAATCTGGACCGCTACATAAGAAAATTACTCATTTTACACTTAAAAATTACTATAAAATATTTTTGAGAGTGTTAATGCTGTTCATAGGTTGAGTATAAGAGTCTTTCAAGTATGTGAGAAAAATAATGAACCAATTTCCTTAAGAAAATATATTAACCAAAAACGAAGTTTGCTTTATGCTGAGGAATGTTATTTATTACTCCAGTATGGCCTCCAAGTGCATTAAATATGACGTCATATATCATATTTATATAATTATAGCCATATTGCAAAAAAAAAAAAAAAATAAAAAAAATAAATAAATAACTATTTAATGTTACACAATATACAATTTATTAGTTATAGTAAAAAAATTAATAAAATGTATTGAACCAATAACCAGTGCTATATAAATAATTAAGTTACATTTGTAATACATTATTATAAATGTAACCTAATATCGTATATACCGCAAATTACAAAAGTGATATTTCAATTTTTTTTTTATTTAATTGACTAGTATATTATATTATTATAATAATAATATACACGTACAGTACGTAATTTTTGCTTCATTTTTGTCATACAGCATGAATATTGCTCATTTGAAATATCAATAATAAAAGCTATATACTGTATACTACTGTATACTATACTGAACATTTTATCCTCTATTAAAATATTATGCAACATGATATATTAATTAATATGGTAACAAATTAACAATTATACTGTGATTCACACATCTTGCTGAAAATGAGCTAACAATAAATATTACTGCATTGCTCATGTGTAAAATTAACTTATAAAACAGACATTATGTAAACTCTGAGATATTAATTTGAAACGTCAAAGAGAAGTGGGTTTTAGAAGTCTGTAAACATACAACTTTTTATTGTTATTTGATTATACATATATATATTTTTTTTTATCCCATGGTATACAGTATTCACCAACTTGACTTATATAAAAAAGTAACAATAATTCCATAACTTAACTCTAACATAATTTATATAGCCACTGCATGACCAAAGAAAAATAATAACAAACTTTTTATTCTTTCATATTTAAGACATTTTATTATTATTATTTACAATATTTACAAATATTTGAGTTTTTCACAGAAACCAAACTTGGTAATTTTATCATCGTTGTACTATAGTTTGGCATGTAACAAAAGTTTTTTTATTAACCTATTTTCTTCACATTTTCTTAATAGATGATTCCATTTCCTATATATAGCCACGAGATACTGCTGAGATTTTTTATTATTGTTATCAATGGTTATCATAAAACAATGCGTGTTACAGGGGACTGTTATTATTATTTTATTATTATTATTACTATTATTTTTTGCTGAAAACACGTAAATTTGTGTTGAGTAACGAGTAACCCTCGTCAATAAAAAATTTCTGACTTAAATAATGTGTAGAAAAAAAAATGCAAAGACAATGGTTGCTCAATTCTAAACGATAGAAAATAAAAGTATGATAATATTAGTGTGATAACGTGAGGTTATTAAGCCTGCTACGTCAGTAACTTCCATTGCAGATGCAGATTATTATCAATTGATGTTTTTACATCCATTCGCACGTACTTTACCTATAGTTCAAACACAGGTGACGTGGAAATGGCGCAACTATTTTTTTTTATCATTCTTTAACATTGCTTTTTTTTTTTTTTTTTTTTTTTTACATAATTTATTATAAGAAAAAAAATTAAATCAAGGAACACATTACTATTTTAGTCCCATAATAATAAGTAACAATATAATATAATAAAGTATTTCTCTTTCCTCGCGGCTGAAACACCAATTTGACAGTACTCGTGCCTCTCTAACATTATACACATGACAATTTTTTAACATTATAATAATGGAATATTTGTTAACATTTAAATTGAAAATTGCAAACAATTAACGTGAAAGAACTGCGTTTTTTTAAAACTGAAAGTAAACGTTAAAAAAAAAAATAATAATAATAAAAAACTATAACAATATGCTTACAAAATATTAAAGTTCCAAACCAAAATTCTAAAATAATAATAATGAGTAATTATTTTTAGTCTTTTAGCAATACTGATGTATTCCTAAGCCCCCGTATTCGAGAGGACTGCTGAGCAGGGTGACACAAAAGGTAGCCAGGAAAGACGCAAGCGCCCACGCTAAACCTGATCTACCCTTTGAGGGATGGAAGCATGAAAGAGATAGCATATGTTGGTAGAAAGTATTGGAAGTTAGTGGCTGTTATTATTATTTTTACAAATAAGATGTCTTATTTCGAAAGTTCCAATTTACTTCCTATAGTAAAACAACCAAAAAGTTGTTTCCTAATTAACTTTAGCTTCCAATTATTAGATTTCCCAGTATGTAAGCCACACTGCTTTTCACATGAAGATTGCAAGTACTTGTCCAGATTCAAGAATGTCACTCCCAGCTCACGTGACGTCACTGGTACTGACGTTTGTCAATCGGACAAGTACTTGCAGCCTATGCATGTGAAAAAACTTATGTATTTTACTGGGGGTTTAATGAGCTGTTTTCTTATGACGTGCTAAAAAACCTCGTACAACAAAAGGTCTGTCACAAACGTCACAAGTAAAAAACTGCTCAGGGTGGTCAATATTTACACGATGAATCTTAAGCTCATGTCGAAATCTCTCTTCCTTTGAAGAGTAAATTTTTGTACACAGACGACAAAAAAAACGTGTTTCAGGGTGCACTTCTTTAACATGTGCATATTTAAGAATATTGGTTTTAAATGCTACCAAACAAAATTCGCAGTGAAACGTTTTAGTTCCACACACTGAACCGAGATTGTGGACTCCACTCAAATGATCATTTAGATCTCTAGCTCGAGCAAATTCTATTTTACACAGTTGGCACGTGTACAGCTGTTGTGTTGAATTGAAATGATGGGCTATATTGTGTTGACGTAACTTAATGTCACTCGCGAAGTCCAACTTACATTCACGACAAAAGGACATATGTGATATTTTTATGTGATAGCTCAGGGTTCGTTTAGCTGAAAATTGTCTTGGGCATTGAGCACATTCAAAATATCGATCATGTGGTTTTGATTTGATTTGACTTTTCTCTGCATTTTTCACGTTGAATGTTTTCGTGATGTGTTTAATGCTTTTTAAATGAGATTTGTAGGTGCGTCTTGTTGTATAATTTTCATTGCATATTTCACAAAAGTTATTGTCACTGTGCGCGTCTTTCTCTTTAGGTGTGTTTTTCATTGTAGGTCTCTGCTTTCTACCTGAAAATTATAATTGTTTTTTTCAGTTCTTTTGAATCGATTATAATTATATTTAAAATGTTATATAAATAAACAACACACCATTATTTTAATAACTGATTTACGCACTGATGTAGTTAGTTTATGTAGCAAAATAACATCAAATCTTATTGACATATTTTACATACATACAGTATCTTTTAAATATGCCAAACAGATGTAACTAATTATCTCTAACAAAAAATAAAAATGTTAAATTTGTAAGTCATGAACATGTTATAAGAAAGTGAGTAATGTATTCTATTAACGAAACGTGTGTTTAAATTGTTTGTACCTAATATAATGTATTTTAGCTAAATGTATTATATTCTTGCATATAATTATTTATTATATAAAATGTATATTATTGCAATATACAATTATATACGTCCAGGGCTTAAAGTAGAAAAATTCTTTTACCGGAGCTATCAATGCTAAAAAACTCAATATAGCTCCGGAGCTCCCTGTTAACATCGGAGCACAATGTTAAATTTTCAACTTTTTACCGGAGCTCAGCTCCGGATAGCTCCGGCTTACTTTTAGCCCTGTATACGTCAATTGTTCATATTGACAAAAGCAATAAATTTGTATAATGAATTACCAGTTAATATAAAAGATTCAAAGGCCTTATATAAATTTTAAAAAATCTTAAAAAAAATATATCTTACTGAAACAAAATGGTAAATAACATTGGTAATACTCTGTAAATATTTTATAAACCTAGCTATTAAGGAAATTACTTAATTGGATACATGAAAGTGAACGAGATGCTTCATTACGTTATACTTCTTTCTTTCTTTATCATTCATGCTATCATACTGTATGATTAATAGATCATATACCAACTATCTTTGTTGTTGTTTTTCTTATCTTTGATTTCTTTAAATAATAATTCTTGCTTCCGCACGAGCAAATCCGCGCTCACTGGAAGAAGTTATGTTAAATGACCATTGTGAAACATTATGTGTGCTAATAAAAAAAAAAAAAAAAAAAATTTAATAATATAAAAGTATGTTATTTGTGACGCATATTATATAAAATAAGTATATCCCATTCTCTTCTATATTATATCACAAAAATATAAAATTACGCAATTTTTTATGCTTTTTATTTCATATAAGATAAGAATAAAAGTTCTCTATTGACCCAGGCAATTCATATGTAGCCTGAATATTTTGCTACTTTGAAACAACAATGTAAATGCTATACTATACAAAATATTTTATGCTATTCAACATTATTATCTATGCAATATACCCTCTGTATGATAACAATTATGTTGTGATGCACACAATTACATTACTGAAATTGAGCTATAGCATTAATATTATTCGTTCATATCTGTAATTAACTGATATTAAAAAAAAATATATATATAACTCAAATTAATTTTGTACTGTCCGAGAAGGTGGGTTAGAAGGTGGGTATAATGGGTTAGCCTCTAAAGTAAACAAAACCTTGTTATTATCATTGTAATATATTTTATCGTTATTTTATTAATGACAAAATATCGTAAACAATACACAAACTCGACTACCAAAATATTAACAATTGCATAACTTAATTCACTCTTTTAATTTATAAAACCACTGGCCACAATAATAACAAACTTATTCTTTTATAAACAGTTTTTATTTATTTATTTATTATTTACATCATTTACACAATCATTTTAGTTTTTCACTAAAACCAAGGTCTTGATTATTTTATCGTCTTTGCACTATTGTTTGGCATGTAACAAAAGTTTTAATTGACCTTTCTTCTTCACATTTTGTTAATAGATGATTCCATTTCCTATAGCCACGAGATACTACTGAGAGTTCTTAATATTGTTATCATATAATATTACAAATATAAAAGAATGAGTTATTACATTTTTTTTCTTATAACACGTCCATTTGTGTTGAGTAACCATCGATCGTCAATAAAAAATTTCTAGACTAAAGGAATAGACCAGAGAAAAACATAAAGCATTTATATCACAAAACACTTGATGGGATTTACATAAATAACTTTAGTTTGTCTCAAACCCCAACAGTAGCCCCGTAGCAGTGATCAGAAATTTCAATTTATGCAACCCGCACAACATTGTCATACTAATTTTTGCATGTTTCTGACGTCATAAATATGCGAATTTTCACGCAAATTGCACACTTTACAGTTTTTTCACTCTCTCTCTCGTGGGGCTACATTAACATTCTGGTAAAAAATTGTCATCAGTTTTGAAGATCTCAATTTGTGTTTCTTCATTAAAAAGCACATGCTGTTTTATGAGGTCTATGGCTTTAAATAATAGAAATATAAATATAAAAAGAAAAAAAAAATAAATAAAAAAAACGCAGAGACGATGGTTCTCAATTCTAAACTATAGAAATTTGAAGTATGATAATATTAGTGTGATAACGTGAGGTTATTAAGCCTGCTACGTCAGTAACTTACATTGCAGATGTAGATTATTATCAATGAATGTTACGTATATTCCGCACAGCGCACTGTACGTAGTCAAACACAGGCGATGTGAAAATATATAGGCGCAAGCCATTTTTTTTATTGTAATAATTACATTTTTTTTTCGTATTATAAGAAAAAGGCATTAAATCAAGGAAGCTATAGAGACATACACACTTACGTCTTTTAGTCCAATAAATAATTCTAAAGCATTTGTCTTTTCCTCGCCTGTAACACCAATTTGACAGTGATCGTGCATGTCATATTATATTTTCTCTACATTATAATGAAATTATTGTTTAATTAAGTTTACATTTAAGTTTGCAAACTATCAACCTGAAATGCGTTTAAAAACTGAAAGTAATAAACATGTAAAATAATAATAATGTATAAGGCTTTTTTGCAAAATAATATAATATATATATTCGTATTATAAAGGTTCCAAACTACAAATCTCTATATATATATATATATATATATATATATATATATATATATATTATTATATTTATATATATATATTATTATATATATATATATATATATATATATATAATTATATATATATATATATATATATATATATATATAAAACTGAATTTTAGTAACCACTTTCAGTGTTCCGATTTACTTATTTATGGCGACAAAAAATAGTTTCCTGCTTACTTTTAACTTTTAACTATTAGTTTTTTTTTTTTATGAGTTGTTTTCTTATGACGCACTAAAAATTGACGTGAAGCAAAAGGTCTGTCACAAATGTCACATGTAAAAAACTGCTCAGGGTTATCAATATTGACACGATGAACGTTTATCTCATGTCGAAGTCTCTCTTCCCTAGAAAAGCAATCTTTCGGACACAGACGACAAACAAAACGAGTTTCAGGATGCGCTTGCCTAACATGGTCTATTTTAAGCACATGGGTTTCAAATTCTACCAAGCAAAATTCACAGCGACATGATTGACGACCTCGCAATGAACTGATGTTGTGGACTCCACTTAAATGATCTTTCAGATCCCTGGCTCGAGCAAATTCTAGTTTACACAATTTGCATGTGTACATCTGTTGTGTCAAATTGAAATGATGGATTATATTGTGTTGACGTAACTTACTTTCACTTTCAAAATTCAATTGACATTTATGACAAAATAACATATGTGATACTTTTACGTGACGACTTAGTTCTTTTTTAAGTGTAAATTTACTAGGACAATGAACACATTCAAAAACTTGTTCTTCAGATTTCGATTTTAATTGACTTTGCTCGTAATATTTCCAGTTGAATTTTTTCTTGATGTGTTTTCTGGTTTTCAAATGTGTTTTGTAGGTGCCTTCTGAGGAAAGATTTTCATTGCATGACTCACAAAAGTAGTCACTGCACACGTCTTCCTCGTTGGCTACGTTTTTCATCGTAGTCCTCAGCTTTCTACCTGAAAATTAGAAATTGTTTCTTCAGTTTCTGTTTGTTTGTTTATTTACGATATTAAAAATTGTATAAATAAAAATTATCCAAATACCGTATACTATATACTACAAATTTATGAAGCAAATAACTTCAAACCATTCTGATATATTTGAAATAAATATCTATACAATGGAGGCTATCGGTTTAAAGATATGCTTAAAAATGAGTATCGCTTAAAACACGTAAAATTATGTCTAGTATTTCTCATTTAATTTTATCTGAAATCGGTGGAGTAGTTTTCTCAAAAATCGCAAAAAACGTGTTTTCCCCATACGCGTTGTGCTAAATTAGGGGACCCTTAATTAGCTTTCCCCGCGCGCTTAACCGATAACCTCTATTATATTAGATATGACATAACCATTGGAGCTTATCGGTTTAGCGAGCGGAGAAACGCGGTAAAAGCTTAGGGTTTAACATTACAATTATAAGGTAAAACATTTTTATTTTATTTATTTATTTTTTTTATTAGAAAACTACTTTACTGATTCCGGATATATTTAAGTAAGAAATACTAGACATACTTTTACGTGTTTTAAGCCATGGAAATTTATAAAGAATTTTTTTATCCGATAACCTCCATTATGACCATCACCTCACATAACAAATCAAAGAGTATACGATTTTTATAAAAGTTATTATCATGCCTTAATTTATAAGTAGTGGATCCCAATAATGAGAGTTATGTTAAAATCTTGTTCCTAATGTACATTGTAGCGTTCTCAATTAATTAATTAATATCACACAATATAATAATTGCTTATAAATTAATTATGTACAAGTTATATTTGGAAATGTATTAAATTAATAAATATATCTGATTCTCTTCTAATATGTAAAACACGAAAATGTTATATTACGTATTTTTTGTTGTATTTTTGTAATATAGACTGAATATATTACTAATTTGAAGCAGCAATAATAGCTCTACGTACTGTAAAAATATAATATTAACAATATTATTTATATTATGCATTATAATATGGTAAAAATTGTGTTTTGATGCTTAAATTTTCCTGAAAATGAGCTAGCATTATAATTTTTCTTTGTTAATTTATGTAATTAACTTGAGGGGGTGGGGGATGAGAAAATAATTTTGTAATGTCCGAGAAGTGGGTGGTAGTAGCCTCTCAACATACAACTGTTTATCGTTATTTGTTATTTTGTTATTGACAAAATAAAGAAAACGAGTACCTTTCTTAATAATAATAAAAAAATTAAAAAATTGGTTTTTATTAAGAGGCCACAAAAGGAACAAGCCCACTAGCGTGGTCCTCTGACATTACAGAGAGCAATTTGCCACAATATACATATTTGTATGTACAATATACAGTACACCAACTTTAGACTACGAAAAATTTATAAATTTTTTCATGTTTTCAATTTCAACTAACAGGTCACTTAATTGCTATAAAAATAACAACAAAATTTCTGCTTTTTTTTTTTTTATTTAAATTTCTGACAAAATTTACATAATAAACATTTGAATTTCTCCCTAACGGAGTAAAATCCTAATTATTTTATTATTTTATCGTCTTTGCATTCGTTTTACATGTAATTATATTTTTTAATTACACTTTAATCTTTACATTTTTTTTTAACTGATGATTGATGATAGTGATGATTTTATACAGTAATGAGACACTGCTGAGATTTTTTATAATTGATATGAAATCATAAATCAATGGGTGTTACATGCATGTATGTGCATATGTGTGTTAAACATGATATGCAATTGTTTTCTCAACAATACAAAAAACACACTTATATGACGATGATTCCGCAATGATAAAGTGTAGAAAATTAAAGTGTGGTTCTACGTCGAGTGGTTAATTATCCTGCTATTCAGATGCAGATTATTCTCAATGTTACTGTTACAGCTCAAATGCAGGCCACGTGTAAATAGGCGCGCAATCGCACTTTTTGCTCTTTAGCATTGCAATGCAAATCGTTTCCGCAAGTTTTTTTTTTCTTAGTAAGTAATAAGTTACTTTAGTTCAAACGGATGCTAGACACACTAGCATGTTTTTTTTTTGTTTTTTTTTTTTTCTTTGCACCTAAAACGAATTTGACGATACAGTATTTAGGCATATAATTTTGATTATACATAATTTTTAGTTTTTAAATTATAACAATTAATTATTTAACTTTATATGTATTATAGTTAATGCCAATTTCAAGAACCTGAAGTACATCAAATCTAAAATTAAACATGTATTACAAAATTTATATAATAATATGCAGTATTCTAAATTATAGAACAGGTCAAAATATGTTTAAGGGCTTCAAAAGTTTTTTTTTTTTTTTAAAGATACATTGAGTATTGAGTGTTTTGCTATATACTCTTATTTATAAAGTACTCTAACCCCGTAAGCTGCGACGCTAACTAAGTAGTTAAACCGTAGTTAAGTTGTTATTTTAATTGTTGCAACAATTAAAAAAAGATAACTACGGTTTAACTAGAGGTTGCAGCTTACAGCCCCTGATATAATAAAACAAAAACAGAGGTCACAATTAAAGTTCCATATAGCTTAACAATTTTTAATGTCGTTTCAATGTTCTGATTTACTTATTTTATCTATTTTCTATTGAATCACAAAATTGTTTACAATTTACAAAAGACAAGTTATTTACCTTGTCGGCTTTAATTGTCACTTGTGTAACTTATAATATTATGTACAACGTTCATAATGTAGATTACAATGTTTTTAAATGCATATATGCTCTTCAGTCCCAATATACAATGAGTTGTACATCAAAAAACTTGCCAAAAAATCTTTAAACGTAAAAAATATATGTATATTTTTTAAAAAAAATAGAGATAAAAATATGTAGATTGTTTCAGGAAAAAAAAAACTTAAAATTTCACGTTTTTTTAGAGCTATTTTGAGCTATTTTGAGTGGGTAAGGGGTCCGTGACAGTAAGAAAAAGCAAAAAAAAAAAAAAAAAAAAAAAAAAAAAAAAAAAAAAAAAAGTCGACAAAAGAGCCATAATATTTTTGTCATTCTGAGAGCCGCGCACAAAAACGTGGTTAAAATGTACGACAGTGAAGTATTGTTTAAAAGAGTGGGACTGAAGAGGATATATAATTAACTATTAAGCTCAAGACAACGGTCGTTTCTTATCGCAATTCTTATCCCACCCCTGCGATAGCTTCCATAACGTTAGCATGGTCCAAACTTTACCGCTGCGCTAAGAAAGGACCGCTGTCCTATAGGCTTTATTATTATTTTTAAAGCACAAAAGTTGTTTTTCAATGAAAATTGTCATTAAATTATTTTATCTCATGAGTTTTTGCCTTATGAAGTGTTAATCTTTTTGAAGAAGCAAAAGGTTTATCACAAATATCACATGTAAAAAATTTCACCGGTTTATCAATATTTACACGATGAACTTCGAGCTCATGACGATGTCTTACTTGCTTTGAAAAAAAAAATTTCGTACACAAACGACAAAGATATCGAGCTTCAGGGTGTTCTTCCTCAACATGGCTTCGTTTAAGAGAATTACTTTTAAATTCTGCCAAACAATATTCACAGCGAGATGATGTTCGACCTAGCAATGAACTGATGTTGTGGACTCCACTTAAGTGGTTTCTCAGATCCCTGGCTCGAGCAAATTCTTGTTTACACAATTGGCAAGTGGACAGTTGTTGTGTTGAATCGAAATGATGGATTATATTGTGTTGACGTAACTTACTTTCACTTTCAAAATTCAAATGACATTTACGACAATAAAATATATGTGATACTTTCACGTGAAACTTTAGGTTACTTTTTATTTTAAATTTTTTCGGACAATGAACACATTCAAACAGTTGTTCTTGAGACATCGATTTTGTTTGACTTTCCTCGTCATTTTGTAAGTTTATTGTCTTTATGTGTTCACTAGTTTTTAAATGATCTTTGTATGAGCTTTCTGATGAACAATTCTCATTGCATGGCGTACAAAAGTTTTTACTGCGAGCGTCTTCCACTTTGGGCACGTTTTCCATTGTACAACTCAGCTTTCTGCCTGAAAATTATAATGTTTATTTAGTTTTTTTCTATGATAAAAAATTGTATAAATAAACATCATCTTATACAAAATAATGAAGAAATACTCTGACTAGTGATATTGTTTAAAGAAAGTCAGAGGACCATGTAAGTGGGCTTGTACCTTTTTTGGCCTCTAATAAAAACCATTTATTATTATTATTATACAAAATACAAATGAGTTGCTGCTGTAAATTTATGTACAATAAAGCATCAAATTGTTGAGAAATATTTTGCATAAATATATCACGTAAAGGCCTAAAACAAATATAACCATGAACTCGCAAAACAAGTCAAATAAGTCATCATGTCTTACAAGTCTATATATAGTGAATTTCATAAACGAAAGTTGCGATAAATGTTGCGCGGTATATAAATATTGTATAGCTGCTGTAAAAGTACTATTATTATATTATGTATCTGGAAATGAGCTATCATTTGCCTAGACGTTTCCACGGTTTCTCTAGGCTGTCATGGCGAATGCCGGGCTGTGTGTACTTAGGATGTGACCGCGGCCCGTGTGTGCTTTTCCATTGATTGGAAAGTCCTTACTTGTCGATAAGACAATGTATTGACTGGGATTGGTGTAGCACAGTAGCACGATAACCACAATATGGCAAGCAAAAAAGAAAAAAAAATAAGTAAATAACGTTAAAAAAAAAAATAATAAAATAAACGTGTTTTTATATTATTTGCTAGTGTATGAATTGAAAACATAGGATCACAAAATTTAACTCTCCGCTCAAGAACTCCTACATATCTGTGCACACGTGCATTAAAGCCCTTGTCAAGTTACTTTTTTATTATTTAGAATACTAGATTGATAATTACCATACCTTATTATCCATGAATTAGACACCAACACGTTGATTTTGTATTTATTTTCTTTTTGACTGTTATATCACGTATCTGACTTCACAATGTACCACCGCCGATCACAGTCACCGCTTTGGTCACGTGATAAATTGAAGCCCCTCCCTCAAGTTCTTTACCCCTATCACGAACACATAGGTACATTGTGACGTCATATACGTGATATAACAGTCAAACAGAAAATAAATAAAAATAAATACAAAATCAACGAGTTGGTGTCTAATACATGGAAAATAAGGTATGGTAATTATCAATCTAGTATTATAAATGATAAAAAAGTAAGTTGACAAGGGATTTAATAGTCATTTTTCTAAATATCAGTATCCCAATGTTGTAATCTATGTTATAATATTCTGGAAAATATGATGGTGCCCTTATGTGCAAACTTATCCTGTACAATCTTAGAGATGTTTATGAAGCTGCCTCTCATCCAGTGGTTGATATATTTCATAACAAGCACAAATATATTTATGTGTATCTGTGAGCAGTATAGATGGCTATTTACATTGGAAATATTTATGTGTTCTACCTGTTGTTCTATTGACAGTATCTATATATTATACCATCCACACATCAATTAACTTATTTATTTAATTACCTTGTAAAATAAAATATATACTCCGAGTAATTAATTTTGTGTTGTCGGAGAAGTGGGTGTTTACTCAACAAGATAGAGTATAAACATTTTAAAATTAAAGTATTTTATCATTTTAATTATATAGCCAGAATAAAAACAAATTAATTATATTTATAAAGCTTTTATTTATTGTTTTAATTGTTTTTTTTAACAATATATTAACATAATAATTAAAATTGTTACCAAGAACAACGACTTGACTATTTTATCGTCTTTGCATTAGTTTGACGTGTTGTTTAATAATTCTTCAATCTTCATATTTTGTTAATATTTCATATAACCACGAGATACTGCGGATTTGTTTTATTATTGAAATCATAATTTATTCAATTGGTAATATATACAAAAAAAAAAAAAAAAAAGACTATGGTTTTGCAATCCTAAACACTAGAAAATTGAAGTGTGAGCGCGACTTTTCATACACCGCGTGTGGCTAATATTCTGCTACGTAGATAACCTGCATTTCAGATGAAGATTATTTTCAATAGATGTTACTGGCAGAGTGCACTAACCAAATACAGACGACGTGGAAATAGACGCAATCGCACTTTCTTTTAGCATTGCAAATCAATCTTTATATATATATATAAAAAAAAAAAAAAAATGAAACAGTTACTTTAGGCTACAAAATAAAATTTTAAACCATGGATACTAGACACATTCTTACGTGTTTTAAGCGCGCCAGTAAAAAAAAAAAAAAAAAAAAAAAAAAAAAAAAAAAAAAAAAATGCGTACTAATTTGATGGTACACTTGAGCACGTACGCCTCTGATTAAATATATGATTTTCTTGACATTATTTAAGTTAGCAAATTATGAACCTTCAAAAACTGTTTACTACCTTAAGTAATGAAGTATAATAATCATACAACATACTGCAATATAATATGCAGCATTATAAATAATATAGAAACAGGTGAAACTGTGTTGTAAGGTTGCAGGACTTTTTTTATTTGCCATTATTATTTTTACACAAATATAATTTGAAGGTTCCAAATTACTTATTAAGAACAAAAGTTATTTCCCAATCAACTTCCTCATTAAATTATTTCATCTTTTCATGAGTTTTGTTCTGATGACATGTTAAATATTTGTGTAAAACAAATGCTTTTATTACAAATGTCACATTTAAAAAAAATCTCATACGGTTATCCCGATAAATGTGACGCTCAGGTCGAAGTCTCTCGTCCTTTACAGTGCAAATTCTTGGACACAGGCGACAAATAAAACGTGCTTCTGGGTGCGCCTGCGTATACGTAGTAACATAAGCAAATTTTACAGCATTACTTTTCTCAGTTCTCTTTAATTACAAACAAGTAATAGAAGAAATTACCTAATATTTTTATGCTGCATTTATGTCACTAGTACAAAGTACAAATATTACAAATTATAACACCACAGAAAAAAGAAATTACATATGTATATGATACATTTATGTTACTATACAGCATAATGTTATGTTGGCAAGAATAATCATGCTCAAAATGTGTCAACATAATTAGTACGCTTTTATTTTTGTACGTTAAGATTTTTCTAGTATTTAAATTTGAAATTAAACGGAAAAAAAAAGTTTCCTAATAAACTTCCAATTTTGATTATTTCTCTTAATTTTTTAATGAGCACTTTTTCATGTGACCTGTTAAAAATCTGCGTGTTACAAAAGGTTTGTCACAAATGTCACATGTAAAAAAATTCTCAGGTTTATCAATATTGACACGATGAATGTTTATTTCATGTTGAAGTCTCTCTTCTTTTCGATTCCAATTTTTAGGACACAGACGACAAACAAAACGAGTTTCAGGATGCACTTGCCTAACATGTGCATATTTAAGAACATTGGTTTCAAATTCTGCCAAGCAAAATTCGCAGCGAGATGATTTATGACCTCGCAATGAACTGAGATTGTGGACTCCTCGTAAATGTTCTCGTAGCTCCGTGGCATCGCAAAATTCTTGTTTACACAATTGACACGTGTACAGCTGTGGTGTCGAATTGAAATGATGGACAATATTGTGTTGACGTAACTTACTTTCACTTTCAAAATCCAGACTACATTTACGACAAAATAACATGTGTGCTATTTTTACGTGACTACGTAATCTGAATTGACGTTTGAATTTTCTCGGACAATGAACACATTCAAAAAGTTGTTCTTTAGATATTAAATTTAATTGACCTTGCTTGTCATTTCCCAAGTTTAATGTTTTCTGGATGTGTTTACTGTTTTGTAAATTATTTTTGGAGGAGCGATCTGCTGAACATCTCTTATTTCTGCGTAAGTTTTCCACTTCGGACAAGCTTTGCACTGTAGGTCTCAGCGATCTGCCTGAAAATTATAATTGGTTTCTTCAGTTCTTTTGTTTACACAATAAATCAATCGTTTAAAAAAAAAGATCAAATAAAAAAAATATATAAATATATTTTAGAATTTATTAAACACAATGTGTGTACAACATATATCTAAATATTCAATTGATAATTAAAATAATAAACATAAAAATTAAAAGGGGTGGGGGAGGGTTAGGCTTCAGAATTGTTTTCTGCTTTTACGTATAGAATGTTACTAAATAAATTAAATACTTCACAGAAATGAATATAACATTTATTGCATATAAAATACGCACATTAAATTTATATTCATCATGTACACACCCAAAATAATATAGAATATTTTTGAAATAATTTGCACAACATTTTTATACACAAAGTAATCTAAAGAGAATATAAGCAACCGCAGAAGAAAAGAAAAGTATTATATCTGATTTAATACTATTCGTGATCATGTCTTATATAGAATGACATCAAGGGCTGTAAGCTACAACCTCTAGTTAAACCTTAGTTATCTTTTTTTTTTTTTTTTTTTTTAATTGTTGCAACAATCAAAATAACAACTTAATTAGTGTAACTTGTTAGTTAACGTTGCAGCTTACGGGAAGTAAAATACACTAGAATTTCGCAAGTACTGTACTCCAGCCTTATACGAAATTTCAATAATTGCTTCCATTGTTGAGAGGTTATACGATTGCCATTTCAATGCATGTTATTTTAGTGAGGTTTTCAACAACACACAATTGTGTGTTATTTAAATAATGCAGTCAGATTACTTGGTATACTATATAGGTCTTTATAACGGGAGTTACAAGTATGTACACCTGTTTGACAAAGAAAAAAATAGGATTTATATAACATCATTTTATATCTTAATTTGTAGACAGAAAAATAATAAATTATTTATTATTGTATTTTTTTTTTTTTTTTTTTTTTTTTGCCATTCAACATAACATAAACTCACAAAATTCACACTAAAAGTTAAATTTTAAACACAATAATAAGAGTTTTAAAATAAGGTCATTTAAATATTTTATGTCCTTTGCAAATTTTGGATACATTTGTTGCAAAACAAAAGATTTCTAAAAAAAAAAAAAAAAAAAAAAAATCTACTGCAGCACAAAGTGTTAATTGATGCATTTCATAGCCAAATCATATTGATAAATTTCATTTAATTAAAATCATAATTCATATCATTATAAATTAGTGGTAACTGACAAATAATAATATAAATTGTCTGAGAGAGAGAGAGAGAGAGAGAGAGAGAGAGAGAGTTTCGAATGAGTTACCTCATTTGAAATGTTCTAATCTTGCGGTGTAGTGTTTTTCTCAGCAAACACTAAGAGAATGGTATCACAGAGAGCAATTCGTGGGAGGTGGGAGCGAGTTCTCTGCCAAATCAAGTGTGATTAACTGTTGCCATTAAGTAAGGGTGTAAACGAGTGAAATTCATTAAGTTCACGAGTAAAATTTACAATAATATAAATTTGTTATAATATTGTTTATATTAAAAGTTAGCAGTAAAATCACAGGTTTCTTTCTCTTTTATCCTCTTTTACGCGTTACAAAAAAAAAAAAAAAAAAAAAAAAAATTATGATGCATTTATGTCATAAATTGTGTTCGTAAGTATAAATATAAAAGTTACTGAAAATGAGGCAGGTATGTATTTATTTTTCTTAATTAATATTTCTTTAGAGTTTTCCAATTTCATCACTTTTTTGAGAATTAAAATTGTTTCACAAAAAAGTTTTTTATTTTGCATAATTATTTTATTTTTTTATTGCGCACATTTTCATGTGACTCATTAAATATCTACGTGAAGCAAAAGGTCTGTCACAAATGTCACATGTAAAAAACTGCTCAGGGTTGTCAATGTTCACACGATGAAACTTGAGCTCATGTCGAAGTCTCTCTTCCTTTCGGTGCAAATTTTGTGGACACAGGCGACAAACAAATCGTGTTTCAGGGTGCGCTTGCCTAATATGGGACAATTTATGCGCAGTAGTTTCAAATTCAGTCAAACAATATTCGCAGCGAGATGATTTATGACCTCGCAATGAACTGATGTTGTGGACTCCACTTAAATGTACTCTCAGTTCCAAGGCTTGACAAAATTCTAGTTTACACAATTGGCAACTGTACAGCTGTGGTGCCGAGTTGAAATGATGGACAATATTGTGTTGACGTAACTTACTGTCACTTTCAAATTTTAATTTACATTTACGACAAAATAATATATGTGCTACTTTTACGTGGCTATTTAATTGATTTTGAAGTTTAAATTTTCTCGGACAATGAACACAGTCAAAAATTTGTTCTTTAGATATTAATTTTAATTGACTTTGCTCGTCATTTTCCAATTTTAATGTTTTCTGGATGTGTTTACTGTTTTGTAAATTATTTTTGGAGGAGCGATCTGCTGAACATCTCTTATTTCTGCGTAAGTTTTCCACTTCGGACAAGCTTTGCATTGTAGGTCTCAGCGATCTGCCTGAAAATTATAATTGGTTTCTTCAGTTCTTTTGTTCACAAAAATAAAAGTAATAATAAAAAAAAAAAAAATTAGTTCAATTAAGATAATAAATATAAAAATTAAAAAGGGGGTGAAGGAAGGGTTGGAATTGAGAATTGTCTTATTATGTTTTACTATAAATTAAATACTTCACGGAAATGAATAGAACATTATCTTATTATAAAATACGTACACTATACTCATATATTCATATGTACCGCAACGAAATCATAAAATTTCACAACTATACACTGAAATGCATTACTAAAATTGAAAGTTATTCATTTCGTTTCGGCACACCAAAAATAATATAGAATATTTTTGAAATAATTTACACATTTTATTGTACCGGCACACTACACTTTATAAACGCAAGTACAGTACGTACATTTGATGCCATTTCAAGTACATTCTATATTATACATAATTACGTTTATACGTAACGGATATACATGCACATGGACACAAGAAATTACGTAATTTTTACTGCATTTATGTCATACAACATAACTGTTTTTGCTTAAATTAAAACAGCTTAAATAATTATATTTTCTAAAATATTATAATACACTATACCAAAGAAAAATACATATTTATGCAATATAGTATCAATTATAACTAAAAAAAAAAAAAAAAAAAAAAAAAAAAAAAAATCGCAGTTTTGTGAGGGTATCACGGCTCTATTTTACAAAAGCCTTGAGCAGACATTTATGTACCCAAAATTACAATAAATATTTTTAAATATTGTGCATGCATAAATATTTTAAGTAACAGTACACAAAACATGACCTACACCTCGCAAACAAGACAAAAAGTATAATGCATAATTAATTGTATTTTTCATGATGCCTTGTTTTGAATCTCACATAAAGCTGTAGCTTTTTATACATATAATTAGAGCTAAAGGCATAGAAAACATAAAACAACATGTTCTAAACAAAAAATAGGATCTACAAAACTGATGAATTTTTTTTACTAGAATGTAAATGTGGCCCCAGAAGAGAGCGTGAAATAAATGTAAAGTATGCAATTTGCGGGAATATTCCTGTTAATGACGCCATAAACATGCAAAAACTAGTATGAAAATGTTGTGCGGGTTGCATAAATGGACATTTTCTGATCACTGCTACGGCGCTACAGTTGAGTTTTGAGACAAACTAAAGTTATTTATGTAAGTCCCATCAAGTGTTTTGTAATATAAATGCTTATGTTTTTCTCTGTAATTTAAAATAATAAATATAAAAGTTGAAAAGGGGGGTGGGGGAAGGGTTAGACATCCGAAATGTCTTATTATACTTTACATAAATATAGAATATTACTCTAAAAATTATAGATTTAAATACTTCACGGAAATGAATAGAACATTTATTCCATATAAAATACGTACATTATACTTATATTCATGTTCACCCAAAATAATTTAGAATATTTCTGAAATAATTTACACACATTTTTATTCACAAAGTAACGTAAAGAGAACATAAGTAACTACAGAAGAAAAGAAAATTTGTATCTGATTAATTACTATTCACTACCATGTCATGTCTTAATTATAATAAATAAAATGACATTATTGGGTGTATGCATTCATGCTTAAAGCCCTTGTCAACTTACTTTTTTTATTATTTAGAATACTAGATTGATAAATTACCATACCAGCCATACCTTATTATCCATGAATTAGACACCAACACGTTGATTTTGTATTTATTTTCATATAATTTCCTTTTTGACTGTTATATCACGTATCTGACGTCACAATGTACCACCGCCAATCACAGTCACCGCTCTGTCACGTGATAAATTTAAGCCCCTCCCCCCCTCAAGTTCTTTACCCCTATCACGACCCCATCGGTCCATTGTGACGTCAGATACGTGATATAACAGTCAAAAAGAAAATAAATAAAAATAAATACAAAATCAACGTGTTGGTGTATAATTCATGGATAATAAGGTATGCTAATTATCAATATACTATTCTAAATGAAAACAAAGTAAGTTGACAGGGGCTTTAAGTCGAAGTTATGTTGAATAGCTCAATAACACGGGTGCCATAGGAAAATAACCCATTTTACCAGTTTAAAAATACCCTGTAATATTTTTGAGAGCATTGATACTGTAAATATGTTGAATAAGTATCTTAAAAGTACGTGAGAAAAATAAGAATAACAAAATATTAACTGATTTTCCGAAGAAAATTGGCTTCAACAAAGTTTGTCCTATGCTGAGCAATGTTATTCACTACTCCAGTATGGCCTCCAAGCACATTAAATATGACGTCATGCGCATATACCCTATATTACTATAATTATAACAAGTAACACTCCTCCCGAATAAATCTGACTGCTTGCGTTTAAGTTTCCCCATATCAATCGAACATTGGAGAGATTAACGCTTGCGTCAGATTTATTTGGGAGGAGTGTACATATATTTGACACAGATTAAATAGGAGTAGCTATAGTATATATGACTTCATTTATATCTTAATTTAAAGACAGCGTAACAATAAATGTACGAATTATCTTGAATGTATAGTTTTATTATTTTATTATACATAAATTGACAAAATTTACACTAAAAAATGTAAATTTTAAACACAAAAATGTTAGTTTTAAAGTTATAAGTTATTTACATATTTTATGTCGTTTGTACGTTTTGCACACATTTGTCACAAAAACAAAAGATTTCTAACAAAAACTTTTTATCTATATAAATTTAGAGCCATGATAGATTACATAAAACAACTTGTGCTTTTAATGAATAATCACGAAAAAGGATCTTCAAAACTGATGACAATTTTTACCAGAATGTTAATGTAGCCCCACGAGAGAACGTGAAAAAACTGTAAAGTATGCAATTTTAGTGATTATACATGTTAATGACGTCAGAAACATGCAAAAATTAGTATGGAAACGTATAGTGCGAGCTGCATAAATCGAAATTTCTGATCAGTGCTACGGAGAGCTACAGTTGGGTTTTGAGACACACTAAAGTTGTAATTCCCATCAAGTGTTTGTGATATAACGCTAAGAGATCAGTTTCACATATAACAATAGTTAGAGTGAGCTTTCTGCCACGTAACTTGTCATTATAACTACTGCGTGCTATACGTCAGTAACCTTCATTAAGTAACGGTGAAAATATGCGTAAAAATTATAACTTCATGTCATGAGTGAAATTTACAATAACTCGTTTTGTAAAGTAACGTGAATCTCAATAACAGTGATTGGCTGGCCAACAAAATAAGACACATTCATTGGTTGATCTTTTTATTTTTGAGCTGATAAAATTGAGTCGCATATTGAGACTGGAACTTTTTTTGGGAAGTTTCTTTCATTCTTATCAAGTTCAAAGTTCTACAAGAAGAAATAACAATTAATGTGAGTAGATATATAGCTATATAATCCAGAGAGGATTCTCACTGAAAAGTACCTGTCAGCTGGAGACTTGTATTGTGGGTCAAAATTACATTAATAAAAAAATGGGCAACAAAATATAACTTTTAGCGAACAATTAAATTAAAGGCAACAGAAAATTGAATAACGATATACTCTTTGGATTACCTATCTATAGATATACCTTAATAACAATGATCGACCATATGTATAAATGTAGTAAACAGGTAACGACGTCATAACCAGCTGTTTTTAACAAAGGGAAACATTTTCAAAGTTGCTCAATATTTGTGTGTAGTTTATAGAACGAGCTAATATAAATTTGTTACACTAATACATACATTATTATGTGTTCTACTATTGTTTATATTAATTTAGCAGTAAAATCCCAGATCTCTCTTATTCTATTACACGAGTCATGAATAGAATAAAATTACGTATAATTTATGATACATTTATCATGAATTATAAGTTTGGTAAATATAAATATAAAAGTTACTGAAAATGAGCCAAGTGTGTATTTATTTTTGTTATTAATATTTATTAAGAGTTTTTGAATTTATAATCCTTTTTTGAGAATTAAAATTGATTCCCAATAAAAATTTTCATTCATTTTTTAATGAGCACATTTTCATGTGACTCATTAAAAATCTACGTGAAGCAAAAGATCTGTCACAAGCGTCACATGTAAAAAAATGCTCAGGGTTGTTAATATTCACACGATGAATGTTTATTTCATGTTTAAAGGAATAGACCAGTGAAAAACATAAGCATTTATATCACAAAACACTTGATAAGACTTACATAAAAAACTTTAGTTTGTCTCAAAACCCAACAGTAGCTCCGTAGCAGTGATCAGAAAGTTCGATTTATGCAACCCGCGCAACATTTTCATACTAATTTTTGCATGTTTCTGACATCATAAACATGAATAGTCACTCAAATTGCATACTTTACAGTATTTTCACGCTCTCTCGTGGGGCTACATTAACATTCTGGTAAAAATTGTCAAGAGTTTTGAAGATTCCATTTCGTGTTTATTCATTAAAAAGTACAAGTTGGCTATGGCTTTAAGTCTCTCTTCTTTTCGATTGAAATTTATTGGACACAGGCGACAAACAAAACAAGTTTCAGGGTGTACCTGCTTAATATGTGACAATTAAAAAGAAATGTTTTTAAATTCTGCCAAGCAAAATTCGCAGCGAGATGAATTAATCCCCTGCAATGAACTGAGATTGCGGACTCCTCGTAAATGATCTTTCAGGTCCCTGCCTTGAGAAAATTCTAGTTTACACAATTGACAAGTGTACAGCTGTGGTGTCTAATTGAAATGATGGATTATATTGTGTTTAAGTAAATTACTTGCACTTTCAAAATCCAATTTACATTTACGACAAAATAACATATGTGCTATTTTTACGTGACAACTTCGGTGATATTCATTTACAAATTTTCTCGGGCAATGAACACATTTTAATAGAACTAGAGATTTTGATTTTAATTGTCTTTGCTCGTCATTTTTCAAGTTTAATGTTTTCTTGATGTAATTAGTGATATTTAATTTATTTTTGTAGGAGGGTTCTGATGAACGATTCTTATTGCGTGGTTCACATACGTTGCCGCTGAGGGTGACTTTCTCTTTGGGCATGTTTTTCATTGTTGCTCTCAGCTGTCTGCCTGAAAATTATAATTGATTTCTTCAGTTCTTTTGTTTAAATAAAAAAATAAATAAATAAAATAAAAATAGTTTACTAAAATATAGTAAATAATATAAAAGTTGAAAATGGGGGTGGGGAAGCTATAGGCTTGAGAATTGTCTTATACTTTACATAATAGATATAATAGAATAATACTATATAAATTAAAATCGGGGGTTCGGACCCGGACCTGGACCCGACACCTTCCAAAACCCGAGATTTTGGGCGAGTTTTTGGGACCCGGTTCCGCGGACCCGACAATTGTTGGGACGAGTTCCGGACCCAACGTTTGAAAAATATGGGTACAAAAACCCGGACCCGACTTTTCGTTAAGTTTGAAAAAATGTTGATTGAAATATTAAGAAATGTACATAAACATGAGAAAATATAAGGTAAATTTGTTGAGTAATAGATTTTTCTTTTCTTATTTTTCTTATTATTTTTTATTATTGTTTTGCTACAGAAACATAATATACATGCATACAACACAAATGTTAATTTATTTAAATATTTGGAAAGACTTATTATTTTATTTTTTAACTTTGCTGAAGAGTAGGTTTTAGTCTAGTTACTCTAGTATCCTGATGGTTATGCAATTTCAGTAAAACAATCTTTCTGCACTTTCAGTACACCTTAAAAAAATATATAATAAAAAATATATATATTTAAAATTAAAATTTTTTTTTTGTAATAGAGTTAGGGATGTATTTGTTTTTCTTTGGGACACAATATATTAAATATCCTATCACTTATCAGGAATAATTCAGAACACACCAATTATACCTCAAATTGTGATGAAAACAATATGTTCCAAAAGAAGAAAAAATTAATTTACGCCTGAATTATAAAGCTTGTAGGGGCTGCATTTTTTTTAATATTATTATTACTATGAATATACAGGCATTAATACTTAGTATCTTATATGGCTAATTGACAAGATGTAGCAAATTAAACCATTGATTTATTATTATAATTATAATTATTTTAATTATTTTGCTATCCTTTTTTTAACCTGCTGCAATTTTTTAAAATTCTATTTCAAAAAAAAAAAAAAAAAAAAAATTAATCTGCACTTATTTATTGAACTTATTTAATAAAAAATTAATTAATTGAAAACCCGGACCCGGACCCGACGAAGATTTTTGACGGGTCCGGACCCGGTTTTTTTTGGACGGCTCCCGGACCCGGGTCCGCGGACGCGACAATTTTTTCGACGGGTCCGAACCCCCGATTAAAATACTTCACAGAAATGAATAGAACATTTATTGCATATAAAATACCTACATACTCTTTCATTACAAATTTGACTCTTTGCCTTTACGCTAAGGCAATTAAGCGAGTAAAATTTTCTATGAAAGAGTATGTACATTATACACATAATACTTATATTCATGTACTGTACACTCAAAATAATATAGAATATTTCTGACATATATTTGCACATTTTATAAACAAAATAATCTCAAGAGAATATAAGCAACCGCAGAAGAAAAGTATTACATCTGACTTATTACTATTCACGATCATAACAAGTCTTAAAATAAATAGATTGACATTGTAATTACGTAACAAGTACTGTACATCTAGCTGTTTGACAAAGATTAAAATAGGAGTTATATATAACTTCATTCTTTATGTTATATCTGAATTTACAGACAGCATAATAGCAATAAATGTGCGCATTATGTACGCAATTATGTATTATTATTATACACAATTTGACCAAATTTACACCAAATTTTAAACACAACAAATTTGTTATAATATAATATACTGCATTATTCTGTTTGTTTTTTTCTATTGTTTATAATAAGTTTGCTTTAAAATCCCAGATCTCTCTTATTCTATTACACGCGTCATGAATAGAACAAATTACGTAATTTATGATACATTTATCATGAATTATGTTTGGTAAATATAAATATAAAAGTTACTGTAAATGAGCCAAGTATGTATTTATTTTTGTTATTATTTTTATTATTCCTAAGAGTTTTTGAATTTAATCACTTTTTTGCAAATTAAAATTGATTCCCAATAAAAATCTTCATTTTGCATTATTTCATTTTTTTAATGAGCACATTTTCATGTGACCTGTTAAAAATCTACGTGAAGCAAAAGGTTTGTCACAAACGTCACATGTAAAAAAATGCTCAGGGTTGTCAATATTCACACGATGAATGTTTATTTCATGTCGAAATCTCTCTTCTTTTCGATTAAAATTTATTGGACACAGGCGACAAACAAAACGAGTTTCAGGATGTACTTTCTTAATATGTGACAATTTAAGAGCATTGTTTTTAAATTCTGCCAAGCAAAATTCGCAGCGAGATGAATTAATCCCCTGCAATGAACTGAGATTGTGGACTCCTCGTAAATGATCTTTCAGGTCCCTGCCTTGAGAAAATTCTAGTTTACACAATTGACAAGTGTACAGCTATGGTGTCGAATTGAAATGATGGATTATATTGTGTTGACGTAACTTACTTTCACTTTCAAAATCCAATCTACATTTTCGACAAAATAACATATGTGATATTTTTATGTGATAACTTCGGTGATATTCATTTAAAAATTTTCTCGGACAATGAACACATCTGAATAGAACTTGAGATTTTGATTTTAATGGTCTTTGCTCGTCATTTTTCAAGTTTAATGTTTTCTTGACGTCTCTAGTGGTATTTAATTGATTTTTGCAGGAGGGTACTGATGAACGATTCTTATTGCGTGGTTCACATACGTTGCCGCTAAGGGCGACTTTCTCTTTGGGCATGTTTTTCATTGTTGCTCTCAGCTGTTTGCCTGAAAATTATAATTGGTCTCTTCAGTTCTTTTGTTTACAAAAAAAAAAAAATAATAAAAAAAAATAAAAAGTTTACTAAAATAATAAATATAATAGTTGAAAAGGGGGATGGGGAAGGGTTAGGCTTGAGATTGGTCTTATCCTTTACATATTTTATGTAGAACGTACTATATAAATTAAATACTTCACGGAAATGAATAGAACATTTATTGCGCATATAAAATAAGTACAACATTATACTTTTATTCGTGTATTATAGTACACCCAAACTAATATAGAATATTTCTGAAATAATTTGCACATTTTATAAACAAAATAATCTCAAGAGAATATAAGCAACCGCAGAAGTAAAGTATTATATCTGACTTATTACTATTCACGATCATGTCAAGTCTTAAAATAAATAGATTGACATTGTAACTGTAACAAGTACATCTAGCTGTTAGACAAATATTAAAATAGGCGTTATATAACTTCATTCTTTATGTTATATCTGAATTTAATGACAGCATAATATATAGCAATAAATGTACGCATTTTCTTGAATGTATAAGTTTTATTATTATTATACATAAATTTGACAAAATTTACACTAAATTTTAAACACAACAATGTGAGTTTTTAAGTAAAGTTATTTAAATATTTTATGTCGTTTGAACGTTTTGCACAATTTGATCACAAAACAAAAGATTTAAAAAAAAACTTTTATCTATGCAGCACATATAGTGTTCATTGATGCATTCATAGCCACGTTATATTGATAAATTTCATTTAAAATAATACATAAATGTAAGAGTATAAAATAATAAAATGCCAGAGTGAATGAGAGAGAGAGAGAGAGAGAGAGAGAGAATAATAAAGCTCAAAATAAATATTTTATTTAATATACCCGACCAGGACCATCTTAATTGTCCCTATTTAGAAGGTGCCTGTACCCGACCCTCATATAAATTTTCTAATCTTGGTGTAGTGTTTTTCTCAGCCAACGCTAAGAGATCAGTTTCACATATAACAATTAGTGAGAGTGAGCTTTCTGCCACGTTACTTTTATGATTATAACATTTATAACTACTGCGTGCTACGTTAGTAACCTTCATTACGTAAGGGTGCAAATGAGTGAAATTATAAGTTCATATCATGAGTTAAATTCACAAAAAAATAAATTTGTTATATTATTATTATACTACATTATTATGTGTTCTGTTTACCCAATTTAAGTTGCCTGTAACCCCTGTGTTTGAGACGTTTATCAAGAGAAGAGTTGATAAGTCTGAGGACATCAACCTATCATTTTACAATACTCCAGCCTTTGATAATGTTAATTGAAAAAATCAAAATTTTAAAAATAGACACATTTTTACTCGATTCGCAGTGCACGGTTTTCATCATAAGATTAAATTTGCTTAACGAAAGAGTACCACTAGTGTGGTACCTCATGTAAATGTAAATTGTGTGGTGAGCCATGTGATCAATATCATTTGCTGAAATGTACTAAACGTAGCATTAGTCTAACAGCTTATGCTAAAGATTAATGTATGCAATTTACTATTTCTTATTTTATAAATATAGGTTACGTTGTACACCATGAGTGTTTATTGAATAAAATTAATTCTGTGTTTTTCTATTGTTTATTATAAGTTAGCTTTAAAATCCCAGATCTCTATTATTCAACATATTACACACGAGTCATGACTAGAACAAATAACGTAATTTATGATACATTTATAATGAATTATATTATAAGTTTGGTAAATGTAAATATTACTGAAAATGAGCCAAGTGTGTATTTATTTTTGTTATTATATTTTTATTATTCCTAAGAGTTTTTGAATTTAATCACTTTTTTGCAAATTAAAATTGATTCCCAATAATAATTTTCATTTTGCATTATTTCATTTTTTTAATGAGCACATTTTCATGTGACCTGTTAAAAATCTACGTGAAGCAAAAGGTTTGTCACAAACGTCACATGTATAAAAATGCTCAGGGTTGTCAATATTGACACGATGAATGTTTATTTCATGTTTAAGTCTGTCTTCCTTTCGATTCAAACTTTTTGGACACAGGCGACAAACAAAACGAGTTTCAGGATGTACTTTCTTAATATGTGACAATTTAAGAGCATTGTTTTTAAATTCTGCCAAGCAAAATTCGCAGCGAGATGATAAATTCCCCTGCAATGAACTGAGATTGTCTTTGACATGTTTAGAGAAAGATTTCCCCGTCTGTTGCATAATAACCCCCAGATAATTAAAAGAATTTACAAACTCTATCTTTTCTCCATTACAAGTTATTACATCTGACTTTGCTAAAGGGCCACCTCTCCTTAATTTTACAATTTTTGTTTTTGTAGCATTAATTTTTAATCCGTTCAGATTAGCCCATTCAATAAGTTTGTCTAGAATTTTTTGAAGTTTTACAATATTATTACAAATAATAGCGATATCATCTGCATAGATGCTGATAAAGATATCAGGATCATTACAGATAAGGTCAACTAAGATGTCCAAGATGTCATGTGTGAGGAGGTTATATAAGAGGGGGCTACTCGGACCACCTTGTAGAACTCCGTTACTCTGCAAGATTGGGTCATATAAAACTAAGCCATCGTTGATTATCTATATCTTTTTTTTTTATGACGTCGCATGTAATAATGTTAACTCAAAATTAAAAACAGAGTGAATAAAAAAAAAAAAAAAAATTTAACTCATGATACCCTATATGGTAATTTAAAAAAAATCCTTCATCTGACAACTACGATGAGCACTGAAAATATTCAGTAGTATTTTCGGTAGTTGTTATACATTGAATAACAACGAAAATCTTTGGGATAAAAATTTGCATGAATTTGAGAGATATGGACTTTTTATCTAAACGTTGAAAAATATTGTAAACTAAAAATTTTAGTAGATATAGAAAAATATCTTAAAATCTGGATTTCTACAAGTCAATTATCATTATTTAATGTATTTTTAACATTTATTTTTTCTGAAATTTTAGCAACCATACAAAAAAAAATCCGATTTCAAATGGCACCAACTTATTCCAATGTTAAGCTAAGTTATGTAGTAATTTAAAATTTCACCCTAAAATTTTGATATTTTCGTTTTCGTTTTTTTTTTTTTTTTTTTTTTTTTTTGATGCAATATCATGCAAAAATGTGGAAAAATGTTGCAAAAACATTAAAAATGTTGAAAATGTTGAAAATAAATGGGTATTAAACGACTTAAAATTGCGCAATTCGCACTCATTTTTCATTAAAAGTGACCTAAATATGACAGAAAAAATGTTGAAAAACTTTAAATCCGGTCTCTACTTATAAATCCTATAATAACACTCCAAATTAATATAAGGAAATTAATAGAATTTTTATTGCATATATAGTGTACGGTACATTATACTTATATACAGTAACAGTACATATACCCATGAAATAACAACAAACATTCTTGAAATAATTCGAACATTTTTCAACATAAATATAATCTAAAAAGAATATGATGAAATGATGAATGATGAACATTACTATCAACCGCAGAAGTCAACAAGTATCAAATCTTTGTTAAACATGTCAGAATGACAGTACCAAGTGAATTATTCCTGCCAAATAATAATCAACTGCAAAGAGAGAGAGAGAGAGAGAGAGAGAGAGAGAGAGAGAGAGAGAGAGAGAGAGAGAGAGAGAGAGAGAGAGAGAGAGAGAGATGATCTTAAAATACTATTTTCAGTATTTATAAATATTGTTTAACCCTAATTTAAAATTCACTTAAATCATTATAATCTCAGCAAACTCCCTATACCAAGAAATGAAATTATATTATTGCCTGTATAAGCCTCCATTGCCACATTTACACGTTATTTGTAAGTATTATTGGCTATTTTTATAGGATAGTTGCATTCAAGTAAAAGTTGACGCCATAAATCACCACTAAATAACATGACACATTTTGCCAGTTTAAAAATATTTAGTAATACTTCTGAGAGCATTGATGCTGTTAATTACAGATTAACATAGATTTTTAAATATGCTTGAAAAAAAAATCATTTTTTTCTCACAAAGAAAAAAGCTACAAACCACGTGTCCTATGTTGAGCAATGCATGTTATTCATCGCTCCAGAATGGCGTTCAAGTGCATTCAGTACGACGTCATGCGCTTACTCTCCATTATGTTTTATTGACGGAACTGTATATACTTCAGGTTATATGGTGTGCAACATCACATTGTGTATACGAATTTGCTTTAGTCTCACCCCGTTTACTTTTTTTTTTTTTTTGGTACCAAATTAAATGCCTAATGAAGAATTATTATTCTTTTTAAATGCTAAGAGAACAGTTACACAGATAGCAATTAGTGTGAGCGAGCTTTCTGCCACACAACCTGTGATTACCTACAGCTGCAGTAACCTTCACCAAGGATGCAAATTATTATAAATGGATGTTACCTGCGTAGTGCGCTAGTACAATTATAGACAGCTTGAAACACGTCGCGATGTGCACTTGTGTTCAATTCTTAGCATTGCGGCACTACTAAACCCTCACTTTTCCGTGTTTATAAGCTTCTCCTTTTTTTTTTTTTTTTTTTTGTCGCAAGAGTAGCATTAATTTAACAGTACTTGCTATGCATTTCTCTCATTACATTACAACAGAAGTATAGTTTGATAACTTGTATTACATCTTATTGACTGGTGTAAAAATTGCACATTTTCTTTACAATTTCTAATAAGGTTTACAAATTAGGAACATATATAATATGCCACTGGACCTTTTGAATTATTTTTATATATATTATTATTAATAAATATTAATTATTAAGTTAAATAAAATAATGATAAAATAGTTAAATATATTTTTTGGTGACATATTCTATAATAAAAAGGCATTAAACATATATTTACAAATTTGTATACAGCTCAATAAACTCAGGAGTTTCTTTTCAGATCTTCATATATAATTAATTATTATAATTATATTACAATTAATATATACAATTAATTATATTATTAATTGAAATATATTTTTAAGAATTATTTTAGTATTTCAATCAAAATTATTCTTAAAAACACACTATAACACTAATTGAATATATTATATTATATATTTACAAAATTTGTTAAACAATGATTTATATTTTAAACATCCCTATGTAAAACGTTGGTCATCCAGCTCTATATTGAGGCCACGGAATATCACGCCCAGATACCGCGACCAGGCAAGGACATTGCATCAGAGAGGGAAGCAACACTACTGACTAAAATCACAACAAAGCACCCCTCAAGCTAAATTGCCACAGAGCAGCGTGGTGGCAGGGTGCATGTATCTTGACCACTGAGCACTGAGTTAGCGCTGAGCAAGTGGTCTTCATCAGGTGTTGTGAAGTTAAAAAATTAATATTCAACTTCAATAATAAAAAAATGTTTTTGCCTTTTTTTTTAAGTATACAGTATACTGTATTAAATTAAATTTAAATAATTGTTTATTGGGCATTAAAAACATAACAATACAAAGAAAAATTGTTACAAAGAAATGATCATGATAACCCAATAGGTAGAGAGAAAAAGGCAAATGCCCACACACAATGCGATCTCCTACCATGTATAAAACAAGTCAGAATACTATAATACTGCTTCGTCAAATTACATAAATATAACAACATATTAAAATTAATATTTATATTTACGCAAAATGTGTTTTGAGTTTTCTGATATACTTTTTTAGATTTTTTAATAATAAAAAAATTGTTTTCTTTCTAAACTTTCAATTAATATGATTTGTTATGTGCTAGTTTTACTTGTGACGCACTTTTCTCTGTGAATCAAGAAACACCTACGTGATCTGAACGGTTTGTCACAACCGTCACATGAAAAAAAGTTATCCGGGTTCTCAATATTGACACGATGAACATTAAGCTCATGCCGTATTCTTTCGTCCTTTTCAGTGCACATTTTTGGACACAACCGACAAACAAAACGTGTTTCAGGGTGCACTTGCCTTAGATGTGCATATTTAAGCACATTGGATTTAAATTCAGCAAAGCAATATTCGCAGCGAGATGACTTTTGACCTAACAATGAGCTCATATTGTGGACTCCACTTAAATGATCTTTTAGCTCCGAACCTCGACCAAATTCGTGTTTACACAATTGGCAAGTGTACAGCTGTTTTGTTGAATTGAAATGATGGATTATATTGTGTTGACGAAACTTACTTTCACTTTCAAAATCCAATTTACATTTACGACAATAAAACATATGTGATACTTTTACGTGGCTACTTAGTCTACTCTTAAGTTTGAATTTTCTCGGACAATGAACACATTCATAAATCTCATTTGGAGATTCCACTTGTAATTCATTTTGCTGGTCATTTTTCCAATATAATGCTTTCAAAATGTGTTCACTGGTTTGTAAATGATTTCTGTAAGAAGTTCTTGATGAACATTTCTTATTGCATGGTAAACAAAAGTTGCTACTGCGAGCAGCTTCCTCTAAGTTTTGCACTGAAGATCCCGGTTGGCTGCCTGAAAATTACAATTGCTTTCTTCAGTACTTTCGTTAAAATATAAAAACAAAAATTGGGTTAAAAAAACAGAACAAAAACTTAACCCACATGCTTTATTAAAAAGAAGAAAAGAAAAGAATTATAAAAAGGTGAGGTTTTGGCTTGAGCATGGTATTTTACATTGATTCTTAACCCTAGAATAATACTATGTAAATTTCTATAAGGTAATGATAAAATCTTTATTGCATATAAAATACACATTATACTTATAATTACGTACCCAAAACCCAAAATAACAACAAATCGTTTTTAAATAATCTGCACATTCATCAACACAAAGTAATCTAATTGAATCAGCACAAGCAAAAAATATTAAATCTGATTTTTACTATTCATAATCATATGGATCATATCTAATGGTAAATAGAATAACATCATCTAACAATAAGTAAGATAAGCAGGTAAGGATCATGACGCCATAATACCTTCCGGTGTAGGCCAGGATTAAACCTTTTCAGTATGGGATTTAATTTATGATCTGAGGCTAACCAGACCTCAGGCTCAACCCGTTATCACACTCTTCTGGGCTCGACTACCAGATCTGTGCAACCCGGACCACTGACTCTCGGAAAACCAAGAGTTGACAACACTCGCGTTAGCAAGCAGTGGTCAAACTGCCATCACAGCCACGCCGCCAGTCTTTGTACGGTTTCACCCATCCAAGTATTGACCACGCTCGACGTTGCTCAACTTCGGTGATCCAACGGGGACTGGTTCAGACAACGCGATAAGGCTGCGATAAGTACAGTACACTAAAAGTTAGTACAGTACCATTTGACAAAATATAATAACTTGTATTACTTCGTTAAATTAATATATATATTAATACCACACACCACACTACTTGCAAGGAACGAACTATTTAAAATAATTTTAAACATTCCTAATGCATTTCTTATGAAAAATTGTTATCATAAATACATTACATTAAAAAAAAAAAACTCATTAAAAGTTAAAGTTATCCGTAAATTACATATTGACCAAATTCACACTACAGTATTATTCACATGATGCATAAAATTTGATAATTTATTTATCTGTCAATGCGCGTCAAATTTACGCGCCAGGTGAATAATACTGTAAGTATAAATTTTGAACACTATAATGTTATTATTATTATTATTTTTTATTTTACATCATGTTATACATATGCATATTTTTATATTGGTCGTATATTTTGTTATTGCATTCAGCAAGCAGCGCTCATATGAAAGCATTTTAGTAAAGAAAGAATATTATTATATATCAATCTTTTTTTTTAACCGTATTTTTAAGTACGTTGTTAGTTTGAAAGCTCATTATTATTAATATTTCATTCTCTTTGCACAGTTTGCACACATTTGCCACAAAACAAAAGGTTTTAATTAAGGCGGAAAATCAGGTACCATGGGATTCGATCAAAAAGTTGTAAAGCAAAAGAACTCTGAAATTTTGCACAGTGATACATTAGGATAAGGTATTTTCAAAAATGTAAAAATTTTGGGGGGTCACCATGCTAGATTTTAAATTACAATTTTTTGAAATTTTAGTCCCATAAAGGCCCATGTTAATTTCATTAATTATGTTCTCTTATTTGATGGTCGCGAGTTCTAAAATTTTTATCATAGGTAGCTGTTACTATTAACTTTCAAATGGCATCATAAAGTTTGCAAGTTTTCTTTTTAGATTTTGAGATGCAAGCCATCTGTATATAAATAGCCCTTAAACTTTAATCTGCACTTATTGTTACTGGATAAATTCATAGCCACAACATATTGCTCACCTTATATCCTATATATATATATATATATATATATATATATATATATATATATATATATATATATATATATATATATATATATATATATATATATATATATATATATATATTGTATTACCTGATAAATAATAATAAACTGCACAAAATAATTACAACAATAAGGCTCTTAAATGTAATATTCAAGCACTACACAAAAAGTGTATAACTTTTTATTATTTCATTTTTTTTATTATTATTTTTTTTTATTGTTTAAATGCATTATACAGTACCAACTGCGGTGCACATTTTCATGTGACCTGTCAAAAATCTGCGTGAAGCAAAAGGTTTGTCACAAATGTCACATGTAAAAAACTTCTCAGGGTTGTCAATATTCACACGATGAACGTTAAGCTCATGTCGAAGTCTTTCATCCTTGGCAAAGCAATCTTTAGGACACAGGCGACAAACAAAACGAGCTTCAGGATGCGCTTGCCTAATATGAGCACATTTGAGAGCATTGGTTTCAAATTCTGCCAAGCAATATTCACAGCGAGATGATTTTTGACCTCGCAATGAACTGATGTTGTGGACTCCTCGTAAATGATCTTTCAGCTCCATGGCACGAGAAAATTCCAATTTACACACTTGGCAAGTGTACAGCTGTTGTGTTGAATTGAAATGATAGGCTATATTGTGTTGACGTAACTTACTTTCACTTTCAAAATTCAATTGACATTTACGACAAAATAACAAATGTGCTATATTTACGTGACGGATTAGTTTACTTTCTTCTATAAATCTTCTCGGACAATGAACACAATTAAAAAACTGTATAGTAGGTGTGTTTGTGAGTTGAGCTTCTTTACCCAATTTTAATTTTTTCTTGGTGTGTTTATTGGATTTTGAATGCTTATTGAAGGATCGTAGTGAAGAAAACTTTTTGTTGCAGGGTTTACAAAAGTTGTCACCACCTTCATTATCTGGGTCAAGTTCGTCTTTCATTGCTGGAGGCAACATGGTCTCTGAAAAATATAATTTCTTTCTTCAGTTGTTGGCAATACACTTCATATACCTCATGGGATCTGATCATACCAGTATCAAGTAAATAAACTATGAGCAAGACAATATTGGACAATTGACAATACTAGCAATTAGTACCTGCCTATTGATGTACTGTAATAGTGTGTCAGGAAAATTTGTACACTATGGTGCCTTAGAATAATATTATAGTAACTTCGAGTTCATTATTTAATTTGATTTTTCATTTGTTCATAATAAGTATCAAGTATACCTCGGTAAAAAAGCAAGGAAAAAATAGTATTTAAAATAATGTTCTTAACACCTAATAATATAAATTTAAGAAAAAAAAAAAAAAAAAAAAAAAAAAAAAAAAAACAAACAAACAAACATGCATGTTCTGTCACATATCTTAGTTTTTTTTTTTTTAAAAAATGATGTTTATTTTGTGTCTCAGTATATTACAACTTTCCAATTTATATTTTATGTATCTTTTAATTATTCATAATCATAAGTATGAATAATATTTTACATTCTTTCTTTGAAATAATTTTTTTTTTTTTATGTATTGTTTTTGTATGAGCACTGCTCGCTGATTGCATAAACCAATTATGCGACCAATGTACAAGAATTTAAAAAATAATAAATAGGCAGAGTATTTTTTTTTTTTTTTTTTTTAAATATAACAAAGCATGTACAAACATGTCCTAGAATGCAAACAATACAAACAATGAAATTTTAATGCAAGGTTTCAACAAATGGTGAAATGGATTCCATATTCACATGAATATGTATTGTAAATTTTGTGGCACTGTGGAGATATGAAGGAATGTGAGCTAAGAGCCATAGACCACATAAAACAACATTTGCTTTTCACCAACTGGTTTTTGAAAGTTGCTGACAATTTTACCAGAATGTAAATATGGTAAGAATGTAAAGCATGATACTTTTTTGTATGTGATAATTCCTGCTTTAGACGTAAGAAACAGGCATTTTACATTTCATTTTTGGTATTTTACATTCAAAATACAACATTTTAAACATAAATGTATAGATCAAAACTTTGAAGATACTTATACCCACATTTTACTTTTGACATTTTTGCCTATGATCAGTTCAACTACGTTCAGTATATTTTATTATTATTATTATTATTACATTAATATCACTGGACAAACTTTGGTTTCATTTTGTGAGTTCTAAGGTCATGACGTAATAACCCCATATTTGATGAAATAACGGAATGAGCATTCACGACACTGATAACGATATTCAGCATGTTTTTCTGCTGAGTGACATAACGTAAAATATGCTGAAGGGAACACTTTAAAACAAAATGGACATTCATTTTTTGACTTCATGTCTCTGTTATGTTTTCTGGTGATGTGTTCACGAAGACTTGAGAGATTCCAATATTTGTCGCCACATATCTTGCAAGCTAGTTGAGCTACACTTGGCTTAGGAACTGTAGATGGACACTGAATTGAGGCATCTTGACTTTTTATGATTTTGTCAGTCTTGATCTGTTTCTCAGGAATGACGTTCTTGGTGTGACTTTTTGTTGTGTGACGACATTCAGCCTTAACTTCTACGTCACTTGATGTTATTTCTTTCTTTGGACGAGGAACTGGATACAATGTCAATGTATTCTACAATATCCTGAATTAATCCTAAGTTAAATCCTTGTATGAAAAAACAAGAAGGTGTTCTGTTCTGTACCACACAACAGAATAAATCTAAAAACATGTGATTTATTAGGAGAATTGTTGAGCTGTCCCAAGATACGTCTGACTTGGCACCACTGCCTGGGCCTGGACAGACCAGAGACATGAGCAAATCAGTCAAGCTCAAAACTCATCTCTACTACCATTTTAACTTTGACACTAACAGCAGTGCACAATGAACACGCGAGCACTTCTAATGCATACCATGGCTAAGGAAACAGTCTCATATACTCACTGAGATATAAATTTGTAATATCTCACACGTTAAACCAGCATGAATCAGCACTGACTCAGCTGTCCTACCTATGTTTAAACTGATATAATAATTACTTAATATTCACACTTTTCTGTGACTTGCTTGTCATATAAACACTAAGCCTATAAGAAATGACAAAGGCACACACACATACTCCTCCTCTCTGTGCGTCTCGTGCCATGGAGTCCAACTCCTTTCTCTTAACAACTATAGCCACCATCATTATAAATTATCACTCATTTAATTGCAGATGTTACGGCTTCACCTGACTTTAACAGGTAACCCAAAGTTGGCCAAGGTTCAGTTGGCGGAACAGGTCTAAAGGTAATTAATATTATTCTTTATCTTGGATACATGTTAATTATATAACATACCTAACAAAATCCCTGATAAATGGTAATTCTACTTTTATTGTTATACATAGTTGTTAAAAGGTGGGTAGGACAATATATAATATCAATGTTGTAGCAGAAAAAATGTGTATCTCATTTTTTTGTCACAGCAAGCAAAATTTGTATCACATTTTTTGTCACGGGAAGCAAAATGTGTAACTAATTTTCAAACATAATGTGGATGGCGCTCTAAGATATTACGTTTTGCTTTGCCGTAACAAAAAAAAAAAAAAAAAAAAAAGATACACATAATTTCCACTACAACATCAATACAATTATAGAAGCCTATAATATTAAATATATCCCACATTGAAAATATTGCTTCACAATACAATCAATACTATCAATGCATTGCAATGATTACTGCAAAACTGTTGAATTATTTAATGATGAAAATCCCAGTTGATATAAATTATAATCCTGTAAAGTAATGAAAGAAAATGACTTTAAATTTTTAAACTTTCAGATAGTAAAATGAAAGAACAGTTATGTAGTGAACTCTTCTCAAATAATTGCAGAGTTTGTCTAGCTACCAGATTTCTTGATGACACCGACGCTGCAAGACGTTCTCTACCCCTGACCTACAATACACCCAGCTGTGTATCCCACCCCCTGCTTGTGTACGTCAAGTCAGTGATACAGAGGTTCTTGATGACACTGACGCTGCAAGACGTTCTCTACCCCTGATCTACACTACACCCAGCTGTGTATCCCACCTCCTGCTTGTGTACGTCAAGTCAGTGATACAGAGGTCTTACTGCACAACTTTCTCTTAACATTGCCACACAATGTGACGTCAACTTGAACAATCTTGCTGGAGATTTAGTTCTGTCTTGAGACAAACATCTCTTGGTCGCTCCAAGCTCATGTTCAAGTTTACTTTCTTCTTTACAAGAGGTAAAGCTTGCAGGTGACGGAGACAATGTGACACTTTCTTCATAATTTCAGTACAATGTGCTGAATACAAGGAAATTTCCACACATACCAAACCTCTCTATCATGCTTCATGGTTGGTGGATATTTTTTGTTCCAGTAAGTAAAAAGTTTAAGTACAAAAATTGTTGATTGCTTTTCATTGATAAGTGGATTCTTGGTACTTTTTAATACTGAAATCCATGGCTTTTATTGGTGACAAAGTGAGTAAATATTTAGATAACAGCTCCTTATATAACATCAACAATTTTTCCATTTCTTTAATTACAATAATGATGTTTGTAAACCCTGTTCCCTTGCTCCAAAAAATGTGCAATGCCATTTAAAAATCATTAGGTGGTCATGTTTGTCCAAATATATCAATAAAAAGCAATCTACATAAAAAGGAGGATAAACAACAATAAATATCTTAAAGATTTGACCCACTTGCCAGAACACACAGTAACAAAACTGTATGTGCAAATCTCATAGCACACCAATTGTGAAACTGTCATATATTTTACCATTCAAATCATTTTCACGATAACAATATTTTCAAATGTTGCAAGTGTCTTAGAATAGTAAAATAATAATGATAATAATGTAATTTTATTTTCTTCAGTGAGCACATTCCAAACAAAAAGCTAGGAGGATTGATGCATAGATGTTATAGAAGAGGTCAAGACATTGGATACTTGTTGCTGTTTATTTTCCTTGTAAAGACAAAAGTGTATTCCTACCTCTGCTGCTGACACCAGACACTCCAGGCTGACTTGGATCGGTGGAAGTGCTTGGAAGAGAACTGGATTGCTTGGAGGTCGAGGGCCCTGCCTCGTACCAGGAGTTGTCTGCAAATAAAAACAACAACATATATTAAGGAAAATTAACCATCACGGTAAGGTATGATAAATTTGAAAGTAAAGGTTTAGAAGAAAACCAGCAAAAGAAGAGTCCCAGCTAGTGAAGAGTCCCATAGTTCGGTGAAAATCTTGCTAGCACAGGTATAAAAAACTAACATATCTGTGTTAGCAACATTTTCATCAAACTATGGGACTCTGTTCACCATGGTAAAGTCCTTGCTGGTTTCTTTTCTTCTATCCTTTTCTTTCAAATTTAACAACATATAATAGTAGTTTTTCCCACAGACATTAATAATTCTTAACATTATATACTGCAAGATAAATTTGAAAGAGAAGGAGAGAAGAAACTAGCAAAAGGATTAAGAGGATTACTGTAGTTAAGACAGTCCCATAGCTTAGTGTAAATCTTGCTAACACAGAGATAAAAATAAACAGATGGAAACATTGCTTCTATCCCCCCCCCCCCCCCCATCTCTGTGCTAGCAAGAATTTCACTGAACTGTACTAACAAGTAAGTCTGCATTCATCAACACAAACTTGCCTTAAAGGCTTGAAAGTGAAAAGCAGAACCCTACACATAGGTCCTTTTCTGGGAGAGGGGGGTTGGGGGGGGGGGGGGGGCAAAAATTGGACTTGGCATCAGCTTTAGGGTTTCATGCCAAGTTATTACTTATTTTTAATTAAATTAATTAATACCTTGATTCTTATATTATCACAAAAACAGAAAATAGTTGCCTTTAATTGCAGTACGTACCTTCCAGAGTGGTGTCATCCCCAAGATGTGAGTCATCTTCTTCATCTTCCTCTCCCTCCTCAACATCAAAGTCTGCACACAGATAACAAGTCAGTAACATGAAAATGACAAAATATTTATAACAAGTACTGTACCTTGAATATCAATAGGATCTTGGTCAGCAGTGAGGTCAGATAACTCCTCGACTTCCAGCTTGATGTCAGATGGTAACATGACTTCGTTATTGATGTCCATGGTGGCTGAGGGAGGTTGCCACGACTGCTGAGGAATGTTGGACTGTTGCTGCTTTTGTTGAGAGGTACTTTCTACATTGGTGGGAGGAGCAGGGGTAACCACAGGCGAGGGATCACGGTTGGAGACATCACTATTATGAGAGCGTCTGTCAACAGCAAATAAAATCACATCAATTTATTCGTCCAACATTTATCCCTGCAACATCATACCAGTATGTATATTTTTGTTCATAACTTACCTTGCAATCTTGACTGGTGGTGGTGTAGGTGGGGGTGGTGGAGTATGGGTCAATGGCATCTTAGTTAGCACATCATCAGTAGGCAGTCTTGTATCTACCTCCTGTAATGACACAGATAAATATGTAAAAATATGAAACAGAAAGTAAAATATATAGTACACAAAATAATAAAATAAAATACAGTACCTCATCTTGTGATGTCAATCCGTTGACTTTGAGAGCATCAGCTAGTTTGAGAAAACCTGCCAAATCAGTTTCATCTACAGTCACTTCTCCTGTAACCAAAAGATGCAGCATAGCTATAGTACATGAACAAAATATGCAGCATAGGTATAGTACCGGAACATGAACAAAAGCACCTAATTTGCTGCAAGCAGTAAATATCACAATCATTTACAACACAAATGATACCTATCTAGCATGGCATTTGCTTACCCTCTTGTTTGGGTGTCTCTTAATCTGATTATGAGGGTTGGAAACTTTGTGACAGAGTCTACGTCAGTGGTGGTTGACTTCCGTAAAGAGGGCGTTACATGTTTGTGAATCAAAAAAAATGTTAGTTTCACAGTGATGTGGTACGGTGGCAGCACGGTCGATGCGGCTGTTCATATACAAGATGACGTCACAACAACCCAATCGACCGTGCTGCCACTGTACAGTACCACATCACTGTGAAACTAACATTTAATCAATTCACAAACAAGTAAAGCCCTCTTACAGAAGTCAACCCCAGCTGGGCTACGTCCTAAACTTTCCCTCCCTCCCTCAATCCTTACTAAATATGGCCAAAGTATCTGATTTATATAATGCACATGCTCTAGAGACAATACACAACTCCAGCTAGTAATAGTAGTAACTCCAGTAGGCTAATAATGTCTTAAAGTGCTCATAGGAGTTTGATTAAAGCAACTAGATTGATAGCTTATAGGGACTGAGGCTGGAATGACAGTGTGAAACTTCCATTTAAAATACTGAAGTAACCTTACAGTGCTCTCGATGTTCGGACAATGTTTGTCTGAGAGGGTGAGCCAGTACCACATCATACATAAGTGTTGAGATACAGACTGATCAGACATTTCAGACTTACCATTGTACATGAAGTCCACCAAGGCCTGGAGCTGAACCAGTTTCAAGTCATGCATGAACACAATGGGGTGCTGCCACGGGTTCATCTGTAAGTCAACAACACAACATCAACACTGATCATATTTACATACTTTACAGTGACAAATTTACCTTGAAGAGAGATCTGAAGTGTGGACTGCAAGCAGCCAGCACAGCCTTGTGTGCCTGGATAAAATCTCCATGGCAAGCAAGGGTCACGTCCACCAACTCTTCAGTTCCCAACAAATCATGGAGGCCTTGGCTCAGACCAACCTTCTTACATTTCAGGGTGAACTGACGCATGGCGAAGCTCTACACAAGTAAGAGACAAATTAATTAAATATGCAAGTCTGGCAGGCGTGTAAGATTATATACGGGGAATCGGTAAAAATATAGTCATACGCACAAGGCATGACGATATAATATGTGCACATACATATACAGTACCGTACATAATGTATGTATGTATATATGTATGCATAAATCATACTGGCATACATATCATTACATAATGCATCCTGGCACTGCATTCCACTGGAATAAGATATCATAAGTCGCCGTTCATCTGAACACCTCTGGATAAAAGTTCCCGACTTACTTGTGAGACAACACGTAACCAAACGATGCATATACATACATACCAGGGCTTAAAGTAAGCCGGAACGCACCGGTGCGCCGTACACCGGTACGCCGTACCAGTAAGAATTTGTCTGCCGGAACGCAGTTCCGGTAAGAAAAATTTGAGGTAAAACAAATATATTCAAATTTATTTGAATTTTCGTGAATTATTTTAGTTCAGTTTTTTTATTTTTTTAGATATCTAGTGAACCCATCGCGAGATGACATGAAATATCACCAGAATCAAACTTATATTTCCATTGATTTTTTTCTATAACTTGGCTTTTTTATATAATCAATTTATTTTATGATTTTAAAATTAAAAGTGATGCTTTTTTGCTGAATTTATAGATTATTAAAAAAGTAATCTATAATTAAATTCTATGAGCACCGATGTTAAAAAATAAATAGAATGTTTCTCAAATTTCACTCATAAGTCAGCATATTTTCATCAAATAATCAATCAAAATGATATGGAATTCCACACTCATAATTTTAATATTAACCATAGTAACCTTTTGAAAATATAAAAAAATCTTGTCTTATGTAATTTGTTTTCCTAAATTAAAATTGAAAAAAAAGTTGTTTCAAAATACAGTACATACATATTAATATTATTATAAAATTGTATACTGTACAACTTTTTTCATTAGAAATCAAAATAATTTATAAATTAAATTAATTATAAGTAGAGACCGGATTTTTAGGTGAAAAATTTGGTATAAGAGGGTCTAAAAAAGGTGATTTTTTTTTTGCACAAAAAAGTAGAAAAAAGGTGATGAAAAAAAAAAATCAGAAAAAGCCGAAAAAGGTGATAAAATTAAAAAAAAAAAAAATAATAATAATAAAATTACTCTTTTATTTATTATAATTTTTTTTAGTGTATGCTATACTGCCTATAGGTATTTTGTGGTTACAAGTACAACCTACAACAACAATAACAACAAATTATGATTCAAAAATAAATTTTAAAAAATGTCACTTTGACATAATGTACAAATACATACTTTGAATCTCTGTTTTAAAAAATTTCGGTAAAAAATCATTTTTTTTAAACGTTTTGTAAATTCTTAAAAAAAATCCTCATTTAGGTGAAAAAATTTAACAAAAAGGTGAAAAAAAGTGAAAACCTAAAAAAAGGTGAGAAAAAAAAAAGTTGATCTCAAACGGCTCGAAAGTTGCTAGTTCGTGGACATTCTTATAAAAAAGGAACATATTATTCATAGCAACAAAAAGGTGATCACCTGAAAATCCGGTCTCTAATTATAAGCAATTTTATTTTAATTTTTTAAACCTAGCGAACAAAATTTTAGCTTAAAATTAAGCAAAAAATAAGAGAGCCACGCCCCTTTTTCAATTTTTTTTTTCGTCTGCGGCGGGCAACAGCCCCCCAGGCCCCCCAATGGACTGAGGAATAGTCTCACATTTGCGTTCCGGTAAGACTTCAGATCTACTTTAAGCCCTGATACATACATAAATATGCACATACATACATCTAATGAGAAATGGTGTCGGCCGCCGCAGCCACGTTCGGAAACTTTTAGTCCACAGTTGTGTATATGTAAATGATACATACAGTATGTATATATATATGTATGGCTTCCTGATGAAATACACACATAACAACAACATTCATTAATAATTTTCAATCAATATTATCTTACCGTCTTTATTATGCTACTAATTCAAAACGACTCCCCCATGTGCAGTGTGCACAGTGCACACGGACGCTGTGTGCAGGTAGCTGTGCGAGGTTGCCAGCCCCAGCCAGAAATATGGTACGAAAATGGACACAACAGAAGATATGATAGTATTAACAAATTAATTGCTACTTAAGGATCGTTAATAGCTATATTTTTAACTTCTTAAGACGTCATAACCACGTAAAACACACACATCAAAATTTCAAATCGTTCTGAGCGATCTGAGCGTCCATGTTGTTTTGATTTTTTTTTCTGCTGTTTGTTTTTGTTTCCCGCTAAATTTTAAAAATATTTCGGCTTTCAATTTTTTTCGAACGCGCGCAAAACAGTTCAAAAGTTTTTAGAACTGAATGAAATCGAAATGAATCAAGGCCTTTTGTAAATGAATGAATATCCAAGAATATCCGATGAATCAAAAATTCGGAATGAATGTATTAAATTTGTAGTCTAGAAAATGTATTTCAGTGTTTATAGAGAGGATATAAAATCCTTGCGTATTTTATAGCTTTTATAAAAAAAATTCTTCAAAGCTAAAAAATAAAAAAGGATATAATAATTGTAAATTATTAAAATAAATAACATTGCATTATACATAATTAAATATTTAATAGTAAAATAAAAAAAGAGGCATTAAGAATAATAATTAAAATAGAGACCATTTACAAATCACAATGGCATACAAGAATATACAATATTAAAAAATGTGCATGGCTTGCAAACTATATAATTCTATAAACAATTAAGACTATAATTTATGTTGTTATATGGTTGTAAAACATAATAAAATAACCCCTTTCTCTATTTATACAAAATAAAAATACTAATTCTTGTATGAAATACTTTGACAATGTCTATATGAGTGCTTGATGCTTAGGTATTGACATATATAGTATATGGTATCAACTATACATATAGTGTGTACATAATTATAGCAAAGGCACCTCACTTGCCGTCACAGCTACATTATATTTGTGTTTGCTTTTCTAGTGCGTTTCTACATTGATGAGTAAAAGTTCATATGAAACGTTGACAACTTTTCATGGAAACTTTTATAAATAACAATGACAAAATAATTAAGTGGGAGTGCCAAGAGTTTCATAAATATCTCCAGAATTTCATCATCTAGTGTTATATATATCAAAGTTATCATTTATAAAGCCCAGTAAACACATTGCATTTTCTCATTTGCAATGACCCCTGTTTTAATATCACTAAAAGTCAATTACTTGTTTATAGTAACATTTTTTTTTAATTAAAGTTTAGGAAATGTACAAAGCTTTCTCCAGCATCATAATGTACTGGAACAAGACGACTTTCTTGAATGGAGGTTATCGGTTTTAAAAAATGCTTCAAAATGACTATGGCTTAAAACACGTATAATTATGTCTAGTATTTCTCATTTAAATTTCTCTGAAATCGGTGGAGTAGTTTTCTCAAAAATCGCAAAAAAACGTGTTTTTCCCCATAAGAGTAATGTTGAATTAGGGGACCCTCTTAGCTTTCCCTGCCCGCTAAACCGATAACCTCCATTGTAGTTTTCAACAAATACATCATTGTGTTTGCTGAGAGTAATAAAAATAAAAAGTTTATTGTAGGTCAAATTGAAAAGAAAAAAAAACATACTTGATAATCTATGGTCCTAAAATTTCTAACTTCCAAAATTCTAAAATTTGCATAGTATCCACATAATTTTTTTAATATTTGGATGCATCGTCATCCAAGTATTACCGCATAATAAAGAATAATATTATCTATAATCAAAAAAAAAAAAAAAAAAAAAAAAAGAAAAAAGAAAGAAAGAAAAGAAAGAAAAGATGAACGATTAACTTTGACATAACTGACCCATTCCCCTGCAATAATTTTAACGTAAGTGCTGAGGTTTTAAAAATGAAATATAGCTTACAAAATATATAAAATAAAAGATGTAGTACATTATGAAATGTTTTACCTCAAAAACCCTTGTTTAATCGGCTAACATCTAATGTAACTTGCTGTAGGTAATATCAATATGTGAAAATTGTAATTGTTTTTGAAAAACAATAAATTAGTAAATAAATAAGATAAATAAATTGATAATAATGTATTTTACATTATTGTATAGTTTTACAATAAACTGGTCTGCCTGTCCTTTATTTATTTATACCTGACAATAAAAGAAAGTATTTTCTCACAAAAGGTGTCCATATCAGCTTTAAGCTCTTCACTATCTCCCAAGCATCAATTTTTCATTATATATCTAACAGGGTTTCTTAATTTTAGCACTCAACAACAAAGAGATATATAATATAATAGTATACATATAGATAGTGAGGAATCAACAGCATGGGACAAGAGCACAAGACAAACAGGAGGTATGATTATTAATTCTAAATGAAAATCAGCATACATTTGAGTATAAAATAATTGGTTTGCTTTTTTAATTACATAGGGCTGTAAGCTGCAACCTCTAGTTAAACCTTAGTTATCTTTTTTTAATTGTTGCAACAATCAAAATAACAACTTAACTACGGTTTAACTAGTTAGTTAGCGTCGCAGCTTACGGGGGTAAGTCTTAATTTTATTATTATTATTACTACTTTTTTTTTTTATTATTTTTTTTTTTTTTGCTAAAACAATTATATTATTATTTTAAATTTAAAATGGATATTTTTCATTGACACATTAATGCTGTTCGTAAACCCTGTTCTCTTGCACCAAAAAATGCGCATGCTATTTGAATAACCAAAGACGATTGTCATTTTAGGAGCAGAGAACAGGGTTTACGAACAGCATTTTTGTTACTATGTTATTATTAGTACTTGCAGACCATTTTTATTGCCTCTACTACTAATTTAAAAAATATTTGAAAATGAAAATAATTTCAGTTATGTGTAAAAAAAAAAAAAAAAAATGAAAACTTTTCAAGTTAAGAGAAAAATCCAGCTCTTTCAATTTTTGTCCTTTGTGTTTATTAGCATTTAATTATTGTCTGTCCAGTTTTAAAGTTGCAAATATCTGCCATATATATGAAGTGTAAGGTACATATTTGAGTGATGTCTATACATTAAAGTGCAAGTGATAACATGTGAATACTTAACTTTGAAATACATATTTGTCTCTATAAGTCTATAATCGTACATACACAAACAGATATTAAACAATATTTTGTTCATATTTATATACTTAATTAATAACACAACCAAAGGTTTTATATTTATCACCAAAATATCAGTACTTACTGTTAGTACACTATATATCTATAAAAATATAACACATTTTATTAGCTAATAATAGTAAATAAAAAGGATAGTAATTGATTTTTTTAACACATCATTTTGTTTTGTAAAAATTAGCTCTTAAGTGTAAAAGAAAATAATAATAATGTTGTTCAATGGGTTACTATTTCTGTGCTAGCAAGATTTTCACCAAACTATAGCCATCTCTTCTCAGTATCGACAAACGTCAAATAGCTTTCTCGTATCTGAGAAAATATATCATGCAACCTTGAACCATAACTCTTCTCTTCATAAAACTCAAAGTTGCATCACAAATTGTCAATCTTATGAGAAAGTTATTTGACTTCATTGATACGGTAAGACCAGAGCTAATTTCCTTCCATTCAATTTTATCATATCCAACTACCATGGCTTTTACTGTTCTTAATTTACTATAAATAATAATAATAGGATTAATTATAAAAGTAATGTTGAAATGTGGATTATAAATAATTGATTCACACATAATTGGAGAGTAAAGGTAGGGACAGTGGTAAAAATATCCCTTTTTTATTGTGACAGCAATAGTAAATTAGCTCTCTGATCAGCTAGTGGCAACCCACTAGCCGATCAGAGAGCTAGTTTACTACCACTATCTTAAAAAAAAAAAAAAAAAAAAAAAACACACACACACACACACAAAAAAAACGACATTTTTATTACTGTCTCTAAGGTTATTGAGGAATGCTATAGTGGCACAACACATTTATGTTTTGGCATGTATACATCTGCTACTTTTGTACACTTACAAGCTGACAAAATTGCTATTTAAAGTACAAAAATGTTGTGTCAAAATCAATTAATGTTCATTCATTGGTCTCTGTTTTCAAGAACCATGATTATTTAATATTATTACATTATTTTATTAGCTAATCTCTATAAAAGACACATGAAATAAATTTAGAACCTTTATAAGCACACAAAGTGTTTTTAATGCACCATGAAAAGGATTTCCTATAGGTGTTAAGTCAGTGCTGTAAAAGTTCTGTGTTTTCTGTCACTTTGGACAATAAATTATAGCATAATGTCATTAAATAATATGAAATACATTTAGCTAGATATAAAAAATAAAATATAAGTTACTTTGTCTAATAACTTGTCAAATAATGTACAAAGGACATGATTATCAGTAGGGTACATAGCTCTTCATTTTAATGTTACCAATGAACAGAATAGGACAAATCAACAAGCCTCTTTTCTTGCTGATGTCCATACGTGAAGATCTTGATGGCAAATTACACAGATATATACATTGGTGAGGATGTTTTGAGGTTTGCTTAGATTGTAGTTGTCGACCATAGATAAGCAACTGATACCTTTGAAACATCTTAGCCAATGTTTGTGTCACCAAGATCTTTACCTAGCTACAGACATCATCATGGTAAGGCACTTGTTTTCCCCCCTTTTATTTCCTTTGATAACATTCTTAAAGGGATAGAACACATTGAACAAAAAACATGTCTAGTATCCTAACATACCTAAATATCAACGTTAACGGTGAACCTCAGACCTAGAACGCCCCCTTTTTTCAAAAACTTATCGTAAAATATTTTTAAAATTATTTTTGGATAGATCTCATCTTTACAAATAGAAGTTCAAGTATAATTTCTTCATAATTGCCATACATTTCTCACAATTAATTTTTAACCATTTTTATTTTGCCGCGAAATTCAAAATCAATGTTATTCAAATGGGCCAACTAAGGCTTAATTTTCTCGAGTCAGAAATAATTTTGAAATATAAAACAAAAAGTAATCGATAGAGCTTGAACATATTTATAACGTCAGAAAGTTAAAAAAAAAGTTATCGAACCAAAATTTTTTTAAATTGAAAAAACAAAAACACAATGCTAATCATATGCAAATTTTAATCCTAATTATCTCGAGTCACAAATATTGTTTGAATATTCTATTAACTGGAGCTCGTAGATCATGACATTTTTTAACCCCCTTAAAGTTTTTAAAAAAAGTTATCGAACCAATTTTGAGATATTTTGCTTTTGCTAGGTCTGAGGTTAATCCTTAATTTGACCGGATTCATTGACTTCTAATTTATTTTCCATTTACAAAATGTCAGATGCATGTTTATGACGTCACAGCTTACTATTCCGTGCGCACGGAATCAGGCAAGCTGTGACGTCATAAACATGCAACTGACATTTTGTGAATGTAAAATAAATTAGAAATCAATGACTCTGGTCAAATCAACGTTGATATTTAGGTATGTTAGGATACTAGACATGTTTTTTGTTCAATGTGTTCTATGCCTTTAAACCAAAATTGTTTTCAATTCCTTTAAAACAATCAAAGTTTTGTTTTTTTTTTAACACGGCCCACCTAATTTTAAGTTTGAAATACATTATTGTGATGAAAAGGCACTAACTTTACCATCCCATTACATACATAATACCTGGGATCAACTCTACCACTGTAGGTTTTTTATTACTGATTTATTTTACACACTATTGTTCTATGTAATGTTGATTGTCGCAGTACTAAGATATTAACTATTATGGTTGCGGAATACAGTATACTCTTGCTTGCTATATTTTTAACAATTACGAGATGTCAACTTTGATGACAGTTTTGCAGAGTTCTGCGAGAGCATAGCACCCACCATGAACATACTTTAAGTTTTTTTTTTTTCTTTCTTTTCAAAACTGAATTTCTTTGATATAAAAAATATAGCTAACTAACCAGATGGTACTGTAGCACATGATTTACACCACTGAGCACTTTTTGTTGTAGCACTGTTAGGTTGGTGTGTTAGCAGGGGTGTGAATGAGTTTCTTTGCAGCACTGAGGACAATTTCTGGAACACAAAGCACCCAACAGTTAGTTCTACTTAATGATAATAAGTACAGTACACTCTTGATTTTGTGAAATATTCATGCAGTATGTCATGCTGGCAGTAGCAAGACGTGTCCAAACTACGTCTCTGCTACATTTTGTGAAATTATCACTTTTGAGGTACTGTACACGTCTCCCCAATAAATCTGACCGCTTAAGTTAAAGTTTCTCCATGGGTATATTTCACATTGGGAGAGATTAACGCTTTGGTCAGATTTATTTGGAAGGAGTGTACATAGTTTGTTTTTCTTTCTTCTTCTTCCTTAGCAAATTGAAGTTTATTACAAAACGGCATTATTTTGTATGATTTTTCACACAAAGAATTTACAAAATAATAATACTGTAATAAATGAATAAATTATTTTATTTATTAAACACCAAGGTGTACTTATACATATATATTTACATTGCACTCTATAAGTCTAATAACTCTAATAAGTGTAATGGTGAGCATAGTTGCCTTCCAAAAATAAATAAATAAATAATAACAATAAAAATGTAATCTGTAATGTTGTCCAGCACATTTGCCAGACCTCCTAGTGGTAGATTACGGGCAACGCTGTTTTGGCCCATGAGGCGTTTCTTGCATCAGGAAATACGGCTCATGGGAAAGATAGCAACTATTCTGTAAAACAGTGGCTAAGATGGTACCAAGTCTGGACCGCTGTGCATGAAGCCTAGTAAGCTTCATCACATAAACAAAATTACTAAAAAACAACAAAAACCTGCCTCGGACAGGCAGCGTTATGGTGAGCAACGGTGTCTGAAATCGGACGGCTCACCAGCAGGACTTGACTTGGCGCGATCTTGGTTAATTGGTACATGGAATGTGAGAGGAGTCAGTGGTAAGGAGCAAGAGTTGGTGAGTGTGATGTGTGAAAGAGGATTAGATGTATTGTGTGTAACTGAGACAAAGAGGAAAGGGAAAGATGTGAGTAATATTCGTGCACTTGGTAGTGGTAGAGAGAAGGATGTGAGTGGAATGGATGACGGGTTTTTAGCATTATGGTCTGGGGTGGGTTCAGATGAGCATGGAAGTCAAGGGGTTGGGATAATTTTAAGTAACAGAGTAAAAAGTATGATGAGAAATTATGAATGTGTGTCCCCAAGGTTGATGTGGATGAGAATGAAAGTGGGTATTACTAGGGTTGTGTTTGTGGTATGTTATGCACCAGTGGATGGAGAGGATGATGATGTAAAGGATGAGTTTTGGAGGCAGTTGAGTACTGTCCTAAGTGAATGTGAAAAGGGAGAGCGAATTATTGTGTTAGGAGATATGAATGGTTGGGTGGGTAGGAAAAGAAGTGGATTGGAAGATGTGGTTGGTAGATTTGGTGACTCTAGAGTGAATGGTAATGGTGAAAGTATCGTAAATTTCTGTGTGGAACATGAGTTGTTTGTATCGAATACATGGTTTAAGCATAAAAGAATACATGAGTATACATGGGTGCGCAATGAGCAGAAAAGTATGATTGACTTAATTCTGTATGATAACAGACTGAAAGGAAAGGTGAAAGATACAAGAGTGTGTAGAGGAAGTGAATGTGGTACAGATCATTTTTTGGTTGTGTCTAGAGTAGATCTAGGAAATAAATGGATTGAGCATAAGAAGGTAAAAGTGGTACAAAAGAGAATAAAAGTGGAAAAATTACAGGAGGTGGAGGAGAGAAGGATGTATACAAAGGGGATGAACGAGAGGTTATTTCTGGTAACAAAAGAGTGGGAGAAAAAGGTTATGACTGACTATGATGTTGAATGGGGGTATAAGGTAATTAAAGAAGCATGTGTGGAGACTGCAAGGAAAGTATGTGGTGAGGCTGTGGTTGGTCGTATAGCTGGGGATGCATGGTGGAATGATGAGGTACGAGAGGCTATTGAGGAGAAAAAGAGAGCATATTTGAAGATGATTGATGCAAAAAATGAATTAGAAAAAAAGGAGTTATTTATAGTGTATAAAAAGAAAAGAATGAATGCAAAAAAGAGTGTGCTAGAGAGTAAGTTGAATGCAAGGAGAGAATTTGAAGAGAAAATGCAAAGTGAATTTATGGGTAATAGAAAAATGTACTGGAAGATGGTGAATCAAGTGAGAAAAGGAAGTAATAGTAAAAGTGCAGGCGGAGTAAAGAATGAAAAAGGAGAAATTGTGTGGGATGAAGAGAAGGGGAGAGAATGTTGGCGAAAGTATTTTATGAATCTGTTTTTGGATGGAGGGGAAAGGGAAGAAAGAATGGAGGAGGAAAAGGAGAATGAATCAAACGGAGTAAATGAGGAGATGATTGAGTTTCGATTGAATGATTTAAAGAATACTGTAAAAAAGTTAAAAAATGGCAAGGCAGCTGGAGTAGATGGAGTAACAAGTGAAATGGTAAAGTATGGAGGAGCGTCTCTGGAAGTAAAAATGTTACAGTTATTTAATATGTGTTACAAATGTGGTAGAGTACCTGAAGACTGGGTATGTGCTGTGATTGTTCCGTTATATAAGGGGAAAGGGGATAAGTATGACTGTAAAAATCATCGTGGAATTAGTTTGTTAAGTATACCTGGTAAAATGTACGGAGGGATGGTGATTGATAAGGTGCAAAAGGTTACACAGGGTCATATCTCAGAAGTGCAATATGGTTTTATGCCCGGCAGGGGCTGCACTGATCAGATTTTCACTGTGCAGCAGTTGATTGAGAAATGTATGGACGCAAGAAAGAAAGTATTTGCTGTGTTTGTAGATCTAGAGAAAGCATATGATCGAGTGAACAGAAGTATGATGTGGAGTGTATTAGATGAATATGGGGTGAGAGGGAAGTTACTTGAGGGTGTGAAAGCCATGTATGCAGGTAGTAAGGCATGTGTGAGAGTAAACGGAAAGTTGAGTGAGTGGTTTAAAGTGGGTAGAGGCGTTAGGCAAGGATGTGTGATGTCGCCGTGGTTATTCAATATTTTCATGGATAAATGTATAAAGTTGGCTGAAAAGTATGGAAGTGGAGTAAACGTAGGTTTGTTAATGGTGTGGATGTTGTTGTACGCTGATGATGCGTTGATGGTGGCTGAGAGTGAGGAAGAATTGCAAGAGATGATTGATAGGTTGGAAGAAAGCACAGAACAAATGGATCTGAGAATAAATGTTGGGAAAACTAAAGTAATGGTATTTGGTGGAGAAAATGATGATGGAAATGAATTCACACTGAATGGAGAAAAGCTGGAAAGAGTGAAAGAGTTTGTATATTTGGGAAGATTATATCAAGAGAATGGAAGTATAGATGGGGAGATTGAGAGGAGAGTGGCGGCAGGTAGGAAAGTAGTTGGCAGCATGGCAGGATTGGCCAAGAGTGATGCTTTATCAAACAAAGCAAAACTTACAGTGTACAATTCTGTCTTACTCCCAACTATCTTATATGGTTCTGAATCATGGGTATGTCAGAGTAGGCATATGAGTAGGGTGAATGCTGTTGGTATGAGTTTTCTCAGAAGTATGTGGGGTAAAACAAGATTAGATAGGGTAAGGAATACTTGGGTGTTGGAGAAATGTGGAGTAAAAGAAACTGTAACTGAGAAGTATGAGAACAGTGTATTACGGTGGTTTGGTCATGTTGAGAGAATGGGTGATGAAAGAATAGCAAAGCAGGTATTTCATAGTAGAGTGGATGGAAGGAGAGATAGAGGCAGGCCTAAAACATCATGGTCTGAGGTGGTTGGAAGATGTTTGAAAAATAAGAATGTACGCAGTATGAAATGCAAAAGGAAATGTATGAAACAAGGTATGAGACTGGCGGAAGCAAGTGAAGTATGTCAGGATAGGAAGTTGTGGAGGTCTATCACTGGGTCAGGATAAAACATCTGTGTTGTTGGCTTACCCCGAAAGGGATTTATAGCGTCATGATATGTATGTATGTATGTATGTATAAATAAAAATAAAAATGTATTTATCAACTCTGTGCTGGCAAGATTTTTCTCAAACTATAAAATATCTCTCCATTACATACTGTACTGCTTTTTTTCTCCATCCTTACCTTTTAATTTATAGTATAAAAAGTTACTACAAAAACAGACGGAGACTAGCAATAGTCTGTCAAAACTTACTTGATAAGCTTACGTAGCCTCTCATTCTCTTGTAGCTGCTGAGTGAGGGCTGCTCTTGTGGTCTCCAAGTTGAGCTCCTTGTCCACCAGCTGACCTCGAAGTTGCTGCAGAGTTTCCTCCAGAGCTTCAAATATTGCCTGCAACATAACACAAACCTGATAGAGACCAACAGCTCTCTCGCCTGGTGTAAAAACCTTCGTTACATTTCTATGAAATAAGTACTTTAATTTTAGTAATAATGACAAACAAAAATTTAAATAAGTTTTTCCATAGACCCCATGGGTAACACTTTGCAAAACACAATAAAGGTTATCAGTTTAAAAAATTATTTAAAAATTCTATGGCTTAAAACACGTAAAAGTATGTCTAGTATTTCTCATTTAAATTTCTCAGAAATCAGTGCAGAAGTTTTTTCAAAAATTGCAAAAATTGCAAATATTGCAAAAAAAAAAAATAATAATAATAATAATAAAAAAAAAAAAATAAATAAAAATCTATAAGCGTAATGTTAAATTAGGGGACCCTTAGCTTTCCCTGTGCGCTAAACTGATAAACTCCATTCAGCTAATTTAAATGGACCAAATTTTGATATGCCAATATTATACCTATATAAAAGAATTGCAATATGTGTAAAACCTTACTAGGCCTGACTTACCCTGGACTCATCAATGCTGTCAACTGCACAGGGTGGCTCGTCAAGACAAAAGAACTCTCGGACATTCAGACTGAGCTGCAGAGGTCCATTCCTCAAAACATTGTCTACAAAAAACTGCAAGCCTTGCGAGCGCTCCTCAATAAACCCAGGGTTGAAGTTGTCTCCAAACCAGCGTTTCCTCGGCAAGTGAAGCTCCACACTTGGGAATTCATCTCTGAGCTGGGACACAAATATTTTATCAATCAACAGATGAGAGAGATTGGTTTATGATTTCTTACCTTGGAATGAAGTCGTACAAAATCTGTGTATCTACGGAACACAAACCAACACTCTCCTGTTGATTGGTTTTCAACTCTCAGTTTGTATACCTGTAATGAAAAATAATATGTCATTTATGTTCCTTATAGTATAGTGAAGTTACCATTTGGCTTTTCTAAGTGAAAATACAAATTACCAGTTCCACTAATCAGAAAGCTGGATTGTTATGTAAAAAAAATACTTAAGAGGATCAATCTATGGTTGATTCAAAGCGATACTTAAAAATAAGTCACTTTTTTCTTCTCTAAAATAATTTGATAGAAATTAGTCGTTTATTTGACTTTTCTAGCCTGCGGGATAAGCGAGCCTAGCAAGGGTAAAGAGGAAAACTCCGACGTAGTAGATTTCCTTTACTGTGCAAGTAAAAAAATCTGTACAATTTTTCAGGTAAGCTTAGCAGGTAGAGCAAGGGGTATGTACAAAGTTTGTTACTCTCATAGTAGAGGGGGGTGTACTCTATATCGTTACCGTTGCGGGGCTCGCTTATCCCGCAGACTAGAAAAGTCAAATAAAAGATGAATAACTATTGAATTATTTTAGAAAAAAAAAAATACTTACTGTATTTTTAGGGTTAAGTATCGCTTTAAACTATCTGTTTTGGCTTGAGCCTTTACAGTGGTAATATAAAATATGAAAAAGGCTGTATGATACAGTCCGAATGGATACATATATATGATTTGGTACGCTAATTATAGGGAGCATATTACCGTGAATCGAGCTCGTTCCTCCATTACTTCATGTCCAACAATAGGACATCGGAATATCGATGCATGATTATCGGAATCCCCTAATCTTTCAAATCTGTAAACAAAAAAGTACATAAACAAAAACATTATATAATCATACATACCATGCCAATATCGTGCACAAAATATAAGCTCTCACATATAATTTAACTTCAGTTCAGATTACTTTACCTAATCGTTGGAGAAGGACTTTCAACAGGACTAGCATTTGAACTATCTTCACTTTTAAAATCTCCTCTTCCTTCTCCTCCTATTCCATTCTGCATTTCTTCAGCGGTTGCAGAATTCGTTCTCATTCTACTGATTGCAGACGTTACTTCTGTTACACAACTATCACTTGAACTCATATTTAATTTATTTTATATCAATAAACAGTAGTTATAGTTGACACGAAACTTGTGATATGTAAATGAAAATAAAATACATACATCCCCTCGTTGTTTCACGTGACAACGTGACTTTAAATTTATTCGTCGACTAGAGAGAAATTATTTACATACATATTATTTCAAAAATTACGACGTTGCAACACAAAATTTTCATTTAATTTATTACACATATATTAAAAGAAAGAACTTAACTTATTATTTTTACACAATATATATCATCACACTTGATAATTAATTATTAAAAACACATAAAATTTAACTGCATTTTACAAATAAACAGTTTCTGACATCTCTGACGTTTTATGACCTTGAAAAACATCTGCTAAAAAATATTTAATTATTAGCGCGAAATAATTTGAATGTTTTGTAAACCCGGATCAAAAGTTAGGGTATGTTTTTGTATAATAATCATAATATTTATAAATAAAAATAAATATTTATATGTTTATTATACATATTTACAAATATTTAAGCTATTAAGCGTAGTGTAAGAATTAAAATCTTCGAGATTTAAGTTTGTGAAAATAATGACCTTCATTGAGAAGAGAGCGTACACTACGATTTTGTTTATTGTTTATAGTTGCTGCTGGGTGTGCTTTAATATTAAAACATTTTGTGCAAGCGTGAGTATATATATACAGTAGATATTTCACTAGCTTTACTTAATTTGTTAATTGAAATATAATTTTCTATTAGATATGATTGTTTGGAGAGCGGGATTTTTCGTTCTTTTCCTAGTTGTGGTAAGTATACTAAAGTCGATCACACAAACTTCAATTATTTATTTTAATTTTGCACTTCACGCGTTATTTTTAATCATATTTAAAAATTCAATTTTTGTGCAGGTAGCATCTGTAAATGCTCGACCTAACCAAGAAAATCTTCCAAAGCAAAACGAACTTGATGGAAAACTTAATGCTAAAAAAATCGAGAAGCTAGCAGAAGAGAAGGAAGGTATAAAAATGTGTATTTCTCATATAAAAATAAGTGAGGCTGAGTAAAAATTAGGTATGAGTTCATAAATCATTAAAAAAAAAAAAAGATAAAACAGTATTTAACTTAACTTTAGTAAAAGCTATTAACACCTCCCGAATAAATCTGACCGATTGATGAGTTTAAGTTTTCCCATAATATTTAACATTTGGAGACATAACACCAAAAAAAAAAAAATCATATTCCATTGCCTCTGAAATGACATAAACCCTTAAATAATAAGGAAAGTAAATAAAAATGAATGAATTATGCATGAAAATCAAGAAATAACCTTGAGTACTGTAGGTCTGTTCATACGGAGCAGTATTTACTTTGTGAAATTAATTTGAGTGTAATAAAGACGACATTATTAATAATGATGGATGTTTCATACAAATTAAAATTTCTGTTTAAATATGCAGTTGCCGTAGCAGTTGACGCAAAAGAAAATGATGCTGTGATACCCGAAGTACTTGAGGTATATAGTGCTGAAATTGATGGTCATGCTATGTTTTTTTTTTTATTTTTTTTTTTTAAACTAATGTAAATTACATTTACAGGATGTCCAACCAGAGAAGAAAACATCTGCCTCAGGAAGTAATGAGAGTAAAAACAAAAAGAAGAAAGATAAAGTACCTTATAAATATAGTGACCCTATCGATGCTTGTAAGATCTTGTTCTCTGATGACACCACAGATGTCGAGGTCCGAGCTCATGCTGCTTGGGAGTTAGCTCGACGTAGCCTAGAGGAGTTACGTAAGATTGAAGACAGGCTGAAGAAGAGTAGTGGACGTGGTGGTAAGAGAGGCTCTAGCTCCAGTGCAAGCTCCAGTTCAGACTCCAAGAGTACATCATCAGAGAACAAATCTAAGAGTGTAGCAGAGGAAGAGAAGAAGTCCACTGCTGTACCACAAGACATAGAGCAGCCACAAGACAATCAACAAGTCGAGGAAGATGTGGAGGTGAAGAATGATGGAGAGGCCACTGCTAATCAGGAGTGATATATACATGGTCTGGAAATAGATATTGACTAACTGCAACTGAGAGGACTTGATTTTTATGTTTTAACATGTTATTGTAAAATTTAGATAATTCTGAAATACATTCATGCATATGATTGAAGGTTATTAATGAAATAAAGAAATTTTGAATTTTAATTGTTTTGATTCATTGAAAGAAAAAAAAAGCTCTAATTTTATTGATTTTTCTCAGCATATCTTTGAGAATTGAAAGAAAGCAGTTATTTACTTTACTTTGCAATAAAAGGCAATATATAAATTGTCTGCTAAAAAACTAATTGTTGTGTTTAATATATAAAAATAGCACTAGAAAAAAAATATAGAAAAAAAAGAGTCAATATTAAAGTGAAATTAATCTTACAGAACTTGCAATAAAAATAATTGCTGCCCCCAAAAAATAATAATAATAAATAAAATAATAATAATAATAGGTCTAAATAATAATAATAATTCAGATATCAATTTAAGTTAAAAATATGAATCTAAAATTACATTCATTATATCTGTAATACATAGAAATTCTCAGTGATTTTTTTGTAAATAAAATGACAGTTTGTGAAGGTTTAAAAATTTATTATGATAATATTACACATTGTTAGCATCCACACAAAACTTTGAACACTCAGTAAATTAATTGTCATGCATGATGACAAAAGTATTTATTTCTATTGCTTTACATTTGTCACTGTCGAGTGCACCTCACAATATAATATCTAACTTTAAGGCTTAAAGCCCTTGTCAGCTTACTTTTTTATAATTTATAATACTAGATTGATAATTACCATACCTTATTATCCATAAATTAGACACCAACACATTGATTTTGTATTTATTTTCATTTTGACTGTTATATCACGTATCTGACGTCACAATGTACCGATGGGGTCGTAATAGGGGTAAAGAACTTGAGGGAAGGGCTTAAATTTATCACGTGACCACAGCGGTGACTGTGATTGGCGGCGGTACATTGTGACGTCAGATATGTGATATAACAGTCAAAAAGAAAATAAATGGAAATAAATACAAAATCAACGTGTTGGTGTCTAATTCATGGATAATAAGGTATGCTAATTATCAATCTAGTATTCTAAATGATAAAAAAAAAAGTTGACAAGGGTTTTAATACAGTTTTTGTTATTACTACAATTTTAAATACAAAATTAAAAAAAACTCAAGACTAATAAAAACCTCAATTTCCTCTTTTTTTTATTGTTATATTATTTAATAGGTATATATTTAAATATTAAAAATGTATTAATTAAATTACATACAAATGAATATATATTTTACAAAATTAAAAGAAAAAAATATAGACAAGAAAATAATAATAATAATAATAAAAGACAAATGAAGAAATAATAATAATAATGATAACTTAAAAATTAATTAATAATAAAGTAATTAATAAGTACCTTAAAGCCAGTCAAGGAAAAGAGTATTATTCAAAATAATAATTAAAAGTAAATAATAATGAACTCAGATTTACTACCCTGAGTTTAACATAAAAAAACAAACAGCAGATACTTAAGCAGCTGTTCAAGTATACGTCAATAATTATACAATCATGATACACAAATTTCAAGAACACAAATCAGTAGTCACATTAGAAAACTTGCAAATAAAGGCTGAGCGAGGAAAAGTGTTCAAGTATACGTCAATAATTATACAATCATGATACACAAATTTCAAGAACACAAATCTGTAGTCACATTAGAAAACTTGCAAATAGAGGCTGAGCGAGGAAAAAGTGTTCAAGTATACGTCAATAATTATACAATCATGATACACAAATTTCAAGAACACAAATCAGTAGTCACATTAGAAAACTTGCAAATAGAGGCTGAGCGAGGAAAAAGTGTTCAAGTATGCGTCAATAATTATACAATCATGATACACAAATTTCAAGAACACAAATCAGTAGTCACATTAGAAAACTTGCAAATAGAGGCTGAGCGAGGAAAAGTGTTAGCAGAAGACTTTGTGTTCATTTCTCGATTTAACATGATTTCTTACGAGGGAATGAAGCAGCTATAACTCAAGTTAGATGTATTTTTCAGTGTTAAAATTTTTACTTTAGCTTATTTTGTAAAACAGCTTTTGTTTTATCAACTTTCAAAGAATTAGTTTTTTTTTCTTTTCCTATTTTTTCCATCTAAATAATTTTAGTACGAAAACAAACTCCCCAATGAATTTTCACATTGATAAAAAAAAATCTACTTTGAGTTATTTCTAAAAAAAAAAAAAAAAAAAAAAAAGTGAATTAAGACAGTAGCACAAAGTCCTCTGCTAGCATTTTTTTTTTTTTTTTTTTTTTATTCCCAGTATTGTTGGTTTCTGAATTTGCTTACTGTTTTACTCAACTCACATTATTGATGCATTACAGTACAAAATAAGGGATAGGTAAATTTTTTGCACATGGTCTATGATTTGTATTTTACTTAAATAATATTGTAAAATCAACTTAAGATATGGTGGGATATCAAAAAGGTAGAGACAATGTATTAAATTTTAAAATATTTACATACTCCTAAATATGAAGTTATTTATTGTTCTGGGGGAAAAAACAATCCAAAATGATAATATATGTTCCAAAATGAACTTCAATTTTTGCACTTTCTTGAAATAAACAGCACGCAAAAATAAAAGGACTTTTTTTTCTGTATTGCAAAGGAAATAATATTAAAAAAAATACACGCAAAATTTGCATTAAATACTTCAATAATAATAAAATAAAAATTGTAATAATTTTTTGCATCATTTTCTTATAAATATAATCATTAAAAAAAATTAATGCTAAAATACATATTTACATAAAATATAAATCAGAATGTTTACATCATAAATATATTTCTGGTTAATGTGATGAGAACAATAATTGTTATACTAATTTGTGACAAAAGAAAATCCAATAACAATTAATGTTTTGATGGTTAAAAAAAATGCATCTTTATATTGTATAGATTGATAAAAATTGGGAAATGAGGGATAGTGAGCATTAAGATGAAAAAGGCACCTAAGGTGAAAGAAAATAATTTCTAACCCAGATCAACATACACTGCAGGAGGGTGAGAGAAAAATTACACATATGCTAGCTCAGTTTCAGCAACAGTTTATGCATCCTAAAACACAATTTCTGTTTTATTATATACTAATTCAGTTGCCACGCATAATTAGATCCGAAGATAAAAAAAAAATAAAAAAAAAAAAAAAAAAAACGAAAAAAACGAAACGAAAGACTTTTCATTTTTCATCCAATATAATCGAGCACCGGAAGCTTGTTTTTGTTTTGAAGTTTTGTTTGTTTGTTATGAATAAAGTTGCAATGAGAATACTTGACACGTTCTTAAAAATATGTATATTATCATAAGTAAATAGGAGGTGCAAAATATCACTTCTCAAAATAACATTAAAAATTGTTTGTAAATATTCGAAGACATTAAAATGAAAACCAAAGCTCCCTCACATTAATTTGTCATCTCAGGACCTATTATTATGGTAGTACAAAGTAGCAACATATCATCATGAATAACTTAATTTGTTATTTGCGTGCATGTCTTGGCCCTGGTTAGAAATGATCATCTCTGATACAGGGACATCAGCACCAAGCTCACTATCTCAAAATTGCCAATTAGTTTTAATCTTTCTGAAGTTTTACTATCTACTATTTATTTATTAGTCAAAGACGAGTTTTCTTTAATTAATAATGAAAAATTATTTAGTTTTATTCTAGTCTTAATATTATTTCATTTCTATATTTTAAATATGTAAGAATTTGTTAAGAAATGGATTAATAGTAATTTATTAAGTAAGTTAAAATCAAGTCTATTTACCGTAAATATTATTTTACCTATAAAATAATTTTTGCCACGAAACACATTATTTTAACATCCTTTTTAAATGTTATTTTCTTTTTTAGTTTTAGTTTTTTACACAAATAATATATTTCTAAAATTTACAATTATTCTCAAAAGAACACTTTCTATCAAAAATTGTCATATCAAATTTTTTATTTTTCTATATTTAAGATAAACTTATTTTGTATAGTTTAGCAACAATTGTTAAAACTTTTCACTTTATTATAATGAATATATATTTTTAAAGACAATATTTATTTTGTAGGTTCATTAACAAGGATAATTTTTGTTTTGTTTTTGTATTTGTAAGAAGTTGCTTGTATCACATTGTATACTTAAGTTATAGCAAAACGTTTTCTATGTGTTTGGAAGTTTTTTCATCAGTCAATTTTGATTGATTGACAGTATTAGGTTGTCATATCAAGACTGGCCATCTTGTTGCAAATATAGCGGAGATTAGTGTCTCCTATAGGGTGGTTGCATCATACTGAGCATGTTAGCCAGCATATGAGAAACATAAATTTTCTGCCGTTTGGCAAAAGAAAATTAATATAAAATTTCATTACTTTTAAACAATTCAATTACAGTCAACCGGGGTGAAATTGAAACTCCAATCATGTGCAAGCTTTTAGTTTTCCCTATCTTGCTAGACACAGAGCACTTTGAAAGCTTTCAATTTCACCCCGAGCTTTCAATTTCACCCCGGTTGACTGTAGTGGGGAAAAAAAAAAAAAAAAAAAAAATCGCGGTTAGGATCAATAATAATTAAGAAAAGGATGGAAATGCCAGCAAGGGCCTTACCACGGCAGTTCTATGAAGAGGTTAAAGTCTCACGTGGCACAATTTTTATTATTTTTTTTTTTTTTATAAAAAAGGTTCATTTCAGAGCTTTTGTCATGTATTATTGACATGATTTGATGTCATGCCATGTCACATATTTACGTCAAGTAAACCTTTTCTTTGATTGATAATGTCAATAATACTTGACGAAAGCTCTCAGTTATAAAATGAACTTTTTTTATAACAAAAAACTGTGCCACGCAAGACCTCGACCTCTCCATTCAACTTCTACTGTGGTAAGGCCCTTGCTGGTATTTCTTTACCTTTTTATTATCATTGTTTATTTTTAAACAGTTTATTTAACTTGTAAAATTTATGAATAATACTAATTAGTAAGGAAAAAATTGAAATTGTTCCTGTACTATTTTCTATATGGCATCACCACGCCAGCTCACATCAATGAGAGACTGAGAGTGCAGCAACCACCCACTCTAGACGCCACCTTGACCGTCATTTTTGTGGTGGGGTATACATTATGAGGAAAGTGACATTGCTTTTATCTGTTTTTAAGATAACATAAAGAAGAATGCTATTTTTTTTTGCCTATATAGGCAATTTTTTTGCAATACCCATTTAAGAAAAAATACATGAATGTTTTGTGCACGGTAAAAATTGTAATTTTATGGAACAAAAAGCTGCAAATATACAAAAGTTTCGTAGCATGTTACATTTAAAATATGACAGGGGCAATTAAACATTAGATCAAAAATCGTAATTTACCCATACGTTTAAAACATTGCCCTTTCTTTTAGCTACAAAAAAAATAATATGCTTACTCGTAAATCCTCTTTCTTTTTCCTTTTTCCTTTTTTTTTTTTTTTTTTTTAATGTTCCGGAAGAAGAAAAAAAAATGATGGACACTTATTTGACACGATTTCAAAGTATGCTAATGTTTTTATTTTTCACCGCTGGGTATTGTATGCATCTTCATCTAGCTTATTATTGCTATTATTACTCATGTCAGCTGATAAGATAAGACACTCAAAGATGAAAAAATGTCACATTTCCTATCATATAATTATAAAGCTAAATATATTTTCTGTATTAGTTACTCATAATATTTAAAATAAAGTCAAATAAATAGTTTTATAATATGTTCATGTGAAATACAATGTTTTTTAAAAAAAAATCATAATTTCCTACTATCCCCAGCAAACTCTCAAGGGAGGGGGGGGGGCTCACCAGAAGCCTCCCTTCTATACAATAGTTTACAAGTATTGTTGTGGTGGCTTACCGCAATTACCATTTCCTACCTTCAGTCATTAAATTATTATTATTTTTTTTTTTACATATATAAATTTATAATATTTAGAAATTATTACAATTAAATATTTTCTTAATAATATGGGGGAAAATTAAGAACATAAAAAATATATTTCGGATTTGAAATATATAAAATTCAAACTTAAGTTACATATTAAAAAAAAAAAAAAAAAAAAAAAAAAAAACACTTAAATAAATATTTCTTCAAACTTGCTTTGATAGTAATTGCCATAAGATATATAGTTAATAGTTCAATATAAAACCATATATCCAGTGAATATATATTGGTGTTGCTGTTGTTGAGATGTTAAAGCTGTTTGGCAGTGATAAGTTACTCTCAACAGTCCCCCATGATTACACAACAATGATGATAACTTTTTTTGACCTAATACGTCAACATTTATTATTAGCTGTTAAAAGTCAATAAATTTTCATCAAAAATTTCACAATGGCTTAAAACACGTACAAAAGTGTCCATAAACTGGTTTATAAAGCAAGCTCATAATGTAAAAGTAAATTATTTTTGATCATATGGTGAGCACAAGAAATCACTACAAATCACAGTGTTTTTAAAAGTAAACGAAAATAGAAAAAAAAAAAAAAAAAAAAAAAACTTAAATATTATTATTATACCAGCTTTGTGATTAGTCTCACTCCATATGATCAACAATAGTTAACTCATAGTCAGATTAAGATTTCTGACTCATAGAGTCCGTTCTTGACTTTACAGAACATATTCGTCATATACATATATTTTTTTCTGGCCTTGGTTGGTGCAGTAGTTTTTGCAAGAACAGGAAGTTAGTGGGAATGCAATTATTCCCTTGTCGTCTGAGATTGGGTACGACGCTAACACTGCACTAATGTTGCTGGGATTGTTGAGACAGATCATTGTTTTGTACAAAGAAAGAGCGAGAGAGAGCTTACTTGTTTACTTCGAGGATGAGCTGGCGTGTTTGTTCTGACATTTCTTAGCGACCTTTGTCTCTATCTTGTCGTCCAGTTTATTGAGCAGCTCCTCAAGTTCCTCCTGGAATCACAAAAAATACATTGAGTCAGTCACTCATTGTTAGTGTATGCTAGGGAATGCTGGGAATATTTTCTACTTTGTCAATAATTAAGTCGAGTTGCAGGCACATGCTGCAATACAAAAACTTTCAAAATATTGCGTTTCAACAACTAATTATTATTTCTACATAGTGTAAATATAAATATGTCATTGTTCTTGACATTTTTACAAATAATCCATTTATAATACGGGGAAAAGTAAAGACTGAAAAGTTTTCTATGTTAGCTGTGCAGTAACTTTACTTTGCAGTGCACTGAAGAAATAAAGCCACTCTGCTGTAACACTATATTTAATAAAGCAAAGGAACATTTAGCAAAACAAACTATTTTGTTGTAAAACCGTAATTTTATTTTTATTTTTTATTTCATTATTTTATTTAATTGATGATTGTTATTTTCCCATGTATACACAATACTGCATTTTCCTATCTTTATTTTGAAATCTTAAACACGTAAAAGTTGCGCGTGTCGTAATTTTCAGTAACTTATTCACATTTTATGTTAAGTTACAAAACAAGGAGTTTTGTGTGTATAAAACAAAATGCTGATTATTTCTTTATTTAATTTTTATTATTTTATCAGTGAAGTGGATTAACAAGATTTTGTAAAATTTACTGCAAATGATGGAATAAAACAATTACAAATTGAGATTATAAAAATTCCAAGCCACGTTTTTCAATTTTTTTTTTCTACGTCAATATAGCTTAAAGAGGAAGTTCAGGGGTTACAAGATGGCTTCTTCAATATTAGATAATGAGAAGAACTGTTCATAAACTTACATGTGATGACCCAAAGACCTTCCGTAGCTCCATGGTAGCCCCTTAAACTTGCGCTCATCCTGCGAGATATGCAACCCGCTACAACATTTTCTATAGTAAAGCCGTAACTATGACGTAAAAGATATGGGATGAGTTGCATATCTCGCAGGATGATCACGAGTTTGCGGGGCTACGGAAGGGCTTTGGGTCATTACTCATTATATATGAGTTTATGAATAGTTCTCCTCATTATCTAACATTGAATAAGGCATGTTGTAACCCCTGAACGTCATCTTTAATGTGAAATAAAAATACGACATTTTAATGGTGACTTAAAAATAGACCACGGTATTTTTTAACTCATGCTTTGAAATTTTATTGAAAATTTTAAGTAGCGTTCAATCACGGTTTGATTTATATTAAAAAACAGTTTATTTTGATTTATTCAATGCATATATTTTATGTAGAGAAAGAGAGGTTTTTTCCCCGTTCTTAAATTTGTTTAGTTTCATCAGACCTGGCTGATTAAAAAACAAGAAAGGCTGATTCTGTAACTTTTTTGCTTTGTTGTCAACAAGTAAATTTGCAATACAAATCAAATGATTTTGCTCGTTAAGGTGTTTTCACATATTCTAGATTTGTGTATAACAAAAATCTTCCCATTTAAATACATTTATGTCAAATGTCAGGAATTACATTTACAAAACATATAATTGATAGATGTAAGCTAGCTCTATTTGCAAGTTACACTATTACTAAATTAAACTTACTTTCTCTTGAAACAGCTCAAAAATTATTTGAAATCAAAATATCCCCCATTGCATCATACGGTATTGAAATCATATGGCCGTATTTGAAGTTAACAGACCTTAACAAGTTAGAGTCAGTCAAAGCATCATATCTAAAATGGGTACTATCAGTATCTAAATACACCCCAAGTAGATTGATCTATCTAATGACAAAATCAAATTTCTTTGTTAATGACATCAAACTTAAATTTAAACTACCCGACACACCAGAGTATGAGAAATTTATCTTTCAAAGAGAGGAGAAAATAACCCTAGTCAACCCAGAATTCTACCAAACCCCAGCCCTTACAAATGAAATTTGGAAAAAGTCAGGTTTCCCTCAAAGACACAAACACACCAGATATGCAGTTCATGGATTTCATCATCTCATATGTAAAAATAAAAACTTCCACCAAGTTGATGAAAACTGTGTCTGTGAACTATGTGAAAATCCATGCTCTCAATACCATTTCAAAACCTGCCACCAAAACCCAAGTTTAAAAGACTATATTAGTCAAGATGGTAACTAAAAACTCTATGTTGTTAGTATTTTAATCTAATTATGTACTACACAAATTAACATATTATGTTATTATATTTATTATATATTTGTATGTAAGAAAAATGTACACATGTTTTTGTGTTTAATAAAAAAAAAAAAAAAAAAAAAAAAAAAAAAAAAATACATTTATTAGTTTATTTTTGTTATAGGAAAAAAATATATGAAAATAACTTTATAACTTTATGAAATCAAAGCACAGCACATTGGGTGTGGATTTTGTAGCATAGATAATAACCCTATACTAAAAAACTAACCAATGACCAACTTTTGGTTACCTGTTACCCAGGTAAGGACCTACTATGTATACAATTTTAAGGGTAGGCACCTATAATCTCAATAGCTATATCATAGCGACAATATTTGTAAATATTTTGTTTATAAATGGTTTTCCTGTTTACACATAAACAAAAACAAAAGGACATTCTTTACAAATGTAAACAAACTTCACAGGCATGCATGATGGAAATGAAAACAATAACAGAGTACAACATCAGTAATGCTTAATTAAACAATTTTATCATAGTTTTAAAAATAGCTAAACAATCACGCAGCCAGGCAGTTCATCATAATGTCAGATTGCTTAAGTCATCATATGTATAAGTTTTCTGTTTAGGCGCTTCATTAAAAATTACTATTTTCAGAAAATTTACAAGATTTGATTCATTGAAAAAAAAAAAAAAAAAAAAAAAAATGCCCTTTACGATTTTTTTTCTATAGGTACATAGGTATGATAATATTCTTATCAATTTTGCAAAACCTAACTTTAAATTCTTTATTTCTTTTTTGTTTCTTTTTAAGTCCTCACAAAGCCCTGTAGTAATGTTGATAATTATCTACAAATTTTAATTTTAGTTTCTTTGTATATCTGTATTTGTTTTAATTTCAAATCACAAGATGAAATACACTTCTCCCAATACTAGTTCGAGCGGATACAGTGTAATTAACAATGTAAAGTCAACTGTGATTGGCTAGTAGGTTTATAACACGCTCTCTGATTGGTTTAGCACCACGGATATAGCTTTTGGCGGGAACGACCTTGTTTTGGCAAGAGTGTAGCTATCGATTTAAGTACAAAATGAAACTGTTTTAACTTGAACTTGGTAATTAAAAGAATACAATAAACTCAGCAAACTCCTTGCAACAATTATGTTGGTAAACAGGTAAAATAAAGTGGAGTAATGTAAAAATATCGTGCCCATGCAGTATTTTACTCTAATAATTAGTAAAATAACCACAACTGATTAAATGTTGGCTAAAAGCAACAAGCGATGAGGTCAGTAGTAAAGTGAAATATGTAAAAGTTAAAAAAAATAAAAATAAATAAATTTAAAAATATATATAGGCCTATATATATACTAGTGTACAACTGTGTTATGAGAGTCCAACTCACCATATCTTGTGTGTAGAGCAGCTTGCAGAACTTGAGGTGATGTTTCTTCTTGGTGAGCAGTGAGACAGCGTGAGGCAGACAGTACACACCCTCCTCATGAGAGTTGGTCACCTAAACATACACAGCATGGCATCAGAAACATACGTACAGTACGTCAGTTGAGTTACAGGCACTTGCTTGCTAACCAGTTTCAATAAGAACATTGGAGTGCTTTGCAATTGTATTTAATACAAGGATAGTGTCTTGAGTTTCAAAAAATGTACATAATATATCCCTCTCCTGAACATCCTTTACTGGATAAGTCAATGGAGCAAAAAGCCTGCTTTGACTTCTCTTCTGTATGTCTTTGCGTTCCATTGTAATGAGTGATCAGATTAAAAATGCGGTACAGTAATGAATAAAAATATATAAAACACTACGGTACTAGTGCATATGCAGTATATAGTAAAACTGGACTAATATACCCATATATAATTACCTTTAAAGCTTCAAGTAATATTAAATTGCAATACTTTGACATTTTTTTAATATTCGTAATTACCGTATCTCATGGGGAAAAAAATGAAGCACTATTTAACTTTGTTGCACCTGCCTAAGAAAGTCTTCATATCAATTCCCTACCCATGCCTCTTCCTTGCTTGATATACACACAGCTTACTCACCATTGAAAAGTAGAGGTTTTCCCTGCAGACCTCGCACTCATAGTCACTGTCATCCTCCGCGACAAGCCGAGGCTTGCGATTTCTCTGAGCAGTGTCCGGCAGCGGCAGTCTCTCCCAGCTCTTCAGTCCCAGCGCCTTGAGTGTGTCCCTGTTTTGCTCCTCTCTCTCCACGATACGTCGCAGCTGGGGCTGTACGTGACGCAACACCTCCACGCTGCAGCGGTTGTCCTGAGCGATACTGAACAACAGTCGCTCCAGAGAGAACATGGTCGGCTCACAGCTGTCCTTCAGCTCCTGGGAACACGATAACAGAGTCATGTTAGTAGAAGTCTCTACGTTCAGGTGGAATCTGAACTTTGAAAATTTCTCACTGGTGTAAATTTAATGTAAATGTGTGGCGCTAAGGCCAAGTAACACTTTTCACAAGGCCTATTAACAATGGGGCTTAATGGTGAACAAGCTGGCCAATCACAGTGAGTGTTGGATAAGCAAAAGAACCCATTACCATTAATTTCATATCATTAAGAATAGCAGAACCATTAAAACAAATTACACCGAGGCCAGAAAGTTTTAATTATGGATAGTAACATAGTAAGTAAGTTGACAATTCCATGTAAAACTTTATAAAAATGTAATTTATTATGTTTGATTGTTTCAAACAAAGATATTTGTTTGAATATTTAGATAGATGTTTGGAAATAAAGATATTTTGAATTATTTGCATTCATATTACCTATATTTATTAGTATTAGTCACAGATGCTGAAAGTACTTACTTTGAAAACCTCCTCTGCCGTATCAAGCCACCTGGGCTGCGCAAAGTACACGCTCTCACTGACCAGGTAGCCAGTGCACACACTGGACGTGAAGGCACGAGGAAACACGAGGATGAACTGACCTGGCTCTTGCACCGTGCGACACAGAGACACGCCGTGCGACACCAGCACACTTGGCGGTACCTAAACATCACATCAGTTTAACAACATCAGCATTTTATTATCTCAACATCACAACAGGTCAATATTGCATTTATTTTATATTCAATATAATGATTATAGTTTGAGACACAGAAACCCTGGTCAAAGTCTCTGTGTATGTTCCTGTATACAAACATGTGATATAGCTATGATATGTTCATGTAGATTCAGTAGATATTTGCTCTGGGAAAGATAGAAATTTTGCTAACATTTTTCTTGGTATTTTTTATTCAGTACAATAGACAAGACGTTTTAAATAAATCAATGTATTTTTATTTGTGCAAATATGTAAGTCAATTTAAAAAGAATATTATATTCTCTGTAAAAGTGGGTTCATAATCTGAGGTGAGATGCTTGCTAATTATTATCAACAGGTGGGAAAAAAAAAAAAAAAAAAACAAACTACAATGATGAGAGCAACAAAATTTTAAGCATGAGGCACATGACTAGGGTTTTTACTAGACCAACTTGCCATTGCCAAGATAATAATAGTACTCACCATAGCAGTGTCTGAAGGTAGCCATATGGTCTGATCTCTACAGAACTTTGGCACCACTTTGTTGAGAGTACTTCTGAATTGAGAGCTCTGGCTGTCAGGAATGCCGTACCTTAAGAAAATAAAATAAATAAATAAATCACAATCTCTCTCCAAAACACATAGTAGATGATCAACTATGAATTGTATTATTGTAATATCAATTAGTTTCTTTTCTTATTTATATCAAGTATACAAGCAAATCTTGTATTTCCCAGTTTAAGGTCTGTAATCTAAACGCCAAGGGCTCAGTTAGAACTTGGTAAGTCCCCAATGAGACACAATGTCGATGTGGACATACCATATCTTGCTTGCTCCTGTGTGCAGATATTCAATCCATGGCAAGCCGTGGGGGTCCCTGTACCAACAGCATGTTGAGAACAGCATGCCTACGTGAAGTGTCGGGACAGTCACGCCTGGAAGCAAAGTATTCATTGAACATTTATTGTAGATAAAATAAATTCACAAAAAAATGTAAAGAAAAATATATTTAAAATCCCATTATTACACAGCTAAAATGTGGAAACATACACATATCCATAATGTGAACACAGGCTTTACAATAATGAAACAAAGCCATCACAATGTTCACGTTATAGTTATGTGTATTTTCCACATTATAGCTGTGTAATAATGGTATTTTTACCATACTTGTCAATGATTTTGTTATCAAACTGCAATAGTTTTTTTTTCTTTGTGATAAAATAATTTATGTAATTTACGCTGCATCTGTCATAAAGCATAAAAATTGCTCATTTAAAATTGCACAAATAAACATGCTATAGAACAGTTTTTATGATGAACACTACATTATATTATTGAAGTATAGTTTATTATTTATTGTTTAAAAAACATATGTTTTTCCTACAAATTTTGCGTTATTTTTATGTTACATACATAGAAATTTATTTTTAATTTATTTATTCATTCAATTTGTTATTTTTTGCACAACTAATCAAAATATCATAAATTTAAAAAGTATTTTGAGCATAGTCCCTGAGAACGACTTACCCATGACTGCGCCCATGCTCCTGAGCACCGTGCTTGAGTTATTGCTTAACACCTTGAGGTTCCAAGGGTGCTTGGCACAAGGACTGTTCTTGTTACAAGGGAAGCCGTAGCCGCCGCCTCCTGAGTCGATGCTCCCTGCATGCACACACACATGACTGTTGCCCTCTTGTGCGATGTGCCAATACTCTGCCTCCACCTCGCCTGACGCAGGCTCAGGGGTTTTGAACCACATGCTCATTGTGTTGCGAGCGATGCGGTAGAATGCGTTCAGAGGCATGTTGCGACCCTAACAAGCAAATTAACATATCTTGAGAACTAGGTACCTTTGAACAATAATGTTGCATACAACTTTTTATTTCTTTAATATGGGAGTAGGAATCAAAGCTTGCCATCATTTTCTACAGGCCGTTTATTTTTTTATTTATTTCCACTAGAAAAAAAAATCATTACCCTGCAATTTTTTCCTCTCCTTTTTTAATGTTTAATATGGCTTTTAGATATTTTTCCCCCTATATGTTACTTTAAAGGTAAAAAGGCAGTTCTAAAAGCTTTGTCTAAAAGTTTGACAATTGTTTCTAAATGTCTTGTAGATGTGAACCTTGGCGGCATTGTATTTGTATATTGACTGTAGGAGAAACAAATTAAATAAAATAAATAATTTGGAATACTTAATAAAAGATTTTTTTTACAGTGAAATTGAAATGATAATAAAATTGCAATAATGTCAAATACAATTACAACTCTAGCTCACAAAACTTTGACATAATTCTTAATCACGCTACTACTCCAAAAGACCCTGCAATACTGCCTGCACAATAATAGGGAGACAGTTACCTTGGTGATGCACTCCTCACTTTCATCAAAATTATCATCGTCGTCGTCTGTGGAGTCGTTGAGATCTTGTTTCTTCTTCCACTCCACCTCCACCTCGTCAAACAGCGCTTGTCTCTCCTCTGAAACAAAACACCCAGGTCACCTCAATGCTAACTCTACTTCACCATGTACCAAGTACTCACCAGGCGTGAGCGTGCTGTACGCCAGCAGGAACTTGCAGTAAATATCATCTAGTTTAGTGACCCTGTCCTGAGCAGACTTGGGGATCTTCATGAGGTCAGCGACCTTGTTCCAGCTCTTCTTCTGGATCACCTCCATCAGCCCACCCAACTGCTGCACGGTCTGGTGGAACCGAGGAAGATCAACCTCCATGCCACCAATCTAAACAAACAAAATAGAAATGAAATAATAATAATAATAAAATATATTGTCTCCCATAAAACAGGTTGAACCCAATAATATGTGACTTAATAGTAGAAATGAATGATATAAAGTGAACCCCTAACTTAACGTGTGGCACTATTACCACTGCCAGGACTGGTGTGGTAATGTGTATGTAATTTACTTCTCAAATATCTGTGACACACAGACATCAATGATCAACAAGCAGAAAACATGGGCATGTATTTAGCACATACCATGCCCCCCCCCCCCCCCCTCGTGAGAAGCAAACTAGTGATCTCTTACCTAGCAAACCAGTACCACACTGTTGAAAATAATATTATGACCAACAACATAATCATTGTTAACACAAAAGTCAACATCAATTTAAATAGCACGTGATTCACAACCTTTAATTAAATTTTAGTACATTTAAATGGGCCATTATGGCCGTAAAAGTGCAGTTCAGCAGTTTTTTTTTTTTTTTTTTTTTTTCACAAAATACACGTACCCTGCAAGTTTCATCAATAAGTCGACCTATAACTTGAATCCCTTCCCTTGTATGTATCATTATTATCATGATAACTATGTTTCCATCAAAAATATATTTATAGTAATAATTTGTTTGCATGTTTGGTGCGTTTCACAAGAAAAAGTCAGTTAAAAAAGCCTCGTAAGTCTTTGGCAGAGCTGATGGCTCCAAAATTTTAGTATTAATTTAGTATTTGCACATTGACTTACCCAAGGAGGATGAGTATAATCCACATTTTGTGACTTCAAGTATTTCTTGAGAGCCGTCATTTCTTTGACGTTTGGTCCCCAGCGATTCAACATCTTGTGAACATAGTGGTTGTACGCGGTGAAGCGCATGTCGTCACTCACTTTACACTCAGGCTGAAACATCCATCAAACAACTAATTAAGCATTGCTTCATTATCGTAAAAATCATTTCAGGAACAATTAAGTTTTATAAATATTAATAATATAGAAAATTATGACACAAAGTTCTTTAAATATCTGAAAATTGTCATGAAAAACAATATTACATTCAGCACTGCAGTGCAGTACTAAAAAAGAACTCGACATTTAATAAGTGTATTTAATTTTATTTATTTGATTTTTCGGATATTTTTGAGCACATCAATTTTTAGCAACAGACTAAAAATCACGAGCCAACATTTCAGTTCTATTGCATGTTTGTAGGATGTGCTAAATATATATCCTCTTTGATAATATAAAAATTATTATTTTATTTATTAAACACCAAGGTGTACTTATACATATATATTTACATTGCACTCTATACGTCTACATTTTGGCATATTGACTTAATAATAGGGTCCGAGATGGACAATGAAGTAAGTGGTACCTAGTACAGAGGACACCACATAACAAACATACACATTTATCATTACACTCGTGATATTCTTTAATCTGACATATTACATGGTGGAAACCATGCACCGCATAACGGGTAATAACATGCCTGTCTGTACAGTTTGGGCCTTTCCACCCATTAATATTAAATGCAGGGGTATTATAGAAGGCCAGGCTGATATCTTCAGTTTTACTTAATCTATCCTTAACAAATTAAATGTAATTATCTGTTTTTAATAGTTTAAATTTCAATTGTAGTTCTGTTACAAATAACTCCTCCCCTGCTAGCTCATAAACCAGCCTTGGCAATGTAAATTTTGATAGGCAAAGTACCCTTTTTAGGTATCGAGACTTAACAGATTCTAAATTTTTCAAGTCTGTTATAGACATACATGACCAGAAAATTTCAATGCCGTACGAAGCAACTGGAGAGATTTTTAGGTGAAACAGTTTAATAGCTGTTTCCAAAGATAACGAATTTAGATTTGAGATAGCGAATGAAGATGACAATGCATTTCGACAGCGTTCTTTGATATGTTTAGAGAAAGATTTCCCCGTCTGTTGCATAATAACCCCCAGATAATTAAAAGAATTTACAAACTCTATCTTTTCTCCATTACAAGTTATTACATCTGACTTTGCTAAAGGGCCACCTCTCCTGAATTTTACAATTTTTGTTTTCGTAGCATTAATATTTAATCCGTTCAGATTAGCCCATTCGATAAGTTTGTCTAGAATTTTTTGCAGTTTTAAAATATTATTACAAATAATAGCGATGTCATCTGCATAGATGCTGATAAAGATATCAGGATCATTACAGATAAGGTCAACTAAGATATCCAAGATGTCATGTGTGAGGAGGTTATACATGAGGGGGCTACTCGGACCCCCTTGTAGCACTCCGTTACTCTCCGTTACTATAATATAAAAATACAACTTTGATTTGGAAAATTGCAATAACAACAACAAATAAAAAATAAATGTGTTACAGAATTTGAAACAGAAATACTTCATTTTATGCTGGAGCACACTTGTTTTTAAATATGTATACATGATTAAATTAATATCTTTTTTTCTTCTTCATTTAATTTAAATAATGTACTGCATAATATTATTAACAAAAATACCTAACACACAAGTCAGTAAGTGGTAATAATTACACAAGGCATTCTGTACTCACTTTGAACGAGGAAGGAGGTACGATACGACACAAGCCAAACTGCTCAGCTTTGGGTCGAATACGCTCGATGTACTCCATTGGGTCTTGGAAGTCTTTCTCAGTTGGGTAGAAAGTTGGAGCCTCCATGAAGCAAGCCTTGTCTCCACTTGAGGGGAAGGCAGCTGGTGTAGCCACAGGCTCTGCAAGACGAGGTACCTTGTGACCTGCGCCGCCGCTGGTGCTCGTCTGTCGCTGCATTGCTGGCCTGTAACATCCACCACAAATGTTATTAAATAAAGTATGGAGTATTTTAATTTTGAATGATATTTGATCACTGGTGAGCACAATTATTGGAAACTAATTTTCCTTTATAACTGAGTCAGGTTCAAACTTATAACCTATTAAAGCCAATATCCACAACTACATTTTTCACTATTTTAATGTTACATATGATTGCACCAATTGAACCATGAGACCAGCCATTTTTTTAAACATTGAAGATTTTATTGTGTTCCGTGTCTTAACAGAGTAGAAAAGGGCACAGAAAGAAAAAGGTTCCTGAGCAGAGGTTATGTAAGTGCTCTATTCTGTTAGCATGGCAATACTGATCAGTTTAAGGGAACTACAACCCTGACAATAGCCCTACAGGAACCCTGACAATAACAACAAACTCACCTCTTAGGACCAGGTTTGCCAGATGAAGTTGACGGTGAGCTGTTGTCAATAGAGCTTCGCTTGGCGGTGACTTTCTGTGGCTTGCCAGTCATGCTTGGGGTAGACATCGACGCTGTCGCTGCTTTTTGCTTTGCACTTTGACCTCCTGATTTCTGAGGCTTGGGGGTTGCAACTGCAGGGGGTGGAGCGATATCCAGTGGCTTATCTCCAGTATTAGCTTTAACTGGAGGGGCGGCTTTAGTGGGCTTTGCATTAGGGGTAGTTTTAGCTGGAACTGACGACTTTGCAGAAGGGGTAGTCTTTGCTTGTGTGGAAGGTTTGACAGGAGGGGAAGGTTTGGCAGGAGGGGAAGGTTTGGCAGGAGGGGAAGGTTTGGCAGGAGGGGTAGATTTGACTGCTGGGGTAGTTTTAGTGGGCACACTTGGTTTGGCTGCAGGGGAAGACTTGACTGGTGGGGTGGATGTTCCAGTTGACTTGACCTTGGTGCTGGAGGTCAAAGGTGACACAGCAGGTACCTGGGGTTTAACAGGGGAGATAGAAGTACTGACATTTGTAGATTTGACAGGAGTCACGGTGGTCGGCTTGACCATAGAGGTCTGACAACTGGAGGACTGTGAGGGGCGAGTGGTGGGCTGCACTGTGCCTACAATTGGGGTCTTGGAAGTGGGGCTGCTGCCAGCATTGCCCAGCATGGAGGCCGGGTGTTGGGAGGACCTGCAATTAACCAGTACACAAATAAATATGCAAATAAATAGGCTAATGATAATTAAACAAACAATAAAAATATTAATTTAAGTACATCTTTTGATTAAAATTTTGAACTGCAAATTCTGAAATAACTACATTTTTTTAAATCTACGTACAGTATATAATTTTTATGGTGCACTGGAAGAATTTAAATTTAATTTTTAAATATGCAGGGAGAAACAATAAAAATCACATGGCAATACTTATAATATGAAAGTTCTATTTCAAAGTAAACATTTTAAAAATGGTACATTTAATTTTAAGTGCAGAAGAAAAAAAAAAAAAAAAAAAAATATATATATATATATATATATATATATATATATATATATATATATATATATATATATATATATATATATATCATAATTGACTGATTAAGAAACAAAGGTTTTGAGGCTGACTATAAGCAATTTCGCTCACATCCGCTTCCGTTTTGACTTATTGCGCAAGTGTGGTAAGTCAAAACGGAAGCGGATGTGATCAAAATCGCTTATAGTCGGCCTCAAAACCGTTGTTCCTTTACTAGTCAATATTCTGGTAGTGAACATTTTTATTGCAAAAATAATTTTTTCTAATTTTTAAAACATGCAATTTTATAAGTGTGATACGTAACACTTTCTCCTGACTTAAGACATAGGTAAACTTTTTTTTTTTAAATCTTCGAACCGTTCCAGTAAATATTACTGGTAGCCCCATTGACTTACCTGACCATTCCCGTTGTATTGAGTGCAGGTGAGAATCTCTCTGGAGGTTTAGTGACTAGTTTTGCTCTCATGATGACCCTCTGATTAGGCCCTGTAGGTCCCTCAGTTCCTAACTTCACCTCCACGCCTTGAATCAGCTGCTGGGGCTCACGTTGAAGTGGGATATAGAAGAGATGATCTCCCTCAGCTTCGTCATCAGTCTGCGTGGAACACTCAAAACTGTGTCTCTGTGTGGTACCTGAAGCAGCCACTGGAGGAGGTGACGACGGTTGTTCTGAGGGAGACTCCGAGGACGTGTCGTCAAAGTTAACTTGCACGGCGATGGAGTTGCTGCTCACGTTACGTGACACACTCGAGTTTGAGGTGACAGTGACAGGTTTAACCACAGTCGAGGATGCTTGCAATTTCTTGGTGGGAGGAGAGTCAGTGCTACATCCCACAGAATGCATGGCGACACTCGTGGTAGCAGATTCATCCTTGGTCTTACGTCTAAATGGTATACCTGAAGGGACTTCTTCAGGTTCTGTTTGGAAAGCATACACGCTGCTTTCATTTTCAGGTGAGAATGCATCTGAGCGTTGTTTTGTTTTTTCATGTTTCCGCTGGAATATAGGCTTCTTCTCCTCTGGGCTTTTTGTATTGGTACCTGAATAATTAAAAAAAAAAAAAAAAACATTGTTAAAATGTTAACTAAATTGAGAGTTAAAAAAAATCCTTTAGTAAAAAATGAAACAGGAGAAAGGGGGATTTAGATTAATTTTTTTTTCAATACATACTAAGAGTTTTTAAAGAAAAGCAATTGTGTGTTATATAAATATATTTCTTAATGGGAAAATTATTGCAGAATCTATGTCCCATTTGCTTATGTAATGGTACAAAAATCAGAAAAGGAAGTGTCAGAAATGAAGACCACATGATGGTAAAAGTTGGAGAAAACGTCGCACCAGCAGCAAGCTGGGCCTTAAGCCACCTCCCACTTTTATCATCACAAGGTTTCCTTTTCCTGACCTTCCATTTCTGTGTTTTGAACCTTTACATATATATTGTGATTGTAATTATACAATCTTTCATGGGCTATACAGAAGAGAAGCTAATACCCCATGAGGTTACTGGAAAAGACTCTGAGAATCCATACACATTTTGTGTCCAGTCAACCTTGGTTGCAAATTGTTCTTGTGTTATCTAGGGCTCTTATATTTACCTAGTCTACAGCAAGTTTGGTTATAGGTGATGATGAATGGATAGGCAGGAAATATGAGTGAAATGGTGAACCGTCCCGAGATTCTTTCTATTGCGTGATGTAGGGTCACTACTGCCTACATCAGGACGATCGGAGACATGCATGCATACACACCTCTCCTACCGATGACTCATGACACAATAGCACACGCATCAACCTCATATGCAAAGATCACAAGTGCACTCCGCCAGCATACACGGCCTTGTAAAAGCCGCACAGCCTGGGAGTCAAACCAGTGACCCTTTGCACACGAAGCAGACACGCTACCACTGCGCCACGGCCACACCCCTTGTAATATACAGTAGTATAATTGAGTACAATGGACCACTTGTAATGAAAGAACTATTTAAAATAAAGTTAAACATTCTTAATGCATTTCTTATGGAAAAATCTTCATCATAAATACATTGCAACAATTAAAAAATGCTCATTACAAGTGGTACATTGAGTATTTAGTAACACTTACTACTTTGAGGTGTGAACGTATAGCTGGTAGTCTGTACTTTCTCAACCACCTGGGACTGAATGGCAATCTTTCCTGCATTGAACCTGTAGTTCCTGAGCTCCTGGGTAGGCACTGAGGTCGACATTGAAGTGGATGCCTTGTTCTCACCTACAGAGATCTTATCTTGTGCAAGAGAGGTGGGTACCATCACCAACTGCAGCCCACCTCCCGAGCTACCAGCTGACGACTGAAGCACCGCCAACTCTTCCTTACGACACATGATGAACTTGCTTGGCCCCGCGGCAGGATTTTGTGGTGTAAGTAATACTAACTCTCTCTGAGCTGGGTGGTTTAGCATCGTCAACCCACTCATCAGTTTACCCATGTCAGTCAGTTGCATAGGCTGGGAGGGGATTAACTGTGGAGTCAGGATAGGGCTTTGTAAAACTGGGTTAGTGATGATCAGAGGTGGAGGAGTGGATTTAGTTATCGGAATTACAGTTTGTGTCATAACTAAGGTATCACTTATTTTCACACTTTCAAGTGTTACTGGTATCTTGTTCTTGATGATGTTAATTACAGGTTCTTGGCTAACAATGGGTGTGGCTGGCGGTTTAGGTTTCTCTGGAGTATCGTCACAACGGCCACACTTCGTGCAATGTGATTCCTGCTTGGAGATGTCCGCAGGTTGAGATTGAGGAGTGAGACACTCGACGGGATTGCAAGGTGGAGACGTGTTTTTCTCTTGTGAAGAGCGGCGCGCCAGATTGTTTACAAGCTTCTTAGCAGAAACAGGTAATATAGAAGCCGTCTTCTTGGCTGCAAAACGCGGCAATTTCATCACTGTTTGCACTAGTTTTAATTCTGTAGGTAAATTAGAAATGGGATTGACAACAGGCTTGCTCTTTATTTTACCTTCTGGTTTAACAGACGGTGTCTCAATTTGTTGAGGCAATATCTCTACTACTTGAGGCATTTTATCCACTTTTTGTGGCATTTTCTCCTCTTTCGGTGGCAATTTTTCTACATTCTGTGGCAACTTTTCTGCTTTTTGAGGCAATTTATCCACTTTTTGAGGCGATTTTTCTACAGTTTGGGGTAATTTCTCTAATTTCTGAGGCGATTTATCCACTTTTTGAGGCAATTTTTCTACGTTTGAGGGCAGTTTATCCACTTTAAGGGGCAACTTTTCTACGTTTGAGGGCAGTTTATCCTCTTTAAGGGGCAATTTATCCACTTTTTGAGGCAATTTTTCCACTTTTTGCGGCACATCTGTCTTAGCTGGCAATTTTTCCTCCACAACTTCTGAAGTACTTGCTAGATTTCTTAGTTTCTTATCCAACAATACAGGATCTAATACTTTGGAATCATTCACATCTACGTCTACTTTTTCTTTTACTTTTTCCATTTCCTTCTTCATCGCTTCTTTCTCTTCTTTATCCAGTCTCTCCAGTGTACTCTGCACTAGTTCTTGTATACACGCCTCTTTGCTCTTCCTCGTTCCTAAATATTTCTTCTTCTGTTGCTCTAGTAGCTTGGTTACAGATACTTTCTTTGATTCTTTAATTAACTTCATTTTCTCACTATGTAAGCGTGTCCTCTTTGCAATGGACGACAGAGAGGATTTCAATTTTTCTTTCTTCTTCAGTTTTTTCTTAACTTCAGTTGTCTTCTCTTCAATTGCTTTCTTTGTACTTGATGACAATTTCTTGCCGAGAGGTTCGTCGTCACTCTCGGTGAACTCCTTGGTCTTGCGAGGTGAACGTATGGGTTCTGGAGGCACTAGACCACGTAAGCTACGTCTTTGTACTGGAGGTGATGTCACAGAGTTACGTCGATGAGGTGATGAGTTGAGAGAGCTTCGTCTTGACGACGGAGTGGAGCTGATTGAAACACTTCTCTGGCGTAACTTATCGTTTCTCTTAACTTCACGTTTGCTGTCCACGGAACTGTCACGGGATTCTTTCTTTGCTGTTTTCTTACTGACCTCGGCATCTTTCTTACTTACTTCAGCATCTTTCTTACCAACTTCAGACTCTTTCTTACTTGTTTCAGGCTTCTTTTTCACTAGTTTCTTTTCTCCTTGTTTTTTATCAACTGAAAAAAGAAAGAGCAATAACAAATTAATTTTTTGTCATTGTCTTCATTGGCAAAACTACTTGACATTGTAATGTTAGTTGAATAATAATAAAAAATATGAATGCATAAATGAATGAATGAATGAATGAATGAATGAATGAATGAATGAATGAATGAATGAATGAATGAATGAATGAATGAATGAATGAATGAATGAATGAATGAATGAATGAATGAATGAATGAATGAATGAATGAATTAATGCTCTTACATTTCTCTGTAGCCCCACAAACTAAGTAAAATTAATTGTATCATGCAGGCAATTTTATTGCTTTTTTTTTTTTTTTTTTTTTTTTTAATACATAGTAATTTTTTAATAAGTAAATTTTTCAGAACTTAAAAGTATCATTCACATGACACATAAAATTGACATGCATCAACATGCATTGACTGATATACAAAGTTGAAACAAAGTAAACAAATAGAGCCATTTACATGTAGTTTTCAAAATCGCATCATGTAAATACTTAAATTCAATATTTAACTAATGACATGGTAATTTTTTTTTAGATTATCTAAAATAACAATGAGATGCCAAGAAAAAGAGGTGCATCAGGCATCAGGTGTGAGAGACAAATACAAAAAGATGTGACAACAAAATGCTGAGTATTGTACCTGATGACTTCCTGATCTCTGGGAAGCTGTAGAGAGACAACGAGTCTTCATCTTCCTCTTCATCTTCGTCATCTGGACTCATCCACTTCTTGCCCAGCAGCTCCATATACACAGCAGCTGCCTCCTTGGTCTTTCTGCTTAGCCTAAAACATCATAAAAGTAACAAAATTAATTTAACAATGAACTCATTACAGTAATTATTATACAGCAATTTCTGTACATATCACATATTGTGTATAGCATATTGTATTATCAGCAAAAAAAAAAAAAAAAAAAAAAAAAAAAAAAAGTGTTAAAACTACAAAGTAATGTATCTAGTAACCTCCATTTCAATATTTCTGTTCCCAGTGATGTATTCATTTCAAAATGCTCTAATAGCATGGTCTTTACAATATAAACCAATAGAAAATTAGTGTGTTTTATTGCACTCTGCCTGTGATTGGCTAGCACACTATGCTCGGAACATCCATTTACAAAAGTTGATGGTAGATGTACACAAAATATCACAAAATTTTCATACAGAAGTTGATTGCATGTACATATAGGATTTCTGTAATATTTTCACAGCCACTAGTCACCTCTATTTTTACAAACAACACAAAAATTGAAACGTTCAAAGTTAGCAACCTTAATTATTTTTCTATCCCAACAAATGTAGAAATCACTACCCTTTAAAATTTGAAATCACTGCTAATTTTCTTAAAAAAAAAAAAAAAAAAAAAAAAAAACTACTGATAAAAGAAAATATTTTCAAAGTCTCCTGCATACAAAGCCATATTTTTGGTGCATACCCAATAAATATGATTTCATTTAAATTACCAGAGTAAAATTAAAAGAGTACCACGAGTGTGGTACCTCATGTATATGTAAATTGTGTGGTGAGCCATGTGATCAATATCATTTGTTGAAATGTACTAGTACTGAAATGCAATCGTAGCATTAGTCTAACAGCATATGCTCAAGAGTAATGTTTATGTATTTAATTTAATGTTCTTATTTTGTTAATTTAGGTTATATGTGTGTTTATTGAATAAAATAAAAAAATTAAAATTGTTAAGTTTTCATGCAATTTAAGTTATTGTGCAATGCTGCACAAGCCCACTGACATGTAAGTAGAGGTCACTGACCTGGCTTGTGGTTTGGCAGGAGAACTTGCTGGTGTGTCCCTTGGTGTCTGCTTGCGAGGTGGACTGACGCTAGTGTCACCACGACCAGAGCGAGTCTTCATGCGTATTGGAGACATGGACGCCTTGCGCTGCCTCGCCTTGGCCTGCTTCAGTCTTTTCATTGCCAGCTAAACACACAGATCATACACTTGAGTCGTGTGCCATGTGGGAGTCATACATAGTCTTACATAATTACAAGGTAAATCCATAAAGATTATGACATTATTATCCTTTGAAAAATGTATCTTGTATTTTAATAAACACAATTATATAATTTTAATAAAAGGGAAGTATATCTATTATTTCTTTTCACAGAGCATTTTGTGCTCAAATTAAATAATACTTCTGTTAAAAAAAAAAAAAAAAAAAAAAAAAAAAAAAAAAAAAAGCAGAGAAAAAACATGCCAAAAAATACAAGAGGGATTTTACAGCCCAATATTTTAGCATGTAATAGCCAGTTTTAAGAGGTTTTTGTTATTATTATTTAATAAGTTTTACTGATAGTTTGGTTTTAAATAAGAAGCAATTACAGTACAATTGTACTTAAAACCTGGAGTAATCACTGTAGCTTCTGACATTTCAAAGTGTTGTCAAGTGTTTAAAGTGTTTTTTACATGTTTTCTCAGCACTAAATACTTTGTAAAAGCACAATCTCTTTTCTTGCATCATGTTTAGCACAACACCCTGGTATTTTGAAGAGAAAGAGAAAGAAAAAATATTTGACACCAGCAATCTCACCTGCTTGGCACTGCTAACAGCTGCCACGTCAGACTTGGCTGTTCTGGTTTTATTTTTACTGATAAGAGGTTCATCGTCATCAGAAGAGAAGTCAGAGATGGTTGAGGTGGCCGCTGCGGCGATGGCTTTCTTGGCTTCTGCCGCTCTCCTTGCCTTTGCCTGCCTTGCCTTGGTGAGCACCAGCTGTCGTGCAGCATTCAGACGTCCACCACTGCGCAGACCAATCCTCTTCTTGGAGGACTTTGACGTCGTTGGCGTAGGGCTGGGTGCCAGACCAGAGCTGCGTGTAGCTCTCCTGGAAGACACAAACACACTCAGTTTTAATACAAAGGTTTGTTTGTTGTAGTTTGTAAGTATACGTTAAAATGAAGAAAATGAAAACAAAAGAAGAATATCAAAACAGAAAAATATACCTTATTTATATAAGGAGATGTATTAAGGAAAATAAACCATTGCCGTTAGGTTATTTATTTTATGGTACCATATTAAATTATAATAAAATAAAGACATGCATTATGGTACCTGCTAAAACCACATGAAGAATATGCACAGATAATCTTATTTATCTTTATCATCTTCTTATGTTTATAGTGTATCATTTAGATTGTAAATTAAAACAAATTCTAATCAGTACAGTACATAAAAGTTTCATTTCAGGTATTTTAAAGCATTTTGCATTGCTACTTTTGATTGGAAAGAAGCATTTTTTGCCTCCCGTCATCTCCCGAGCATCTGCAACGTTAAGCTTAAGGCTGCTAGTCGAGTTACAGCGCTGCTTGGAAAGTGTGGGTAGTCGTTTTGTTGGTAATCTGGTAAGTGTAGATGCTCGCTTTTGACGTGGAGACATTGATATTCTTAAAATTATATTTGCAACCTAACTTTGCCCATAATTAAAGCCATATATTGATACATAAGAAAGATTCAACTCACCTTGACTGTGATTTGTGCGCAATTTCTTTTGTGAGGCTGACTTTGGGCTTGACTCCAGTCGTCTTGTTGCCCACAGTTACGGCTGAGGGCTTCTTCTGTACCTCCACCTGGCCTGTAGACCTCGTCCTCACCATGTTCTTGTCCTTGACTGAGAAAACATCAAAGTGTCAATATTTACCTCCTATAACTAGCTACGTCAATATAACAAAGTTTATAACAGAAAATAGTAGGAGCATGTTGAATTGAAAATTATTAAAACTTAAAGATTCTCTCATTTATGGAGAACGAAATTAGAGGACCTTTGCGTTTTATTAATTTTCCATTCAGCTCTTTTATTTTTAATTCTTATCGCTCTTATTACATTTTCTATTATAAATTTTATTTGTAATTTTTAGCATCATATATATATATCAACCACAATTGTTTTTTCGTATTAAATGAATGAATGAATGAATGAATGAATGAATGAATGAATGAATGAATGAATGAATGAATGAATGAATGAATGAATGAATGAATGAATGAATGAATGAATGAATGAATGAATGAATGAATGAATGAAAAAACAAAGAAAATAAAGTACAAAAACAACAATTTTCTGAATAATACAGAAAAAAGAAGAAGTTGAACAACAAAGACTATTATTTATTATTATTATTAAGTAATGCCGTAAGATGCAATAACAAGAGTACATTATTTAGGAAGAAACCACCACTAAAGCAGTTACAAATGAGGGGAAAAAAGAGGTGATTTGTGATGCACATGTACCTTTCTGTGCCAGTTTATTGAGGACTCCAGCTCTGTTCTGCTTGGACAGTCGCTGGTCTTGGTACTTCTTCTTGAGTGCCTGCACCGCGCTGGTGGGAGGAGCTGCCACTGCAGGCTTGCGCTTAGCAGCCAGGCCATTCTGTAGGCTCATCTCACTTTTCCTGCTGCTTGTGCTCTGTAACAATAACACACAGTTGCAGATTTAACATGCTTTCAACAACACACTGGCACATTTAACATGCTTTCAACCACTTTTTAATATGCTTTCTTATCTTCTTTAATCCCCTACTTAAAAAAATATGTATATATATTTTACTTTCGTAAATTTTAACCACATTTTTGTGCAGCTCTCAGAATGACAAAAATATATATCTTTTGTCAAAAATGTTTTCTTACTTTTGCGGACCCCCTTACACACTCTAGAATGCTCAAAATAGCGTCAATTTAGGGGCATTTTCTGGTCTAATTTTTGAATATTTATCTAAATATGTTCGAATTTATTTATTTCTATTTGTTATGTAATTATCTGATGCCCACTGTAGTGCATACTGGGACTGAAGAGGCTATGGTTAAGACAAAATCTTGCTAACAAACATAGTGGTAACTTTCAGCATAAGATTACAGCAAATAATTTGATTAGCATTATTTTTCACCAAACTATGGCAAGATCTTAGCTAGTTTCTCCTACAGTATCAAATTTATCATATCTCACCGCAATGGCTTATTTTTTTTAATATATATTATCTAATTACTGATTTGTAATATATTTTATAAACTGTACGTATATAGGACACGATGATGACGTTTGTGTGACTTACTGCTATGTCCTGTGCTCTGTCAGGCTTGGCTGCAGATTTGCCTGCAGTTCTGGGAGCTGTGTGGCAGTTACTGGTGCCACTGAAGTCATCATCTCCTTGGCTGTCACTGGAGGACACGGCAAAGAAGTCCAGGCGTGCAGGCAGGATGGGAGTTCCTAAACATACACAGCACGTGACAACAACAACAACAAAAAGCCACAGTTATCGGCAGTTGTATTTTATTTATTATTATTTTTTTAATATCTTCCACTAATTTAAGGTCTTTGAAATTTTAGCACAAAATAGATTCTTTAGCAATCATTTTTGTGTAAAAATTTCAAAAACTCTCAAATGATTGGAACATATTATAAAAAAAGCACCAAACACCTGCTGATAATTGCGGCAAGCATGCCGATAACTAGCACAACTACCATATTTGAGATTTTTGTAAGCATATTTGTTAGACACGTAGAAAAGATCATAGATGAGAAAAATAGACAGTACTGTATTTTGTTGTCATATCGATATAGATAGTAGCTTATAACATTTTGTTCTGAGGTGAGAGATGTTATAAAAAGAAGCACTAGGTAGCACTAGGTGTAAGAGACAAAATGTACAAGTCAGTTTAGGTGTTGTAGACAAGAAAGTTATGGAGGTAAATCTGATTTAATTTGCACTAATAAGCTGTATTAATTTTTGAGCTTGCACTTCACTTTGATAAATAAAAAATATTTGATACAAAATCCCAGGCACTTACTTAGAAATGATTTTCTCTCTCTCTTACCAGGTGTCCCTGTCATCAAATGCTCACCATCTTTTCTTCAGGCTCTCAAAACTATGGGGTAACATGCTTTCCTACCTAATCTTTAATATTAATTAATATTACACTACACTTCTACTTTCAAAAGCAGCAAGAGGTTTATGTTACATTGAACATTGTCAGTACTGTACCTCTCAAGCAGAGGAAGGTGAGGAAGTCGTGAGTCTTGGGTCTCTTGGTGTGGATAATCTCTGGCTCTGCGGCTACAAGGCTGCCATTGCTCTTGCTCTTGTCCTTGACTGGTGTCAGAGCTGGGCTGCTCAGTGCTGAACCTTGGGCAAACTTGCGCTGTGCGTGCACCTTAGTCCTGGAACAGAAAGAAGTATTTAATGTCATAACTGTCTTAAACCTGTAAGATACAGTGTGGCTCGGAATTATACATTACAATGAGTTAAAAAAATAAAAATAATTAAAAATAATAATAAATAATTTTCCAGCTTGTCTTTTTTTTTTTTTTTTATTATTATTATTTTTTTTTTTTTGAGAAAACTGTTGCATAATTTACAAATTTAATGTAAAACTGCTAACAAAATTTACACAATATTTATTAGCTGCTCTTTGCCATGTTAAGTAATGTTCACATGTGATGTAAAAGCTATGTGCGTTGACGCACATCAACGTGTAAACAAAGTTGGAACAATGTAAACAAATGTGTTTGTTTACATTGTTCCAACTTTCTTTATCTGTTGACGTGTGTTGACGCAGGTAACTTTTACATTACATGTGAACAATACTTTATATGAGCCAGTAATAAATAATAACAAATGTGATTTGTCACCAACTTGACACAACACTTACCTCTTGCCATTCTCCAGTTCAGGAGACTGAACCAAGGGCTCAGGGGCCCCTCGTTTACTTCGTCGCTGCATTAAATCAGGTCTACTGACCACCATGACGACCACACCAGATTACACTCTGTCAACAAACACAACAAATTACTTCAGTTGATGCAAAACAAAATTTGTTTATAACATAAATTCCAAGTTTTTTTTTTATCAAACAATAATAGATGCAAAGCTACTGAATATTTGCGCTATGAAATTTAAATAATCCATAGAAAAAAATCACTGATTGCTGTTATTTTATTTTTTGTTTGTTTGAATTTAAAGTAGTTTGAACGAGTTTTGATATTATTTAAACGCTGTTTTTGTGGTACCTATAGATTCCTTATTTCTTTACGCTCCTATTGATGCAATACAAAAAAATTTAGTTCGAAACGCACATAAAAATTTAGCCGCAAAGTCGAGCAGTTTCCTCATTCAGCATTGGTTAATGGCTGAAAAATCTATGCTCCCTCCTCAGGAGATCATTCATATTTCAGCGAAAGATGTATTTATATGGACTCAAAAACAGATAAATAAGCTCTTTGATAAACAAAAAAACTTTTAAAAGCTTTAAACTAAATTTGGTTCGAAACGCAATTAGAACTTTGTGACTAAAAGAGATGAAAATGAGAATTTTTGGTTGACCAGTACTTTTAATTTAGTTCTGAATTCTACCGCTATCAGTGACGCTTGGCGCTGCAGTGCCCGAATCTTGACGATCGCGGGAGGAACGAGATATATACGTTAATTTAGCTAATAAATGTTAATAAAACTCTTGCAAATGTACTTAGTATGTATTAACTTCATTATAGTTAATTAATAAATGTACTGAGAAGCAAAGAACAGTGTTTGATTAGAAAATAGTTACAAAGAGCAATATATATATGAGCAGCCGGATTATTTATCATGAGCCAGAGTAGCACAGTTGGTAGAGCGCTGCTCATTGCACCACGAGGGTCAGAGGTTCGATACCAATTACGGCAAAGTTTTTAATGATCAAATTTCAATTAACTGAGCGCCAAATTTCAAATAATTTAAAAATCAGCTGTTGTCAACCTCGTTCAAACTACTTTAAGCCTTTTTTTTTTTTTTTTTTTTTTTTTTTTCTTTACTAATGCTGTTTGTAAACCCTGTTCTCTGCACCAAAAATGACGATCGCCTATGGTTATTCCCAGGTAAAAGTGCCAGACTTCTGGACAGTGTCCGGGTTTCAATTTCCAGCTGGACGGGCCCCATGGCTGGACATGCCATTGTTTGTCCAGATAAAAAAAGCTGGACAAACAATGGCATGTCCAGCCATGGGGCCCGTCCAGCTGGAAATTGAAACCCAGACACTGTCCAGAAGTCTGGCACTTTTACCTGGGTTCAAATGGAATGCGCATTTTTTGGTGCAAGAGAACAGGGTTTACGAACAGCATTACTGAAATTTTAAACTTCTCCATTTTTGTAATGCTTGATTTTTAAATTGCTGCATAATACTTCTTCCTTTGCATCTCGATATCTCCCCTCAATATAACATAATTACTTTCATAGTAAGGGCTCAATTGATGGCAGACTATAATTGATATTATTGAGACTATAATGTCAGGATATAAAGTTGTGGAGGTGTATCACTGGGTCAGGTTAAAAACCATCTATGTTGTTGGCTTACCCTGAAAGGGACTATAGCGTCATGATATATGTATGTATATATTAAACTATATACTGTATTTAAGATTGTTTGTCATTTCTTTTCTACTATAATCATCATACAAAACTGCGTTTTATGTCAATAATATATTGTGACAAAATCTACATTTTGATTTAAAGTAACCCATTGAGTTTTTTATCCAACACATACCGGTATGTATCATTTTCTTAATATTTAGCTAAATATAGTCTAGCCACTTTTGCAATTATATTGCACAAGTATGTACTTGAGGTACATTTATGTATTTATTTAAAATACTTTTATATGGTGCAAAAATTTCAAAATGCAATAATTTTTATTGAAAAATTGTTATTATAAAATTTCCCCATGCAAACAAATTTATTACACTGGGCAAATATTGCTCTATGTGAATACGCCATTGAAGTATCTAAATTTATAAATAATTATAACCTGTACAGGTTATAATACGTATTATGCATTTTGTTATGTATGTATATCACTTTTTTTTTTCTTTTGCAATGCAACACTACATAATTATTTATGCATACCGGTATTTATATCACAAAATATACATAAGATCTTGACAAGCTTTTCATAGATGAGAGATTTGAGGTAAAAGTTTACACATCCACGTTTTCCTGGAAACATGAAATAAAAGTGTGCATCCACGAAATTCGTGATTTTTTGTTTATCCTCATCGTATTATCATATTTCAAAAATAATTGAAAGCATGCTTTCTTCGTAAAGCAAAGCTTGCATTGTTATTGTTATAATTATGATTAAAAAAATATTTATCAACGTACAATATTCCCAGTAACATAGAACGCGAGACGAAGTTACTAATATTTATTACATTTTTTTATTTATTATTATGCCCGAGGGCTTGGGACCACTCCAGCACAGCAGCTGCAATAAATGCCTTTTAATAATGGGCCTACGTGCGTCTAAATTTTTTGACTATAGCGCACGAAATTGTACCAAAACTTCGATTTTTTCTTCTTTAATTTGTAGTGCAATATCTATTGATACATTTAAATGCAAAAAATTATTAAATATTTGAGTAAAAAGGTATACTTACAGCAAATTTCTTTGCCAAACACATCGCATTTTCATTTGCGGTCGGCAGCTGCTTTTGTTGATGTTTTTCTCTCTTTTGTTGTGTTTTTTAACATTTACTGCCACCAGGGGGAAGCACTTTACAAACAAATGAAATTAAAGGGTTAAAAGGGGGCGTGTTATAATAATATGTGATTTTTTTGTCAAAAATGATCAAATGGCTCATTTTTAGATGCCAAATTATTAGATAATTAAGTTTTTGTACACTGTTATGTGTATATTTTATAATGAACAGTATTAGCGTTTATTTTTATATTTTTAATTGAATAATTAGGATGGAATATGAACATCTTTCTTCCAGACGTGAACCTGACCTTCATAACAGGTGCTGCGGTGGTTATTTATGGTGCATCAAAGTAAGAGTTTTACCCTTAATTTCCTTATAAATTTAAAATGTAACTGTTAAAATCAAATATGAATTAATTTATTCTTTATTTAAAATAAAAATTATATAATTTTAATTTATAGAATTAATCTACTTTAATGCTGAATCACGTTTTTATTTTTTCTAGGACATTTGTGGAATAATCTGTGCCATCCTAACATGGCTCTTGATATTGTATGCAGAGTTTGTAGTGACTTTCGTCATGCTACTACCAAGTCCTTATCCTATTTACTCAGCAGTAAATATGATACTTTTCCAGCTATTTGCATTCCTTGCTTTTGCGTCACATCTAAGAACCATGTTCACTGACCCGGTACGTATGTCCTTATTTTACTTTAACCAAAAATTAAATTGGATTTCAGAGCAGCAATATAGTATTTATTTTAACTGCAGAGGCTCCGGTTTGTTTAGGAAAGAAGCTTCAACACTTTCAGTGATCTAATGTTTAGACGATCAGTTTCTTTGACACCCTAATCCAAATTTGTATGTTACATGCTTTTGTATGAATCTTAAAACATTATTTGAAATTAAAGCCTCAAGTTAGTAACAGATTTATAAGTGTTGGTCTCAGCACAGAGCCACCGTCCATCTCTTATACTTACCCTGCAGGGTAACCAAATGTCCAGGTTTCATTCTAGTAGCTTTATATCCGTGTACGATTTACCCTCGCTCACATTGGCCATGAGATAAGATTGACCAGGGGGGTGTTTTTGGGGTCCGGACATCCCCTCTCAGGTCTGAAAAAGCATGGGTAAAGGGGGTGGTTCCCGTCCTTTGCCTATACTCACTATAGGCTGGACCCCTCCCATTGCAAAATCCTGAATACGCCCCTGAGGTTGACAATTGCCTGCTGATCCCTAACAATCCCCCCCCCCCTACCTCAAGGCATAAATAAGTATAAAGCAATTGTATTTAACATATAACTGTAAAGGCACTTTTCAGTACTGTATTAAGTTTATTTGGGTCATGTGACCTAAAAACCAAATCTTGCCTACGGCTGGCTGTTAGGGGGCTAGAAGTATTTTGAAAACTTGAGTACACACATTTTCAACATCTTATGTTTTAAATTTCCACTTGTATAGCCATATCATCCAAATTACATTGCAATAATGTTATGGTATGTACTTGCAGGGAGCTGTGCCTAAGGGTAATGCAACCAAGGAGATGATCTCTCTTATGGGCTTCCGTGAAGGTCAGGTGATCTTCAAATGTCCCAAGTGTTGTAGCATCAAGCCAGAGAGAGCTCATCATTGCTCAGTCTGTCAGAGGTAAGGAATTGCCTAATGTAAATAACTTATAAAATCAATTTAAGGGGGAAAAAAAACATCACGGTTAGGATCAATAATAAAGAAAAGGATGAAATTACCAGCCACAGTAGAAGTTCTATGGAGTGGAAGTTTTATCGAGGTCTCGAGTGACCTCATGGTAAGGTCATTGCTGTTAATTTTATCCTTTTCTTTATTATTGATACGTAACTTCTAAAATGGAACTTCTAAATTGTTAAAAACTGATAATTATATTAAATTTGTTAAGGATAGATTAAGTAAAACTGAAGATATCAGCCTGGCCTTCTATAATACCCCTGCATTTAATATTAATGGGTGGAAAGGCCCAAACTGTACAGACAGGCATGTTATTACCCGTTATGCGGTGCATGGTTTCCACCATGTAATTTGTCAGATTAAGGAATATCACGAGTGTGGTGATAAATGTGTATGTTTGTTATGTGGTGGCCTATGTACTAGGTACCACTTACTTCAGTGTCCATCTCGGACCCTATCATTAAGTCAATATGCAAAAAATGTAGACTTGTAGAGTGAAATGTAAATATATATGTATAAGTACACCATTGGTGTTTAATAAATGAAATAAATAAAATGGAAGAAAATTTGTCCTAAAATTGAATATATCAATCTCATTTTTTTTTTTTTTTTGTGTATTTATTGTTTGTAACTTTATGTCTCCAAAAATAATATAAACAAATATACAGTCTTGTAGTATTACGGTACTTTTTATTAATGCTGTTCGTAAACCCTGTTCTCTGCACCAAAAATGACGATCGCCTTTGGTTATTCAAATGGAATGCGCATTTCTTGGTGCAAGAGAACAGGGTTTACAAACAACACTATTGTAGGAGATTGCCTTTTTTTTTTTTTTTTTTTTTTTTGACATCTTATCTTTTCATCACTTTATTGATGATTGCGATGCTGTTTCAGATGTATCAGAAAGATGGACCACCACTGTCCGTGGGTAAACAACTGTGTTGGAGAAAACAACCAGAAATATTTTGTCTTATTTACGGTGAGTTTTTTTTTTTTTTTTTTTTTTTTTTTAAAGGAATAGACCGGAGAAAAACATAAGCATTTATATCACAAAACACTTGATGGGATTTACAAAAATAACGTTAGTTTGTCCCAAAACCCAAGAGTAGCCCCGTAGCAGAGATTAGAAAATTCGATTTATGCAACCCGCATAACATTTTCATACTAATTTTTGCATGTTTCTGACGTCATAAACATGAAAATTCACGCAAATTGCATACTTTACAGTTTTTTCACGCTCTCTCGTGGGGCTACATTAACATTCTGGTAAAAATTGTCATCAGTTTTGAAGATCCCATTTCGTGTTTATTCATTAAAAAGCACATGTTGTTTTTTGCGGTCTATGGCTTTAAATAATACATAATTATAGTGAAAAATATGTAATTTTGTTTCTTATCAAAATAAAGCTAAGAAAAACTGAAATAAATGACATGCATGACACTCAGAATGCTCAGGTGACAATGAAATATTTTACCTTGTTTAGAAGTAGTTTTGGTTTAATTTCCACCACAATTTCAGTGCTAGTTGAACCACTACATACATGTATATTGTTCTTTTTGCATCAAAATGAACCTTCTACACATTACAAATTTGTGGCTACCTGGTGAATTTACATCTGTTTTATATAGCAGAAGCTCGAGGTAGCCGCAACTTTGTAAAGTGTAGAAGCAAGAAGATCGATATCGATCTTGTTGCGAAAAAAAGGCCTATCTCGTATTTTGTCAGGGGAAGCAAAAGGCCTATCTCAATTTTTGTCAGTGGAAGCAAAAGGTCTATCTCGAGCGCCATCTCCATAACGTTCGGGAATGAGATAGGCCTTTTGCTTCCACTGACAAAAAACGAGATAGGCCTTTTGCTTCCCCTGGCAAAATACGAGATAGGCCTTTTTTTGCAAGAAGATCGATACTGTATACAAAATAAGGATTTGGAAGACACCTAAGTGATTGTTACCATGAAAACTTTCTTCTTGTTTCAGTTCTACATCGCCCTGATATCAGTGCACGCTCTCTTCCTTACTGTCAATCACTTCATCTTCTGCATCCGTCACGAGTGGAAGGAATGTTCAGTTTACTCACCACCTGCCACCGTCGTGTTTCTATTGTTCCTCGTGTTTGAGGCACTCCTCTTTGCCATCTTTACAGCAGTCATGCTCGGCACCCAGATGCAGGCCATCTGGCACGACGAAACGGTAAGTGTCACCAATATATAAAATACAAACGTATCCTTGTTCTATCCAAACCTATTCATAAAAATGTTGCTGATAGAGACATCCTATCAGCATAATATATCCTCTCAAATGCACAATTTTTCCTGCTAGCTCTACTCCCTGATCAATACAATAGAAAACAATTTTAAGTTGGTCGAGTTGGTGGCTCCAAATTGCTTATTAAGCTTATTAAACCATGAGGGAACACAAAACCAGAATAACTACTGACGGTTTTAGTAAACCACAAAAAAATTACAATACCCTTATCAATCTCATTGCAAACAAAGGTCTATCTCGTATTTTGTCAGGCGAAGCAAAAGGCCTATCTCGTTTTTTGTCAGCGTAAGCAAAATGTCTATCTCGTTCCCGAACGTTATGGAGATGGCGCTCGAGATAGACATTTCGCTTATGCTCACAAAAAACGAGACAGACCTTTTGTTCGCAATAAGATCGTTATGTTTTTTAAATAGAATTGCACCTTTTTTTTTTTTTGTCCTCTTTTGGAGCAAGGAAACAGGGTTTACGAACATCATTACTGCTTTTTAAATGAAAATACTCATTTATTTCTTAGTGGGCAAGGAAACAAGTCTAATTTTTATTGTTGAGGCAGCATTTTAAACTGCGTCATTAATGGAATGTTTAGGTGATCTTGTTCCTGTCATTTTAGTGCCCACATAATACAGTAAACTCTCGATTTTGTGAAGTTCAATTCTGCGAATTTCTCGATTTTGTGAAATGCTCAATTCTGCAGCAGATTTCAATATACGCATGGCAATGTTAAAGTTCTCTATTTTGTGAAATGACAATATTCTGGGTCCCTTGCGAGTTCACAAAATTGAGAGTTAACTGTATAAAATAGTCCTACCAATTTGTTAATATAAAGCTTTTTTTTTTTTTTTTTTTTTTAAGAGTCAAAATAAAACTGTTGTACAAGACTACATTCTGTGTTGCAGGGTATTGAACAACTGAAGAAAGAGGAAGCAAGGTGGGTAAAGAAAAGTCGCTGGAAGAGCATCCAAGCCGTATTTGGACGTTTCTCCCTGAATTGGTTTTCCCCATTCTCAAGGCCACAGCTTCGTGGTAAACTTGAGTCGTATCTACACTCAGTTTGACCCAACTTTTCTTGTTGTTTTATGTTTCATTGTGTTGTTTGTTGCCTTGGGCAGGTTTATCATTAGTTTTTAATTAAAGTGTTAATTAAATCACAGTCTTCTACTTGGACAAGTTCTAATATTGACACTCTAAATGTTGCATTTGTGTGTTGGTGACTCTGTAATTACTGTACGTATTCTTTTGTTGTTGTTTTTTTAGATGCTACATCAAATGGTTTTACTTTGCTTGTGTAAGTAGATAAAAATCTACAAACAAAAACACCAAAAATATACTTTATTATTTTTTGAGATCTATTTCATATGTTCTGATAAATATAAAAGGATAGAGAAAACCAACTAGGGCCTTACTATAGTGAAGAGACTGCTTTAATTTGGGGATAATCTTGCTAGCACAGAGATAAAATAAAATACATACATTGGATAACTTTTGGCACTAAAATCCCAGAAAAAGTTTAGTGCTGCTTGTTGGTGCCAAAAGCTATCCAATTATGTGTTATTTTATTACTTCGTGCCAGCAAGATTTTCACCAAAGTAAGGGATTCTCTAATGCCCTAGCTGGTTTTCTGTATCCTTTTCTTGTCCTATCACTATCCTATTGTTTTAGTATAAAAAAATAACTTTTTTTTTTAAGTAACGCTGTGCTAGAGAATTTGTTATAAATATTATTTTTATTAAGAGTTATTTTTATCTTATTTATTTACTTGGTATTTATTTAAATAAAATTTTGAGTTCATTGAAATTTATTATTATGGGATTTTTTTTCCCACTAACATTTTTTTTTTTTTTTTTTTTTTTTTTTTTTTTTTTGAAGTAAAATTTTTGATAAAATTGAAAAGTATTTTCCCTAGTAGAAGACTGATGTAAGAAATTGAATTTCGAATTTAAATAATAAAAAAAAAAGTGATGGTTTTGCAGAACTTACGTAATATAAAAATTGTACTATATTAAGTTAACGGTTGGGTTAACTGTAATCGAATATATAAAGTATTTTAAGTTAATTTTTAGTTTTTGTTGTTATATTATTATTATGCTAATTGTTATTATACATAAAATGCTTATTATATAGCTAGTTTTTCTATGTACTTGCTTCGTGAAGCATATAATATAAACTTTATAGCAGCTTTAATATAAAAGAAAAATAAATCATAATAAAGCAGCGTTTTAGAATAAACAAATAAACTAACAATGTGCCTTTTTGTTTAGTTTTGTCTGACAAGATAAAATTACATAACTTTAATTGTCTTTGCAATTGCAACTGTTTTTACTTAGATATATGTGAGAGATATGGATTCAATTAAGGAAGTGGGTTACCAGCAAAATGTAATCACAAATAAATCTTATATTATTTATAAAATAGAGAAAAATATCAGTTTATAATGTAAGGTAAAGGAATTAATAAAATTCATGGATTGAAGAAATTTATTATTTTCTGTAAAATGTGCTGTAACTGTTTAAAGAAATACTGGCCTCCAAAAAAGAGAGAGAGAGAGAAATTATGAGATGGGACTGAGAGGAAAAGTTTTATCCATGTCGTGATAAAAATAGTTGCATGTTTTTTTTTACGGCTATCCCGATTGGCTAGTAAAGGAACATCTGTTTTGAGGCTGCTTTTAGCAATTTTGCTCACATCTGCTTCCGTTTCGAAGTACTGCGTAGTAAGTAGAATCGGAAGCAGATGTGACAGAAATCGCTTATAGTTGGCCACATTGACTTTATTAGTCAATAAACATAGATACTTGAAAATTAACAAACCCTTAGAAGCGTGGTTTAGCCACAACAGCATCAATCTGTATGGATAATGGTCCCACCTCATAATTTTTTACGTTTTATATTTAATTTATTTTAATGCCAGTATTCCTTTAACTATTTTCTTGACTTTAATTTACACAAAAGTATGACTAACATGAAGTAAAGTTAAAATGATTCTTGTAACTGTTGCTATGACAAATATGTTCAAAAAATAATTCAGTAATTCAGAGCAAATTCTTATAAAATCATTTTTATTAATACTAAGGTAACATTTTTCTACATGAAATAAGTTGATATTTAATTACTTAAACAAATATGTCATAAAAGTTAGTGTCTTTCCAATCATAGACTTAAGAAAGAGAAAAAGTTCCTGTAAACAATTAACGTGACTTAACTATTTTAGACATGTTGGTACCCTACTTCCTTAAGGTGCTCATTCATTCTATAGAAATAGTAAACATATTTTTTTCTTTTTAAAATTGCTGGTTTGATATTCATGTATGAAAATATGACCAATTGAAACTTATTGATATTTATTTGAGCTAAAGTTTGCTATTGATATACAATTTTACTGTCCGTAAAATTATTATTAATATTATTTTTTTTTTAATATGAAAGCAATAAATTTTTTATAACATTTGCATAGAGTACTCTACATTTGCATAAAAGACCTTAAGATTTCATGATTTTGCATGTAAAGTAAAAAATGAAAAGCAAATCTGTAATTTTACAAAGAAAAATAGTTTTTTTTTTTTTTTTTTTTTTTTTTTTTTTTTTTTTTTTTTTTACTAAAAGTACACATGTGTGTAATAATTACTTCTTGTATTGACAGTTGAATGTTATGTAAAATAATCTTGGCTTGCTATAGCTAAATGCAAATGTGCAGGATTCACCTTTGCTATAAACATATTACTCACAATAAATAAATTAAATGTAGAAATATTTTGAAACCAAATGAATACTTTATAAAAGTATAAATATGTATTGAAGGAAATAAACTATCAATTTTAATTATATTTAGAAAAATTATAAGAATAAAGAAACCAGTTAAAAGAGATGTATATAAATAAAATGTTTGATAAAAGTGATTTTTGTACACCAATTTTGTAATTCAAATTTTCATTATTTGAAATTTAGTGATCATTGATCATTGTAACTTTTGTTAAAAATTGTGATCATTGAATTTTCATTGACAAAGAAATTTGAAAACATTAACTGTGAAAGATCGTGTGCTTCTTTTTGATTAAATTTCAACCTGGGTGACTTTGAACACCCAATTATATACTTTCGGCACTCACCAAAATTTTGACATATGTTTTCCGATTAGGAACAAAATTTGAACAATAGTTAGCACTCTTCAAAGTTCTGAAATGAGGCCCATAAACAGAGTGTTAACCAAGTCACCCCAGTTGCAAGTGTAGTATTATTGTTGTAGGCTTTGAATTCTTAACATTAGAATCATTTTTCAAAGTGCACACTTTTCTCTACATTATAAATAAAGTGCAGGAGAATAACTGAAAACTCTTGATTGTATTTGTCCTAGCATTTATTGTAACTATTATCATATATGTATTCTAAATAAAGATTGGATAGGAGATGCTCATAGATAGATTGGAGAAATTTAGAGAAAAGGGGTTGAGCTGTAGCTGTATAAAAACTTGACTAATGGAGAATAATTTCTAGCCTAAACTGAAACTGAACATATTTTAGTATTAAAGGGTATTGAAACATACCTAAAAACATATTAGAACATACCTTCTCTATCACATCAAAATGTTTCAAGTAAAATTATCACGAGCGCACCAAACGTTCCATCTGACACAGTAAACCCTATGTAGATGAAACGTTTGACGAGCTTGTGATAACTTCACTTGATACATTTTGACACAATATATATAGTTTCAGTCTGGGTTAGAAATTATTGTCTCGCATGCAAGGATCAGCTCAACTACTGTCCCCAGTTTTTCAAATCTATCTGAATATCTCCTCTAATATTTATTTATCAATCATATTACACCTTTTTTTCTAAATTGAATTAAATGTAAAAATAAGTAAAAAATAATAATAATAAAAAGCAATAAATAAATAAAGTTTACTATTAATAGTACCTATTTTTAAAAATTTGTCATTTTCTTTGCATGGCCATACAAAAGAACTACCTTTGTATAATTGGTAGATAACTTATATTGCCTCATGGGGAAAGAAAAAAAATGCTAGGACCTAATAGTTGCAAGAAAAAAAATATGGTGAGAGTCCATTTTAGAACTGTTTTTTTCCCCATCTCTTGTATTTGTTAAATAAATAAAAATGTAAAATGTTCTATGCTATGGCATACAATCATAAGATTATGTAATAAAAACATTTTTGTACTTATGTTTATCACTGACTCAGTACTGGTTTCTTATATTCTTCCTATAACAATAAGAAGCTTTCATATACTTTGTACATAAAATATATTTCCAGCTTTAGGTTGTGAATCTATAATAGAACAAAAAAATTATATATCTAAAAATGAAAGAAAAAAAATATTAAATTTAAAATAGTTTCTCTTAGTCTTGAGACAATCTTATTAATATGTAACTGATTAAAAAAATATTTGATATTAACAACACATAACTACAGATAGAATAGGAAAAATTGTGGAATTAGAAGCAGCTTACCTTGTGTGAGAGCAGGGTGGGACTGGCAATCAAGGGGCCTCGTCCGCAAAAGGGGTGTAACACCATTTTTAGGGGCCACAAAGAGGGCATAACACCCTAGTTACGCCCCTTTTTGGGCCTCTAAACAAGGGGGGCCACGTCCGCAATTGCGGACTTGCTCTTATGGCCAGTCCGAGCCTGGAAAATAATTCAGGCCAAAATTATTGCTCACTGCTCCAGTTCTACAAATGTTCCTAAACCTAACTGCAAAATTTCATGAATGTTTGATATTGTTAAATAATCAATCAATCAATCAATAATTACTAGAACTGACATTATTGAAATGAGCAAACTTATCAATTCTCTTGGCTATGTCGTTCTATCAAATATATTTTTATTAGTGATTTACTGCAAAGTCGATTTTTCCTTAATATTTTAAACAATTAGTTTTTTTCTAAGATAATTTTTGTCATAGACTTTTATTAACAATTAAATTTTTATGTAGTTTTATTATAGTAAACTTATTTCATATTTTAGAGCAATCTTAACTGTAGTGAAATTGATTGACAAAGAACAATGATGAATGTAATTGTTTATTTTTATATATAATGTCACACCTCTTGTGGTTCATTGTAGAGGAAAGTTTTAGTCGTCTTTTTTAACCTTTCAATAGACTTAAAATTACTTTAGAATTTGTTATTGCAAATTTTGTATTCATAATTCAAATATAAGTGATCACAAAAAGGTTAAAGAATTTTGGTGTTTGTAATATTTCAATTGTGTAAAATTTGTAGTAAAGAAATCAAAAATCAGTATGGATATATTATCAAAGAAAACCAACAGTTGCCTTCCTATGGTGTGTTCATAGCTATAGGTGGAGATCTTGGTGGCACAGTTTAGAACTTTAATAATTACATTGATTGAGATGTTTTGAGGGAAACAGCTCTCTTCCCCTTCCTCAGTTACTCTATGCAACTGAAGAAGAGGGCCTTTTGCCTCAAAGCCCTTGTCAACTTACTTTTTCATTATATAGAATACTAGATTGATAATTACCATACCTTATATTATTATCCATGAATTAGACACCAACACGTTGATTTTTTTATTTCTATTTTGACTGTTATATCACGTATCTGGCGTCACAATGTACAGATGGGGCCGTGATAGGGGTAAAGAACTTGAGGGAGGGGCTTAAATTTATCACGTGACCAGAGCAGTGACTGTGATTGGCGGCGGTACATTGTGACGTCAGATACATGATATAACAGTCAAACTGAAAATAAATACAAAATCAACAAGGTGGTGTCTATATCATGGATAATAAGGTATGGTAATTATCAATCTAGTATTCTAAATTATAAAAAAGTAAGTTGACAAGGGCTTCAAAGCTTCGAAATCAATATAAAGTAATTTTAATATAATATTAATCACTTATAACTCTTATAAGTATAATACAGTATTTTACAATATAATGTTAAATAAAACAAATAAATAAAATATTTGTGCGGAGCTTATATCTTTGTAGCTATGGACATCATCGTGGGAAAGCTTTTGCTAATTTTTTCAATTCGTTTAAAAATATAAAAATAAAGTTGAGAAAATCTTGGATTAAAAATGGTAATTTTTACCTTGCAGTTAAAATTAAGTTTCATCTGCCTTATACTTTTATTTTTAGATGAATTTTTAGTTAATTTATAACAATGGAAATTTTAAATAGTTGCTTAATGTCAAAAATAAAATGCTATAAGGAATCCAGAAGAGATGTCCCATAAATAAACTATAAATGAATAATTTATAAGTTTTCTCTAAATCTAAAAAGGCTGACAAAGGCACACTTGCAAACTCCATTTCTCTTGTAGTATAGAGTGACAAAAGCTGCCAATATGTTTTATTATCTCTGTGCTAGCAACATTTTTTCTTAATTATATGGGATATTTCTTTCACTTATGGTAGGTCTATTAGTTTTTTTTTTTTTTTTTTTTTTTTTTTTTTCTCGTATAATTTTTTTTTTTTTTTTTTAATTTTATCATATCCAACCTACTGATGGCTTATTTTCCATTGTTAACATCTTAATTAAATACTTATCAATAACAAATTGTATTTTATATCCAAATAGATTTTTGTTTCTATCAATTTATTTTTTTAATTGTTTGATTAAAGCAGGCAATATGTTTTTTCTGTTTTATTGTAGATCTTTTTAAAACAAAATGCAATATGTAATACCTGCTTTAACTTTTCAATTGAAGGTTTTTAATGTATGTTATACACATATATTGTATTGATTATTATTTTAAATCAACCCAATATGCTTTAATTCATATTGAAACGCCAAAATAATTTAGAAATATCAAAGTGCTTTCAAAGTAAACAAAAAATTCTAAATAAAAACGTTTTTGTACAAATAAATTTATAAATTAAATTAAAATTGCAAATTGATTTAGTAAGGAAAGATTGTGTTCATCTGTAGCTTCAATTTTTTTTTTTTTTTTTTTTTTTTTCAATGAATGCATGTGGGTATAGTTTATTTTATTTTCCACAAATAAAAAAAGAATTTTTTTTGGAATGCTAATGAGTGAATAAAAGACTTACAAAAGTAGGTTCAGTGATAAAATAAACAAACTCAAAGCCCAACAATATTAACAAAGTGCTAGCAGACGACATTATGTTGCTGTTTAAATTTAACATACATACTTTCTCAAGGGGGTATAAAGCAAGCAGCTTGATAAAAAGGTCAAATTTTATACTGAAATTTTTACTGCAGCTTACTGACACATAAAGCTTTTGTTTTCTTGTAAGTCAATTAGATGAAAAAATTAATATGTAACATATGCAAAATTTATTGAAATTCAGGAAAATAGCTATCGGTAAGCTATGACAAAAATTTCAACAGCGAGATTTTCTTTTTAACTTGAGTTAAAACTGCTTTATTCCTTCACAAAAATGCATTTATTTAAACATTTAAACAGAAACACAAAGTTATCTACTATCACTTTATTATTATTGTTTGGACTCTTTTAAGTTTGTTTATTTTTTCTCTGAATCCCCTTTTACAAGTCTTCTAAAAAAATAAAATAAAATTCTTAAATAAAAAAAATAATAAAAAAGTTCAAACAAATTTTTTTTTTTTTTTACTTTGTAGAAACAATACAAAATTTATTTTTATGATTGAATATAATTACTTAAATTTCAGTAGTTTAAATATTTCAATTTGTAATTTTATTTTAATTGTGTGACACATATGAACTGCACATAAATGAAGACAAATAATTACGCAGCCTTAAATGTAGAAGGTTAAAAAATCACATCAAATTATAAATATCACAAAGAGGGATGAAAGAAAAGAGCACTTGCTTATATAATATACTGTATTATAATGACAATTAAAGGTCATTCTTTTTTATAAATAATTGATCACACTGTTTTGGATTTGTGTAATTCAAACAAAAATAATAATAAAAAGTGCCACTTAAACTATTTTACTGTTTTATTTTTTTAATCAAAAGAAAAGGGAAAAATTGAGCACCATATCCTAAATATCATAATTTATTTTCTGCAATGGAAAATTCTAGTTATTTTAAGAGGCACAGTAAACTCTGAAGAGAAACAGAGTATATTATGCCTTCATCAGTCCTTACAGATTGAAAGAGTAAATATGAAACTATTCCTCTGAATTTACCTTATTATATCTAGCCATGATAGTTTCTTTTCTTTTATTTATCCCAGTGTTATTAGATTAATCAATAAAAGGGTTAAATATTGAAAATAAAACTACTATCATTACAAAAGGTACACAAATTTATTTGATTTGCATTGCAAAGTACATTTTATAATTTTTATTTTTAATTTTAGATTTCTTACAAAGATATTACAAAAATTGTGTTGAATTTTTAAAAGTTTGATAAATGAAAAGATTCCGTGTAAAAAGAAAAGAAAATATTTATAGATTGGAAAAATTGTTGAAAGAGAGGTGAACATTAGTAAGGTATTTCTATAGATAGGTAATCCAAAGAGAATATCGTTATTCAATTTTTATGTTGCTTTTTATTTTATTTTATCCTGGAAGTTATATTTTGTTGCCCATTTGATCAATGTAATTTTGACCTGCAATACACGTCTCCAGCTGACCAGTACTTTTCAGCGGGAATCCTCTCTGGATTACATAAGTTATCTACTTACTATCTGACACCTTATGTGTGAGAAAATAATTTCAAACTGAGGCCAAAATTAAATGCATTAAGTGTGTAATGCACAGAGCATTATAACGAGTAAATATTTATGGCTTTAATTTTGGCCTCAATTAGAAATTATATTCTCTCTCTCACACACACACAAACAAGAAATGTCAGTAAGTAGAAATGCTCACCTGCTTAATGACATTTTTTTTTCTTCTTCTTTCTTTTTTCCTCTCCTTTTTCTATCATACCCTTTTACTTATTAAGGATTAACCTCAGACCTAGAAAAAGTCAAATATCTCAAAATTGGTTCGACAACTTTTTTAAAAACTTTAGAGGGGGTTAAAAAATATCATGATCTACGAGCTCCAATTAACAGAATATTCAAATTTTATTTGTGACTCGAGATAATTAGGGTTAAATTTTGCATTTGATTAGCATTGTGTTTTTGTTTTTTCAATCTTAAAAAATTTTGGTTCGAGAATTTTTTTTTGAAACTTTCTGACGTTATAGATATTTCCAAGCTCTATCGATCACTTTTTGCTTTATATTTCAAAAATATTTCTGTTTCGAGAAAATTAGGTGCTGGTTTGCCCATTTGAATAACATTGATTTTGAATTTCGCGGCAAAATAAAAATGGTTAAAAATTAATTGTGAGAAATGTTTGGCAATTATGAAGAAATTATACTTGAACTTCTATTTTGTATAAATGAGATGTATCCAAAAATAATTTTTAAAATATTTTACGATCAGTTTTTTGAAAAAAGGGCGGGGCCGGGTCTGAGGTTCATCGTTAAGTATTGCAATGTCAAGTTTTCCTTAATTTATATGAATTTAAAAGTCATAGTATTATTATTTTGTTTTTTTCAGCAAGTCAAATGAAAAGACATAAAAACAATGTAGTTTTAGACATTTCTTTGTTAAATATTAAAAAAAAAAAAATGTAGGTGGTTTCATTCATGTTAAAGTCGACGTCATAAGTGAGTACTAAATAACATTGGCCGGTATAGGAAAATGGCACATTTTGCCAGTTTAAAAATACTTCGCAATTTTTTTGAGAGCATTGATGCTGTTAACAGGTTGAATTAGTACCTCAAGTATGCTAGAAAAATAATGATGACCAAAAAATGGCTAATTTTCCAAAGAAAATAGCCAAAAACTACTTTTGTCCTATGCTGAGCAATGTTATTCATTGCTCAAGAAGAGCATCGAAAAGCACTCAGAATGACGTCATGCGTACACACCCTATAGGTATTGAAGTACTTAATTTGTACTGGTTCTCTTCCTCCTGATATAGCAGGCAGCGTGAGCAGCTATTGCGTAATAAATTTAAATCTTAAAAATTAGTACAAAATTGCTAAATTAAATTATAGAAAAAGACAAGAAAAAATTTATTTCAAAAATTTCACTGCGTGCAATTTTAAGTGTGTCATATGCTATATTTTTTTGAACCATTGAAATTATTTTTAAATTCAGGTTTTTAAAAAAATGGGGGGGGGGGGGGCAGTACTAAAATCCTTATTTATTTTATTATTACTTTTGTTACCGTTCTTCTTCTTCTTCTTTTTTTTTTTTTTAAATTCAGTTCTTTGATGTTAGCAGCTACATCTTTGAATAGTGTTCAAAAAACATTTAAAAATTATGAGAAAAATTGGCCCAACATTTGAATTTGAGTGCAATTATGCAGTGAGACTTCCCAACTTATTTTTATCTAACTTTTCCAGCTCTGGCCAAAAGTTTGAGAACGATTTGTATAGGCAACCCACAACCACAACATGTTATCTTTATGAGAAAACGCTGTGGCCGCCGCTGCCCCGTTCTTAAACTTTTGGCCAGAGCTATACATAGAAATAATATAACAGTTTTCAAATCTTATTGATCAGACAGATAAGAACTCTCTTCGTGCTTCATCAAATTCTGCCTTCAGTTTATTGATTTCTTCTATTTTATCCTCTTCCTGAAACATGAGACAGTATTGATTTGTTTCCACTTTGTATAGAAGGTGAGAAACATAAAGTATGATGTACCATAAAATAACCTCCTCACACATGACATCTTGGACATTTTAGTTGACCTTATCTGTAATGATCCTGATATCTTTATCAGCATCTATGCAGATGATATCGCTATTATTTGTAATAATATTGTAAAACTTCAAAAAATTCTAGACAAACTTATTGAATGGGCTAATCTGAACGGATTAAAAATTAATGCAACGAAAACAAAAATTGTAAAATTCAGGAGAGGTGGCCCTTTAGCAAAGTCAGATGTAATAACTTGTAATGGAGAAAAGATAGAGTTTGTAAATTCTTTTAATTATCTGGGGGTTATTATGCAACAGACGGGGAAATCTTTCTCTAAACATGTCAAAGAACGCTGTCGAAATGCATTGTCATCTTCATTCGCTATCTCAAATCTAAATTCGTTATCTTTGGAAACAGCTATTAAACTGTTTCACCTGAAAATCTCTCCAGTTGCTTCGTACGGCATTGAAATTTTCTGGTCATTTATGTCTATAACAGACTTCAAAAATCTAGAATCTGTTAAGTCTCGGTACTTAAAACGGATACTTTGCTTGTCAAAATTTACGTCGTCAAGGCTGGTTTACGAGCTAGCAGGGGAGGAGTTATTTGTAACGGAACTACAAGTGAAATTTAAATTGTTAAAAACAGATAATTACATTAAATTTGTTAAGGATAGACTAAGTAAAACTGAAGATATCAGCCTGGCCTTCTATAATACCCCTGCATTTAATATTAATAATATTAATGGGTGGAAAGGCCCAAACTGTACAGACAGGCATGTTTTTACCCGTTATGCGGTGCATGGTTTCCACCATGTAATCTGTCAAATTAAAGAATTTCACGAGTGTAATGATAAATGTGTATGTGTATTATGTAGTGGCCTATGTACTAGGTACCACTTACTTCATTGTCCATCTCGGACCCTATCATTAAGTCAATATGCAAAAATGTAGACCTATATAAATATGTATATAAATATGTATAAGTACACCTTGGTGTTTAATAAATAAATAATAAAATATACCAATGGGCGTGATTTAAAACACTGTCAAGACATGAAACACATTAAAATCTTGGATCTAACTACACTTCTTTCAATAGTAGTTTGAGCGGACACCGTGTAATTAACAATGTAAAGTCAACTGTGATTGGCTAGTAGGTTTATAACATGCTCTCTGATTGGTTTAATACCGCAGATACAGTTTTTGACGGGAAAGACCTTGTTTTGGCCAGAGTGTATGTTGATATCTAGCTAGACATGAAATATCACTTCTAACTAACTGCATGCCATAGTTGTTCAAACAAATGAGGTTCAATTAGAAAATGATTAAGTTAAAGAAAAACCAACTGTGTGATACATAAAGTTGTAAAATTGGGAGATGGAATTGGGTTCTTGCCTCCCTCTTCCCAGTCTATGTTTTCTATCCATATGTTTATTTAGTTAATGCATTTTTAAATAAGTGCTACTAGTAATAATAACAACTTTTGTTTGTGTAGAATTGCATTAAATTTTTTTCAGGTTTAAACTAAAGCAAGAAAACTAAATTGCCAGTGTAGAGGTATGTACAGTAGCTTACCAGTTTCCTCAGGCTGGCAAACTTCTGCAGTTCAAAAAGTTGTCCAATTGTGAGATCTTCCTCCACTTTACCAAACTGCATGAACAAGCACTCAGGTGATTCCTCTTTGTGACGCTCCCTGAAACACAACAAGCATGGTTCACAATCAACTGTAGTGGGGGAAAAAAAAAAAAAAAACATTGACTCCCTTTTTTTTTTTTTTACCACCCATTTGACATAGACAACGCATACATGCAGATCTCTTTCCCCTTACAAAGAGCATTTTCATGCAAGCACATGGCATGGTATAACATTGCGCTATACACAAGTTTAGCAACTTGTGTCGCATAGGCTTCATTTTCTTGTTCTACTCACCCCACAAATAGTCAGATGCTATCAATACATCATGGCCACCCTTATTCTCTGAATATTAGGTTATGTTGAAACTAGGAAAGCTGGGTCAGAATGCATATGGTGCACTTGTATTTGAGAAGTAGGGATGCTTAGGGAGAAGCCTGTGCTACACACGCTGTTAACGCCAGGTATACTTTAAATATTTTAGACTGGGTATAAATTTATCCCATCCAAAATATGAAACTGCCTTGGAATATTCTAAATAATAATAATAAAATGGTTTGGATATAATATTTAGCATTGGTATTTTGTCTTCCTCAACTAAACTGTTTGCATCATAACATAACCCTTGGGTGACCTTCTGGTTTCCAGGTATAAGCCAGTAACACCCAAGACAGTATAACAAAGATAGACTCACAAGGTGGAAGTGATGTCACGTGAATAGATTTGCTTATAGAAATTAACAATGTTGTCAGGCTCGGACTGGCCATAAGAGCAAGTTCTCGATAGTGGATGTGGCCCCCCTTGTTTGGAGGCCCCCAAGGCCCTAAAAGAGGCATAACCAGGGAGTTATGCCACCTTTTGTGGCTCCCCTAGAGGGTGTTACGCCCCTTTCACGGACGTGGCCCCTTGAGTGCCAGTCCGAGCCTGGATGTTGTTAACTCTTCAAGTGACGTAACAACTACTAATGAGCATGGCTTGGTTTAAATATCAGTCTGTTTTCAATGTGGTTGAATATGTACAACCAATATAGCACCCCTGCTCTATTTGTTTACATATCGAGGGCTACGTGGTATTTTGGTACTTCTGCAATCTCCGCAGGTGCAATTTTGGTACATGTGCAATCTCCACCGCGCCTACTAATGGCACACCTGTGCAGGCTAAGCGTATACTTCAATAGTGAGTAGCATAAAGAATGTACATGTACCAAAATTGCACCTGCTGATATTGCAGTAGTACTGAAATGCCACATAGTACTCGATATAGTAAACTAGTGACATGGTAGTTACTAATTATTGAACGCGTTTTTCTTTTCTTCTTCTTCATTTTTTCCCCCCTTCCAACAATGAAGAAATGTTGCAAAGCTACAGATATTCTAGACATACGTAATTTAATGTTATTTATTTATTAACTTTGCACCTAAGCTAACACTTCATAACTAACATGGTACTTACTGAGGGTTGTCATTTCTCATCCAGTCCAGAAAGCTGTGACAACAATAAACACACTTGACGCTCTTGCGTTGACGATGCTCCTCATCAGGAATGAACATTCCCTGCTTGGCCATCTGCACAAATATCAATTTATAATTAATTAATTTGAAATTTAAATGTCTGAATCTCAAATAATAATAATAATAATGATCCCCTAATAATGACTGAGAAGGTGAGCAAATACTATATCACCAGAAAAATAGACCCCAGCTACTTTAAGGTTCATATACTGGAGGAAGGGGGGAGGGGGGGCTTGTCAGCTTTTGCAGACTAGCTCTAAAAAGCCAGTCTGAACCTGTTGTGTCAATGCACTTTAGAAAGTTTTTGTCATATAGCCATGGATTTTATTTTATGTATGTATACTATGGTAAATGTATGCATACAGTATAGTATGTACATACTAGTTATCGGCAGGCCGTAGTTATCGGCAGTTGTATTTTTTTAAATACCTTCTACTAATTTTAGGGCTTTGAAATTTTAGCACAAAAGAGGTTCTTAGGCAATCATTTCTGTTTAAAAATTTCAAACCTCTAAAATGAGTGGAACGTATTTTTAAAAAAGCAGCAAACACCTGCCGATAACTAGTACTAGTACCATATATTTTAAAACCCTTTCCAGACTCCACTCACCTCATTCTTATTTGACGGACCACTTTCAAACCACTTTCCCACATCTCCAAAGGATTTGAGCCGATTTTCAAAATCAAACATGACATCATCATAACTCAGCGCTAGAAGTTCTGCATTGGGTTCTGGTTCTACGTTGCGTACAATCATGGTGGAGACTGGGTGCCTGAAAACAAAAAATATTTAACTAAAAACAATTACATGTGTAATTAGTAATTGCAGATCACAGGCCTTCTTTGACAAGCAGACTGGCATGTTATGAATGTTTGTGTATGTATAAAGAGTACTCATACTCATACAATATGTATGAACAAAATATGCAAGATATCTTCCGCAGTTCTATACAAGTTATCTGCATGTTATACTTACAAAACTTGCACTCCCATTTATTAAAAACACAAATAAAACGTTCAATATACGTCCAGCATAAAATATAACCAGAAAACTTAGTAAAATTATTCAAGAAAACATAAAAATATAAAAAATGTTAGTAACTTGAGTCGTTTGATTTCTGCTGTAAAAAAATTAACGGCGGGAAACAGCTGTCCTACGAAAAAACAAATGCAAAGCGAAATCAAAAAAAGTAAACAAAAACAAAATTATCAGCGACGACGGTGCACTTTCGACATGAATAATCTAGAAAATGTAAATCCAAAGCTTTATGAGAAATGTAAATCTCGAGATATTACTCCAGAAGAAGAGGATGACAATGTGGTAGATGAGTTTGATGCACGAGAGGTATTTGGTATCCTTTTCTTGCTGCCCACACACCCATGTCCATGTAACTGTAACACGCATCTTGCTTTTTTTCTAGGTCTCTGCTGATCAAAGGAATTAATAGATTAAAAAACAGCAAAATTTACGTAAATTACAACTAAGTTTGTGCTAATGCCATTGTAACAAAAATAAAACATTACCTCCTGAACTAATAAAACCAGAGGGATATGAAACTTCAAATTTTGGATATGTAGCACAGGAAAACAAATCATACATACATTTTATGTACTATATAGGGGTTAAGTGCATATTTGTGCATGGTTCTACAGAGGATTTAGACTATATATGTGAACTCTCTTTATTGGATAAAATAGTAAACTCCAAGTATGCACATAAATATTTCTGCATTAGTTAAGTCTGGACCTGTGTCTGCAGCAATTAGCTTCAATACAGCTAGAGCCGGAGCTGAGCTCCGGTAAAACGTTGAAAATTTAACATTGCGCTTAATATGGGAGCTCTGGAGCTATCTTGAGTTTTTTTTTAGCATTGATAGCTCTGGTAAAAAAGAAAAAAAAAAAAAAAAAATTAAGCCCTAGCTCATGTTTATCTGTGCCCCGTGCCCTAGCTGCTTCAATATATCACACATACTTGTGTAAGTATACTATATGTACATACGTATGTTATCGTCACTTAATTTATTGCTTTTTTTTTTTTTTTTTTTTTGCTGATCTTAATTTCTTTCGTTACCTTACTGTTTGTTTATTAAATAATTTATGCAAATAGCAGATATAAAATCTTAAAAATATACAAAATATTATAGATAAATAGTATGTACATAGAAAGATTAGAGTACGTAAAATTGAAATTTTAGGACTCCCGCTTACTGAAAATCTGTAATTTCATTTCATCCTGTCTGCCCTGATAAATACATTAATAAATTAATATACATGATAAGCAGTCACGATTATCTGGAACCATTAACAGCAGCAGCTATGGGGGAAATTAGCATGTCCACCCACCAACATTTTTTTTTTCTTGAGACTGAGAATAATACAGAAAACGGGTGATCAAGTCATGTGCTCCCACATAGGCACAAAAAATGGCTAACAATGCAAAAAATTTCTAAAATTACCCTATGGTGAAAAATACGTTTTTTGCGATTTTTGAGAAAACTACTACACCGATTTCAGAGAAATTTAAATGAGAAATACAAGACATGTTTTTACGTGTTTTAAGCCATAGAAATTTTTTAAGAATTTTTAAAACCGATAACCTCCATTCTATCAAGTCCAAGAGAAGATTTTTTTTTTGACTGCTCTCTTTATATTGTGGATATAATTTTAAAAAAAAACTTTGATCTCTCCTTAACCTGACATGTAGACATCATCAGAAATATCAATGATCCCGAGCATCCTTTGACTTTGGAGGAGCTGAATGTCCTAGAACTATCAAAAGTAGAGGTGAGCAAGAAATTATAATAACACAGGCTCTCCAGGTGGAAGTAACGTCTCGTGTATTGTTATACTCATGGAAAACACAATAGTAGTTAACTATTCACGTAACGTCACAACTGCTAGTGAGACTGGGGTGGAACTGAGTACCCAGTGGATTTCTTACCTAGCAATTGTTGTTTGGGAAAATAATATGCAGATGCAAATAACAACAAATAAATGTAAAAAGAATAAACAAATCGAGGGTGCTCCGCTATAATGTCCTAAGTCCACTTGACCTTAATAAAAATAAAAAATTGTCGGATGGACTTCAAATTTTGGATTTTGCCGTTTCAGATCATTTGCAGCAAAAAATCTTTTTCAAAGTCAAATGGATTTGACCCCTCAAAGCACCCTGGAAATGGTTTGGCTTTGTAAAAGATCAGTATTATAATTCAAAATTTTAAATAATTGTAACTATATACAGCAGCTATAAGAAAAAATGTTATACTTTATTAGTTTATCAATTATCATAACAAGAATTAAAAAAAAAAGATGTCATAAATTTAAAAAAAAAAAAAATTATTTGGGAATATAACTGAAAGGGATTCTGGCATGCAACAGAGCAAAAATACTCTCTCTAACCTATATAATAATCTAATCTATAAAATAGCCCTTTGCATATGTACATAATGATCAAAAAATAAATCACTCAAACTTCATTAAAAATACAAAAATTTATACACAGAAAGCCTCGAAAAATATTTTGGAGTTAATATTATTGTTTACTATTCCTTAAATGAAATCTTAATATATAAGAACATCAACCTATCAGTGAGTGGTTATCATTATGATGGTTACTTTCAGGTGCACAACAGCAATAATGAAGTAAATATTCACTTCACTCCCACCATCCCTCACTGCAGCATGGCCACTCTCATAGGACTGTCCATCAGGGTCCAGTTACTGAGGATGTTACCTCCAAGATTTAAAGTAAGTCTGCAATAATGCAATTTCATCTGTACAGCCACAGGGTGTAACATTAAACAACCTGTCACTAGTGGCAATAAATTTTTTCTTATACTTTTATATATCGTACACATAACATACATATTAGGAACAATGTTGTAGTTGATACATTCTTTAATATGTTTTTAAAAAAATGTAATAGTAGGTAGAGATTAGAGCACATTGAATTCAAAATTAATAAAAGAAAAAGACTCATTTATTTGATTGACTTTCAATTTCACGTGCTCTATTCATTCTGCGTACTATTTTCTTTTATCTGTATTTTATTTTGTTAACATTTATATAGTACCAACCCAACAGTGATGCTTGTTTTTTTTATTATTATATTTTTTCCTCCTTCAAATATATGGGCATGAATAGGGTGTATGCATTCATGTTGAAGTCAACGAAATGTTGGTACTCAATAACATGGACAGCATATTAGTTTAAAAATACAAAGCACTATTTTTGAGAGCATTGATTGTCAATAGGCTGAATTCGTATCTCAAGTATGTAAGGAAAATAAAAATTAACAAAAAATTATACGATTTTACAAAGAAACCAAAAACGAAGTTTGTCCTAAGCTGAGCAATGTTATTCATTACTCCAGTATGGCATCAAAGCACATTAAATATGACATCATCCTCATACACCCTATACTGAATGTGCTTTTATGCCATTCTGACGCGATGAATAACATTGCTCACCATAGGAATTGTTTTTATTATTATATATTTTTGAAAAAGAAAATGGTTAATTTTTTTACTTAAATATGAAAGCATACACCCTTTAAGTTTTAGAAATAACAAGTAGCTCAGGTCTAATAAATACTGACTTTTTGTTTTTGACAGGTGACAGTGAAGGTAACCCCAGGTAGCCATGCTTCAGAACACGCCATCAACAAGCAACTGGCAGACAAAGAGAGGGTCGCAGCCGCCCTGGAGAACACTCACTTGCTGGAGGTGATCAACCAGTGTATTGCAACCACTCTCAAGAATTGAAGTCTCCTCGCTGTCCTAATTTTAATAGTGTGGAAACAAGGTCCCAGCTTTTAATTAAAATCAATGTATATTTATTTTTTAAAGCATTTTGTTTTTGTTTTTTGCATCAGTTACTTTTAAAATTAATTTATTAAGTGGTCTTAAAATGTTCTTACTAATGCTAATAATATGGTAAAATAAGGGTTTTGATTTGATTTTTTTTTTTTTTTTTTTTTTTTTAGAATATTGATGCTGTTGCGGCTAAACCACGCTTCTACTTTTAGCGTGTTTCCTTACTTTCACATATCTACGTTTATTGTGATAGCCTTAAAAACGCGTATCTACATTTATCGCAACAACAGGTAAAAACCTTTCTACATAGGGAAACAGGTGCAGAAATGTTTTTTCCTGTTGTCGCAATAAATGTAGATGTGTGTTTTTAAGGCTGTCGCGATAAACGTAGATGTGTGAAAGTAAGGAAACACGCTAAAAGTAGAAGCGTGGTTTAGCCGCAACAGCATCGAATGCATAACTGTTCATTTTATACTATTATTATTTCATTGAGTGCTTTTGTTTACCTCAAAACTACTGGAAGCGGAAACCAGGTAATTGTAAAAAAGTGGTAGTAAACTCGCGCCACCTGCAAAGGTTATTTTAAATTTGCATGTAAATTTAACATTATTTTGACAGTCGGCGCGATTTTAGTTCCACTTTCTAACAATCACGCCTGCTTTCCGCTTACGGCAGTTTTGGGGAAAGCAGAAGCATTTGTTTTTATTTTTTGTATTAATTTTCTGCTAGGACCTAATAAAGATATTATTTACAAAGCTAGATTATGTAAATAAATTAAATGAGTCAAGATGCAGGAAATTATTAGGAGCTGGAGATATATATTTTTTCAATTAAAATATTTAAAATTGACATTAAGTTTGTCATTAATGTATCTTAACAATTCCTTTTTTATTATTATATGCTTTGAATAATTATCTCAAAGTGCCTAAAATAAATGTATCTGTACTAGAGTCCCTACAATTGACTAATCCATAATAATCTCATAGAAGGCCCAGACGCAATTTACAAATTTATTTCCTGAAACTTATTCTGCTTCTCCAACAAGTTTTCAATTTCATAAATCAACCAGAAATTACAGGTTAATTTTCACTATTAAGAATAAGTGGATTTGAAGCAGTTCAGGTCTTCCGGATAGAAATGTCGTATTAAATTTTTTTTTGTGATGCGACTTTGAATCTTACCTGTTCTTTTCATAGAGCTCATAGTCGCATGGTAACAAAACTCTAATATGACATCTCTATTCAGAAGAACTGAGTTGTATTTAATATTCCAATAAATACTACACACTAAATATAACTAAACTGTTGTATGTACTGTTTAATTAAATATGTAAGTAAGTGTTATGTATTTTACTGTATCAATAGTTACATATTATTACTAAAAATTTGTTACTCGAATATTTAATTTGAATCGTTTTTTATTTCTTATGATGCTGCCTTTAATTTCTCAAAGATAAAAGATATAAACATACTGATATCTGATAGAAATTAATTTTCCATTAATTTATGCTATTTTTCTTAGTTATGGATTTTTTTTAACTATAATTTTAGTGTGCTCTGAAAAAAATATATAATTATAAGAAAATAGCTCCCTAAAAAAATGATATAGTTAAGAGGACTGACTTACTTATGCAATAATATAATAATAATAAAAAAATAAAATAAAAAAAACGCCTGCAGAAAATGAACGTATGCAACTAACTTACCTTTCATGCAATACAAGTTGCATAACTTACAAGGCGCTGCCACAATAATAAATAATACCAAAGAAAAAAATTAATGTTCATAAATTCATAACAATATTGCGTAATTATTTTTTGAAGGTAAAATTGATTAGGAACATTAATATGCAAAAATTTCACTGTTGCTAGTGATCAATTTTTTTATTTTCAATTTTGAGTAAAACAACGAAATCACTGATAATTGCTAACAATTATTGAGTGGGAAAAAAATTATTGAGTGGGAAAAAAAAAAACAAAAAAAAAACATTACAATGCGTCAATCACTATATATTTTTTTGCTATTCACGTACCTGCCTCAATAAATTTATTAAATGCATTATTGTATGAGAAAAGTATTGCTTGTATGATGAATATGCTCGTAAATTTGAAAGGATGAATGAATTAAAAATATTTTTATTTTTTTCATTGGAATTTTTATTTGTACAGTTTGCGTAGTTTCAGTTTTACCTGCTTTTATCATCCTCTGTAACTTACATATATTTAACCTTTTAATATTACGTAAAGTGATTTATCATTTAATTGTTATGTTTAAAATTGTTAAAAAAAAAAAAAAAAAAAAAAAACTCTTGATTATAAACAATAAAAAAAGAGCAACATATTTATATTTCCATTAAATTACGAGTAATTGTTTATAAAGAGTACAGAAAATTAATTAATTAATTTAGTATTTTTAATTAATATTTAAAAGTCGGGAAATTACATCACGGTCGGTAACTCTTTCATATGCCCACATTCATACTTGCTACCGACCGTATAATGCCATTTTTCAATTTTTAAAAATTATTAAAAATATTTAATGTACTTAAAATTCACAAATCAATCGATTCAGAACAATGTCCTCTTTTAATGTATTAAACTTACCTTTTTAGTCTATACCTCATTCCTATTTGCTAGTTATATGTTTAAATTTGTCATGAGACATCGCGATATGTTTAACTACATTTGATCTAGTAGAAAATGCTTTGTTACAAATTTCACAAGTAAAGAACTGCTTTGGTTTATCGATATTCACGCGATGTATTTGAAGTTCATGTCTTAACCTCTCACCTTTAGCATAAAAAATTCTTGGACATAAACGACAATTAAAATAAGACTTTGGATGTTCTGCTTTAGTATGTTCTGCCTTTGAACTTAAAGTTTCAAAACTTGCAAAACATACTCCACATTGTGTACTAAGTCCTCTTTTAATTTCTAATTTAGCACCATGATAAGATTTTAAATGATGTTTTAAGTAAGTATTTTGTGTAAAGCCTTTACCACATATCGTACATACAGATGGATAGATTTCTATCGAATGTTTTAGTATTTTATGTTCGCGTAACTGTTTATTATTTGAAAATTTAATATCGCAACTTCTGCATGAGTAGTCCACAGTATGAGGATGTTTTTGTTTTATATGCTGATCAAGAGAAGTTTTACTTTTATATATACTTTGACAATGGTTACATTTGAAAATATTCATACTTAGAGGATCATGCAAGATTTGATGAGAAATTAGACTGTTTTTAGAATGACAATATAAGCCACATTCTTGACAAATGTACTTGCGACGGTTGTTTTGGTTTTTACTACCTTCATCTTCGTCGTTGCTACTTTTGTCACCGTCAAAACTGCTGTCTTGGTATGTCTCAAATATAATGTTCTTCAGACGACGGCCTGAAAAAAATAAAATTTAATTTTTAGCATTTTTTGATTCTCATGTCATATAGGGAGGGAAAAAAATGATAAGTTAACCCAGGCAGTTCATAGTAACATGTGTTACAACAAGCGTTGGTCTTGTCAAAAAAATATTTACAATAAATTATAATTAAATATATATAATTATATAAAATTACTTTCATAAAATGTCAAAAAAAAAAAAACAAAAAAAAAAAACAAGAATTATATTATATTATATATATGCCTCTATGTAGTTAAAAAAAAAAATAAAAAAAAAAATAAAAAAAAAAGGTCCTGCAAATGCTATATACGTACAAGATAAGAAATTATGATACTCTAAACTTTTCCCGCACCACTGTGATGGAGTTCAGTACGCCCCATCATTGCACTCATAGAGTATAAATATAGATCAAGTTTATAAAATTATTAATTATTATCATATGTATGGGAGGGTTATCAGAGAAAATTATCAACACACAACTGTTATATAATATATAGTTTTATTTTATTTTTACTCATAAAATATTAAACAATATTATTATTTTTTAAGTGCACGGAACAAAAAAAGAAACAAGACAAATCAAAATATAAATCAACCATTATTCTGCATCAGCAAATTTAATTTTTCAGCAAAATAAATACAATATTAATGCCCCCCCCCCCCAAAATGATATTTATTGTTTAATAAACGCACTTAAATATAGACAAAAAAGTATTAAATTAAATTTGTTTTCACCTTTTAACTTTTTATTTGATTTACTCATTAAAAATTGCAATTCACAAGATGTATTACATATTAGCTCTTTTGTAATAGTTAATAAAACTATTTTTCAATTATGTTATTTGAAAGTAGGAATTAAAGAAAAAGAATATATTGTACTTTTTTGTTGTACTATGTGCATCATACTGTAAGCCGATTAATGGTTAACAATCACCTAATCTTAAAATCGATCATTATTTAAAATCTAATCACTCATTAAATAAGCTCTATTCTACAATATAACATCAATTAAAGTACAGTATTATATTATGTACAGCGTTTGTAGTATAATTTTTGCCACACGAATAAAAAAAAGCATCTAACAATGGAGGTTATCGGTTTAGAGCGCGGGGTGACGCTGGGAAAGCTAGGGGTCCCCTATTTTAACATTACGCTTATGGGGAAAAACTTGTTTTTTTTGCGATTTTTGAGAAAACTACTCCACCGATTTCGGAGAATTTTAAATGAGAAATACTAGACATAATTTTACGTGTTTTAAGTCATAGAAATTTTTTGAGAATTTTTTAAGCCGATAACCTCCATTGTAAGTTGTTATTTTGACATCGATTAATTTTGACATCGATAATCTAACTGAACAACATATTTGTAATGCTGTGTAACACATAATTATTACGTATTTATTTTTGTCCGTGAAAGTATACATAGCACATTGATTAATTTGTTTTCACGTTTTCATTTTTTTTATTATTATTTATTTATTTATTTACAAAATTAATATTTATTATGAAACTATTGACCAATGCAGCAATGATGCGCTACTTGTTCCGACAATCATAGAACATTTTTTGAATTATGAAACTATTCTTATGTATATTTTGACCTTTTATGAAGTTTAAATGAAATCCAGTTCTGCCCCTAAATGACAACTATAGCTGCGAGTGTACAAAAGTTATATTAGCAATTTTTATTTTTAGATAAGTTGGACAGTGGGTGTATAATTGTACACTTTATATCTGAAAACTGTTAAAATTACATTTTTTAGCAATTTATATTTATGTATAAATAAGTTACGTACTACTTAGCTGAATATTAATTGAAATTAGAATGGTGTTCTTCATCAATTATTTTTGTGATGCAAAGAAAAAAAAAAAAAAAAAGAAAAGAAAAAAAAGTCACAATTAATTAAATATCAGGTAAAAAAAAGCTGCTCAGATTTTTCGATATGAACACGATGAAAATCCATCTTAGGTAGAAGTATTTTTTCATTTGCCATCCAATTTTTTAGACATAGGCAAAGTATAAACCTTACATGTTTCAGGATGTTCTTTTTTAATATGTTCATATTTGAGAGCTTTTGTATAAAAGTCAATGAAACAAACTTCGCATTGCGATGAACGAACTTCTTTAACATTGTGAGCTACATTTAAGTGATCTTTCAAGAACGAGACTTTGTAAAATTCTAACTTACAAATATTACAGCTAAATGGACATTTTGCTTTTTTATGATGGGCCATGTTATGCTCTTTTAATTCCTCTTGAGTCTGGAAGTTTATATTACAATCTACACATAAGTGAGTGTTAGCTACTAAATGTGTGATTTTCATGTGATAATTTAGGTATTGTTTAAGTGTAAATGTACTCGGACACTCTGGACATCGAAAATCACCGTTCTGTTCCTGTATTTTTTTATTAGGATTATTATAACGTTTAGCTTTTTTTGATCTAAAACTTTTACTGCAGGAATCACAAAAATTGTTGTTGCAATTGCTGGAATCTCCATCATCTTCATCATCTTGAAATTTCTTTGTAGGTCGCAGCGTTCTTCCTGGAAAATACAAATAAATATCTTCAGTTTTTATCCGCACAATAAACTGGGATAATTCAATATAAAAATCTACACCCCCCTGACCCCCCGTCTGGGTGTTAGCGCCCCAATGAGTGGATCGCGAGTGCGCCTTTTCGTCCCAATCCGACCCTGAAAGTGAGAGTCATTTTTGTAATAGTTTGCAAGAGTTCATCAACCTATATATCACGCAAAAACAACAAATTCTCAGCCAAACAAACAACATGGAACCTTGTTGACAATTAATATTTACCCAAACATCAGTAGATAATTTTAACCAGTGGTATAACCATCACAAACAATCATTTAAAAAAAATCATCTAAAGTTGTATTTTTTTAATTTCTTTTCTTTTTAATTATAACTAGACACTAGCGACATACAAAATCAACAAAATGCTTAGAGATCCCTTAAATTATATTTTGCTTTTATAAGTTAAGTCGTAAATTATCATTCATGTTTACAGTTATATCAAAATAACACTGTGAACTAAAAAAAAATAAATAAATAAATAAATAAATTATAATTTAATATTAATTTTTATGAATAATTAAATATTAAATAATTATTTTTAAATTTTATCTTACGTTTCATTATTAAAAAACTTTATTTTTAGTTTTTAATAAGGTTGATTGCTCAACGCCAGTGGTAACTGGAACCCCTGTCAATTTCATCGCATATGCAACCCGCGTGTCAGAAATGTCCGACTTTTTGCATAAGCACTTAGGATACAAGTGATTTGCTCGTGCTAGGCGCTTAGTATTCATTTTAATTTTCTAAAAGCAAAGAAAAAGTATTGATTTCAACTATTTTACTGTAGATTAAATAATAATTAATTAATTATGAATATCACCTCTAATTAGCTAGTTACAAAAAAAAAACTACAAGGATCCTACAAGCTTTTCCCTTACCACCACCACAGTAAGCTATCATATTGCTCATAAAACTGTAGACAAAATTGTTTCACTGATAAGTAAGATAATTGTATCTTAATTAGTAATAATATATACATATATGTGAAAGAATGGGAAAAAAATTTAAAACAATAGTGCGTGTTTTATTTATAACTTTATTTATTTCTATTTAATTTCTTTATGATTGCCATTATGTTTATAACTTCTAAATTATAATAGTACTAATAAATATAATAATTATCAAGCCCATATAGTAATATAGTAAGTATAACAAAGAGTATATTTAAAGTTGCCATTAAAGTTCCGATAAATCGATATCACAATGTAAGTTATACATAATATATTTCACCTTACAAACTAATTTAATCAAGTTATTGGATAAATTAAAAGAAAACAAGGAAACCAGCTAGTACCTTACCATAGTGAATCTTAATTATGGTAAGAGTCCCACACTAATGCTGTTCGTAAACCCTGTTCTCTTGCACCAAAAAATGCGCATTCCATTTGAATAACCATAGGCGATCGTCATTTTAGGAGCAAAGAACAGGGTTTTACGAACAGCTATAAAGTATTATTCACGTGACGCGTAAATTTGACGAGCGTTACAAAGTTGGAACAATGTAAACAAATGGAGCCGTTCACATGTAATCGAAAGCAATGTGAACGTCTTCATTTGTTTATATTGTTCCAACTTTGTTACGCGTCAAATTTACGCGTCATGTGAATAATACTTAATGGATAGCTTTCAGCATTAAGCTTTTGTGAAGTGTCTCTCCGAGTCTGCAAGGACTGACGAAGGCACACACACACAAACTCCGCTTTCTCTATAGGCACGAAAGCTATCCAATGAAGTGTTAGTTGTTGTTGTTTTTTAACTCTGCATGAGCTAGCAAGATTTTCACCGAGCTATGGTACTGATCTCTTCTCTCTTTGCTATGGTAAGGCCCTTACTAGTTTCCTCTCTATTATTTTTCTTTTAAATTACTAATCTAAATGCAATAGTTTATTATAATTATAAATTCAATAGTTTATTATGAATTAAATTACACTTTGTTATTGTTATTATTTTTCAAAGTAAACGCCTTAGATATGTCATATATATACAAGTTTACTGCACATTGTAAATATATTACTTTGTGAGAACTGGACTCTACGTATAGTTTGATTTATTTCATATCGGTGTGCCTTTCTTTATGTCGTGTGTAATTTCCGTGTGAAGCAAAAGGTTTATCGCAAACTTCACACGTGTAAAACTGGTCAGGTTTGTCGATATTGATGCGATGAACATTGATCTCGTGTCGCAATCGTTCTTCTTTTGCATTCCAGTTTGTGGGACATATACGACATACAAAACGTGTTTCAGGGTGAGCTATTCTAATGTGGTCTGATTTTGATACATTTGAAATAAACAGTTGCAAACAATACTCGCAACGTGATGAATTACGACCACGCAATGAACTAAGATTATGAACTTCACTTAAATGATCTTTCAGTAATATTCTTTTAGTGAAGTTTAGTTTACATAAATTGCAAGTAAAAAGTTGTTTTGATGATTCAATATTACACATAAAGTGTTGGTCTATTTGGCTCATTTTAAATTTCTTAATGTTCTTAATATTGATTTTGTCTGGTTGGAATTTCCCATCACTTTCCATTTTTTCTGCCTCATTTTGTAGTTTCTTTAATCTCTGCAATTTGATTCCTGTAAAAAAAAAAGAGAAATTGTTCAGTTCTCGTTACAATATTTTACAGTTAACTTATTTTATTTGTGTGATCGTATCAATTGATGCAAGCAATAAATACTTATAGTTAACCTATCACTATAATTTAAAAAATAACCTGCACGCCATATGTAAGCGTACATGAAGTGTGAGAGCACAACACGTTGCACGATGCATGTTTACGTGCATTCCATGAAGACGCACAACATTCGGGAGGTGTATGATCGATGTGATTGCACCGACCAGCTTATCTAGACGTTTCCACGGCTTCTCTAGGCTGGCATGGTGAATGCTGGGCTGTGTACTTAGGCCGTGGCCAGCCCGTGTGTGCTTTTCCATTGATTGGAAAGTCTTTACCTGTCGATAAGACAATGTTTTGACTGGGATTGGGATTGGTGAAGCCAAGGAAAAAAAATTAAATTAACTCACAATATTACACACATTATTTCTACTTTTTGTAATTTCCATCGGTTTTTCCATTTCTAATCATGTTAAGTTTTTATTTGTGGGTGGTGCTTGGAGGTGCAAAAGGGAGCCAAACATGTTGACAGCCCCCTTCCCTTTTTAATAAATGGAGATTATTTTATTTAATCTCTACTATACATACTACATAATAGTAATTAAATATTCAATAAATGTAGCACGTAAATAAATGTAGATATATCTGTGCATCATCTTTACCTATATTCTAATTGATAAAAATTTACTGAAGATATTTCCAAGTTCTGCGCACACTATATATGTTTGTATTCGTCTTTTTATTTATTTTATTTTATTTTTTTTTTACTATTTTTTTTAAATAACTAGTAGGTACTGTAGCAGCTAATTTAATTATCTTTAGCATATAGCGTCTTCTTCTTTTTCTTTTTTTTTTTTTATTTCCTCATGCCTTGACAAATTTAATCAAAAATTGTCGCAGAACCTCATTTTCAGCCACTTTCAAATAATGTTGTCAACTTAGTTTATATCTTATTTTGAAGTGTCAAAAAATAAACAATAAAACTCACAAAAGATAAGAGCAAACATTTATTTATTATAATTTTTTCGGTTGACAATACAATTTACAATTTTTAAACATTCATTCCGCTATCGTATAATTACTAATAATTTCAACCAAATAAAAAATCTTGCATGAAATCTCTCATAAATATTTATATTTTGTCGTTTACATTACATAAATTAAGATTTGAAGACATTTACAAATTTGCCAAATGTTAACTATATACTATTAGCATAATTTAATTATACACTGATTTAAGTCAGTGTTAGGATGGTTACGATATGTATATGTTAATACATAATTTAATGTGGCAACTACTTATATAAATAATAATTTAATTATTATTTATTTTGTACCTCGTCGTGTTACGACAGCTAGAATACCCGAATACCTAAACTTTATTATTAAATTATATTCAAACGACAGCATTTGATGCTATCAATAAAACATAATTATAGAAACACAAATCATATAAAAATAATGCAATATGGTCAAGACCTGTTTATAGGGTGTATGCGGATGACGTCATATTTCATGCGCTTGGAGGCCATACTGGAGTAGTGCATAACATTGCTGAGCATAGGACAAACTTTGTTTAAGCCAATTTTCTATGGTAAATCGGTTAATATTTTGTTATTGTTATTTTTCTCATATACTTGAGATACTAATTCAACATAATTTATAGCATCAATGTTCGCAAAATTATTGCGTATGTAGTGTTTTTAAACTAGCAAAGTGAGCTATTTTCCTATGCCACCCATATTATTGAGTGATCCAACATGGCGTCGACTTTAACATGAATGTATAAAACCTATAGACAATCTCCCGCATACTTAAAAACCATCAAATTTCCAACAATTAAATTCATTCCATAATATTCCTCCGCCAGGTCATTATTAAATTGCATATGTATAGTCCCGATAAAAATATTAATCTAATGCATTATATGCATATCAACAATACTAGGCGTCTCCACACAGGAAAATAAATTTAACTGTATTCAATCTCTATTTAATTAAAGAATAAATAATAATAGAGATGAGGCAGCTTATGTTAGTTTGTTAATGTACTTATAACTTGACATTAAAACTGGAGAAGTTTCAGGGTTACGTTCAACAAGCAAACGGAAGTTAAAAAAACAAACAACTATTACATATAATTATATATAGCTCTATTATTATATAGCTCGTTACGTAAAACAAAGCTAGCTCAACCTTTTCAATGTGTGTTTTTTTTTTTTTTTTTATCATTATTATTTTTATTAAATTTTTTTTTTAGAAGCTCAATTTTTCAAGCACTGTGATAGCACTGATTAACTTGTGCTTAACTTTGTGCATGAAAAAACTGTACTCCTTACTTATGTATTATTATTTGTTTTAATTACGCATAAACCTCTCTGCATGCCGATAATACAAAGTCTTGGCAGGATATGTACAGTACATAAAATTTACTAATTAAAATAATAAGAACTTGATTTAATTAAAGTCACTTTTAGAGTTAAGATCAATCTAATTTTCGTTCAAATCATTATTTCAAAAAGTTGAAAAATATATTATAAGAAATTGTAAAAGAACGTAAAAGAAACACATAAATAATAATTATAATAAAATGTTAATGCAACGGAACACGTAAAAAAACAACCTGCAAATAAGTGATAAAAAAAAAAAAAAAAAGCGAAAATATAAAAAAAAGACCAACAAAAACTCTCATTGTTAGATTATAATCCAAATGAATGTAATGTGTGTGCACCAATAATGTATTGTGCAAGTAAATTGGCCTGTTTTTGCTTAACAATAAAACTACAAAGTAAAGAGTTTATTTAAGATCTCTTGATCGAAAAAAAAATCGACTGCAATAATAAAAATTAGGTCTGAATAAAAAATAAACAACAAAATTAGCGTTACGTAATTTTGCAATCAAACTTATTGCTCCAGGTGCAAGCACAGGTCATTAAAATGTACTTAATTAGCGTCAATATGGTATCTTAAATTATGATCCATCAAACTGTTGGTTGAAGTAAATCCTTTCTTACATTCCACACACTGGAAAGGTTTTGAATTCTTGCCGTGAATTTTAAACTCATGACTTAGCCAATGATGATACGCAGCAAAACTGCTAGGACAAAAATTGCAATAATAACGATATTCACGATGCTTCGATTTCAAATGAGCTAATATAGCAGGAAAAGTTTCAAAACAAAATGGACATTTATTTTTGGATTCCATATTATTTCTATGCTTTTCAGTAATATGTCTTCGAAGATAATGAGGATCTGAAAATTTTTCTCCGCATATTACGCATGGTAATTTAGCTATTGTTGTTGTTTCTTTTTTAGAGGTAGAAACAGTAGTTGGAACTTCTGGACCACTTGGACTAGTATCTGTATCGGTATCTTTGCTCTGCGTGTGAAGTTTGCCATCATTGTTGTCAGTGCCAGTTGAGTCACGAGAATCTCCTTCATCTTCCTCGGAATCACTTAACGTAACTTCAGCCACTTGACGTACCACTTGTCCACCTGAAAATATACACGGGAAAAATAAATTTTGTAATTTATGCTGTATTATGCCATTACAGCATAAATGTTGCTAAACTAGTACACCAAAGATAATTATGCTGTACAACATAGTTATTATGCACTATAGCATAGATTATGCTGTATTATTGAACAAATGTTGCTGAAAATGGGCTAGCATATTATAGTTATTGCGTATTTATTTTTGTCCGTGTATACAGCATAACTTGCGATATGCGCGTCACATATTACTAACAATTTTTTACTATTATTATTATAACCATAAATATCGCTTTCTAAAAAAATTTAAATACAACTTTTTATTCAAAGAAACAAAAAAAAATACACTTTTTTGTTCTTATTTTCATATTAAACTACCCATAAATATTTAAGGCAACAAGAAGAAAAAAATTATTTTTAACTCCACTATATTTTTTTTATTATTATTATTGTTCAGCTAGTTGATACTTCTGTAGTTTTTTATTATTGTTAATTAAAATATCTTCAAGAGAAAATTTACAACATTTTTGATATGATGAGGATCGCTATAAAATAATAGTAATATTTTCTTCGTTACAAAATCTATTGTTGTAAATTAATATTATTAACTAAAGGAAGAAATCAATAACTCTGTCGAGCCTTACGGGAAAAGATAATTATATAACTATCGTAGGTCTCCCCAACGTAAGGTTGAAATTGAGGTAGGTACTGCGGGTGACTAAATTTTTTTAAGTTTTAACTTTTTTCAGTGATACTAATTGATAAGAAAAAAAAATGATGAGCTGCCATTTTTTTTAATTGCTAATTTTCAAGAAGAAGAAAAAATCGCTTTTTTTTTTCTTATTTGAAATTCTTATCGATGGTATTTGTAACTTTTGAATTTTCTTATTCATCAATAAGACTAATGGTTTGAATTACCTTTTGATTTTAATTAAATTTTAACGAGAACGTAATTCTAGTGTTATTAATTAAATCTTAACATTTTTGTGGTTATATACTTGGTTCAAAAATCACATCACAATAATTATTTCTTGAGAAATCATTTTAACTTTTATTGATTTACATTTTTTTTTTACATAGATAGTTCAATGCAAATTTAGTTCATTAAAAATTAATATTTAATAATTAATATTCACGAGTGATAAATTCATTCTTTTACCTAAATAAATATTTTATTACAATTTAATGGCACTGTGAATGAAAAAAAAAACTATAATAGTAACCAAGGTTTTTACATATCTTGTACAGGAACATAATTCGACTGACAAGTTCGTTAATATTTTTAACGGCTTACAAAATTAGTTCAAAATTTTTTACTGGTTAAAGACATATAAAAAGATTTCTTGTAGTATATCCCCATTTAAATATTTTCAGCTTTAATGCAGTAGTTTTCTTAAATCAGAGAAAGAGAGAGAGAGAGGGGGGGGGGGGTGGACTAAAATCAGGACGAATAAATGCCAAAGGATAGGAAATTAGGAGTCATGTTTCGACACCACCTGTGATAATAGGATAGCGCGCTTCATCAGTAAGCCCCAATACGAAAAAAGAAAAAAAAAAAAAGAGTATATTTTGCAATTAAAAAAATTATCAATTATTACTTTTAAAATTGTGTTCAAAAACATCTTAATTTTATATACAAAATAAACAGAATAATTCTACTGGCCATTATTATATTCATCTTATAACATAACATACTGTGGAAAAAAATACACACACATATATACACATAATACTTTTCTTTTCGAAGTCTTGTACAGAAAGGGCTTTTCTTTGTTGTGTAAAATATCTCTGTGCTAGCATTTTTTTTTTTTTTTTTTTTTTACTAAATTATAGGACTATTAAACTTTATTAGGTAATGCTAAGGTAAATTAAGGGTACCGCTGGTTTCCTCTATATTTATTATAGCCATCCATATACTGCATATTTTCTTTTACTTATTAGTACAAACCAGGGTTCGACCGGGTTTTTAAACCTGGATTTTTGCCGGGCGGTTTTTTATAAAAAATCCGGTTAAAAAAAAAAAAAAAAAAAAAAAAGAAGCCAAAATACTATATTAATAACAGTCTAAATTCTTAATTTACTTGTATTACTATAATTACTATGAATAAATAAACCTCTATAAAATTGATATTATATGTTTGTTTGTTTGTTTGTTTTTTCAAATGACTAAAAAATATGCGAGTTTATTATTTTATTATTTTTATGTTATTATTGTGAAAATTAGGAAAAAATTTAAAAACCGTTTTTTTTTTTTTACTTAAAACCCCTTTTTTTAAAAAAACAAGCCGGGCTAAAAAAAAAAACGGATTTACCTGCCGCTTGGTTTTATTAAAAAAAAAAACGGGTTTAATCCGAACCCTGGTACAAACGATTGTTTATTATTACAGTAGTAGTATAGTAGTAGTAGTATAGGCAAAATTATAGCTTATTAGGATGGTATTTTGTATTATGTTTCCCCAAAGTACTTGAAGAATAAAACCCTTGTTTACATCGATCACACTGAAAAGGTTTGTCATTTTTTCCGTGAGCTTTCAGTTCATGATTTAACACACGTTGTTGAGTTGAGAAACTACTTTTACAAAAATTACAAAAAAAACGATATTCAGGATGCTTTGTTTTCATATGTTCTAAAACTAATTCTTTAAGAGTAAATTCTTGAAAACAAAAGAGACACGTATGATTTGAATCCATGTCCTTATTATGTTTATCGGTAATATGTTTACGGAGATATTGGAGATTACAAAATTTTCCACCACAGAGCACGCATGGTAATTTGGCGGCTGTTGTTGAAGTTTCTTTTCTAGTAGATGCTTCATCTGGACCACTCGCGATGTAGTTTTGTTTTTCTCTTGTATCACGACGAGATTCAGTCGCTCTCTCCTCTTCCTCCTCGGAACTACTTAAAGTAATTTCATCCACTTGACGTACATTTTGATGAAGTGAGCTTCCTGAAAATAGACACAGCAGTATAACTTCTAATGTGTTTGTCAATATACACGCTATATGTAGTAAACTTCCAGTGGTTCATTATAATACGTTCTTATCTTTCTGCTTCTGTAATACCAACACCGGAATCCGCCGGAAAGTGAGAGTAATCCAGTACTCTTATTATTATTTAACATAATATTTTATTTCTACTTTCTAACTGTAGAGAATTAATAAATTATTATTCTGTTCTACATATTTATGGCTTATTATTATTTTTATATTATTATTCTAACTATAAAGATACATTAAAGGCATATATGGAAAACGTCAAACAACATGTTCTTTAACACAAAATGTGATCTACAAAACTGATGATAATTTTTGCCAGAACATACATGTGGCCCCACAAGAGAGCGTTAAGAAACTGTAAGGTATGCAATTTGCGTGAATATTTCTGTTTATGACGTCAGAAACATTCAAAAACAAAAGTATAAAAATGTTGTGCGGGTTGCATAAATAATAATTTTCTGATCAATGCTACGGCGTTACAGTTGGGTTTTGAGACCAATTAATGTTATTTATGAAAGTCTCCCATCAAATGTTTTGTTATATAAATGCTTATGTTTTCATGTTGTCTATGCCTTTAAAATTCACTCATTAATACACAATTTTCCGTGCTCAATATTTTCTTACTTTCTATGTCGTTGATTACACTGGATATTCTTACAAGAAGAGAAAAAACTGATTACTTATTTTTGTAAAGGTTTGATTTTTATTATTATTACATGTTCATAATCATATTCTTATTTTACAACACATTTTGGATTACAAATAAAAGTACTGTACAATAATGTTGTGGTTTTACCAAAATATTATTTCTAGAAAATAGAGGAAGTATAAATCAAAAATTTATTTTATAGCTCATAGTACGAGAATTTCAAAATTAAAGTGCAAAAACTTATTCAAAGTACAGAATTTTAAGTTTAAAATTTAGATAAATAGAAAAATCATCTTACAAAATATTTTATAACGATCGTTATAAAATATATTATGTAATATATTTTTTCTTCTTCTTTCTTTCTTTAAACGAAAAAAAAAAGTTAATAATAAAAAATATAATACTACATTTTATTAAACATAATAAAGATTCAATAATAAGAAAAAGAAAAAAACTAAAATTAAATGTAATCAACGTTTCTGAAAACAAATCAAATTGTTACATAAAACTTTGACCTTTATATGCATAAACTTTTGCAAAATGATTATTGGAAAAAAATACATTTATATAATTACAATGAGGAGGTGATTTTTTTTTAACCACCACTTTTTATGACCTTTTTGAAAAGAGCGTTTAAATATTTTAAGGCGCTATTTTTTTCTTAAAACGATTGGAGCATGGGAAGTATTTTTAATTAATTTTTGAAAATCAACCTAAAAAGCCTATGACGTCGTCAATCGGGCATTTATTTCGGACAGTATTGACCGTAGAAGGTTTAGTAGCCAGTTTTTTGAAATTCTGAGGACGAGCTTATTTCATTAAACTGGTTTCTGAACCTTGAACGATTAGTATTTGCTGAGAAAAAAGTGGACTGATGACGTCACAGGCTTTCTAGGTTGATTTTCAAAAATTAATTAAAAATACTTTGCATGCTCCAATCGTCCTAAGAAAAAATATCGGCTCAAATTTTTTTAAAGTTTTTCCCAAAAATATCATAAACATAAACTCAACAAAAAAAATTTTCAATTCACCTTCCTCATTACATACATTTATATAGGAACCATCAACATTATGCGTGATAGTGATTAAAAATCAATTGACGTGTATGTTCAATTATGTTGATCGTCAATTAATAATTTTAATTATTATTATTATTACTTTAAAGGCATTGCACACAAATTTAATATTATTTTTTATGAATGTAAATGCAGAATCATAACGTAAACAATAACTATTTAGTATTAGGCTTGATGTTGGTTAATTGCAACGGACAATTAGTAGCTGTTTGAGTTAACTTTAGGGGAGGATTTGTGGCTGATATTCTAAGCCCTACACACACTTGATCAACGACTTTAATTTTTTTTTATTTAAAGATATTTTTGTTTAGTTGTATAGGAATAATAATTAATATTAAATTAATAATATATTTGTTCAGCAAATAATAATTCAGTTAAGAAAGTTAAGTGCGTATATAAAATTTAGTATTACGGAAAAGTAACTCCACACTTTCGTGTTTTTTTTTTTTTTTTTTTTTTTTTTTTTTTTGTAGACAAAGTTTACAAGTCAATTTCTTGCTATTTTACAATAAATTTATTAAAAAAATAACACGTACAAATAATATTTTTATATTCTAAAAATGAATTCATTATTTTCATCATCAATTTGAAAATGTAAACAACACGTGACTCATACGCAGTTACTGGCGGCCCGTCCCGTTAAAAGAATATATAGGTACACAATTTGTGTGGACTTTCATAAAAAAAAAAAAAAAATCACTTTTAAATATTATTTAGAATGATATTTTGCATTATGATTATACAAACGATTTTTAGATGTGAATACTTTTTTACATACAAAACAACTGAAAGGATTTGTATTTTGCCCATGTATCTTAAATTGATGGTTTAACAAATGCTGATGAGTTGAGAAACTGCTTGAACAGAACTGACAATCGTAACGATATTGAGGATGCTTTGTTTTTAAATGAACTAGAGTGACGCAAGGCGCACGAAATGTTATAAAACAAAAAGGACATACATTATTTGATGACACATTCTTATCATGTTTTTCAGTAATATGTTTACGAAGATAATGTAAGTCAGAGAAATCTTCACCACACAACACGCATGGTAATTTAGCTAATGTGCTAACTCTGGTGGATTGTACGTTATCATCTGGTCCTTTTTGTTTTCTAGGATCATCTGGACCACCAGCTTTGGTTTGATATATTGTCGTGTCTTCAACTTCCGATTTATTTTCATACATTCGATGTAAACCCCCTGAAAAATATAAATATGCAGCATAACTTTCAAGATATTCATAACATATCCACACACCCCAAATAAATTTATTGACAGTTTATTACTTAAAAAACCTATTCCTCATTATTTCTTTAAGATAAATATATATCATATATATATATATATCATATATATATATATCATATATATATATATATCATATATATATATATATATATATATATATATATATATATATATATATATATATATATATATATATATATATATATATATATATATATATATATATATAAAGTCTTAAAGGCGTAGAACACCTAGAACAAAAAAGTAACTTATAATATCCTAACAAACCTGAAAATCAACGTTGATTTTTGGCCGGAGTCATTGATTTCTAATTTATTATCCATTCACGAAATGCCGCTGCCGGTCACTGACGTCAAAGCTCACCTGGTCCACGCGCAAGTAAACCGGGCGAACTGTGACGTCAGTGACCGCCAGTGTCATTTTGTGAATCAAAAATAAATTAGAAATAAATAACTCCGGCAAAATCAACGTTGATTTTCAGGTTTGTTAAGCATATTAAGCAATTTTTTTTGTTCAAGGTGTTCTACGCCTTTAATATAATGAATAATGACTTCTAATGAACAGCACTGTTAAATTAATATAATTTTGTTTACTAAATGATCATCATATTATTTTGAATGATGTGCCACATTATGATCTACCAGACGATTTGGTGACGTGAAAACTTTCTTGCATGCGTCACAATGCGGCATATTATCAGCTTTAACTCCGTGAATTTTAAACAAATGGTTCAACATATGATGATAAAGTGAGAAGCTTTTTGAACAGTAATCACAATCAAAACGACATTCTGGGTGCTTTGATTTCAAATGACGTAAGGCTTCAGCTGACGTAGGAAAATTTTCTAAACAAATTGGACATTTGTTTTTTAACTTCATAGATATGTTATGTTTGTCAACAATATGTCTACGAAGATCAAATATTTTGTGATATTTTTCTCCACATAACTTGCAAGGGTACTTAGATGGTGCTGACAAACTTTTGGTTATTTTCAAAGAAGTAACGTTAGCTGGGGTGCTTCTTAAGTTATCTGTGGAAAATGGAACGTACGAAGCATCATTCTGTTTATGATCTTTGCCACGTTTGTTGTTATGTTTGGTTTTCTTACAAGGATCAGCCTCATCCTCTTCAGAATCACTACTCAGCAAAATTTTATCTTCTGTAAGGACTAGGCTCAGTTGTTGTCCTGAAAATATATACAGCTGCTCAGAAAAAGGTTTTTGAATACTAAAGGAACAACTGTTTTTAGGTCAACTTTAAGTGATTCGTTCAGTCACATCCGCTTCCATTTCTACTTACTACACATGCGCTGTACGTTGAAACGGAAGCGGATGTGAGCGAAATTGCTTATAGTAGGCTTCACATCAGTTGTTCCTTTATTAGTCAAAATACTAGATATAATATGTATATATATAATGAAAAATAAGAATGTATGTAGTATGAGATGCAAAAGAAAGTCTATGAAACAAGATATGAATCTGAAAGAAGCAAGAGAAATATATCAGGATAGAAAGTTGTGGAGGTCTATCACTGGGTCAGGCTAAAAACCATCTATGTTGTTGGCTTACCCTGAAAGGGACTATATAGCGTCATGATAATGTATGTATTTATGTATGTATGTAAGTACTGTATGTATTTAATATAACGGCTTCATGACAATAATTGCTTTTTTATTGGAGGGAAAAAAATGAGTTGTATATCACACAACATGAGAAACCCAACAGTGTGGGATTTAATAGAAATGGATGAGATGAAGTGGATTGATGAACTGTCTTGACTTAGCATTGACCACTACCACCACTGCCAGGACTGGCCAGAGACGTGACTAGACCTGTCAAGCTGAGCACCTCTTCTAGAGACTGGTGAACCTGTGACACACTGGCATACGCAAGGATATCAAAGTAAGAGAACACTAGAGTGCACTCTCTTGCCATACTGCATACTATACTGTTTACTAATGTACTACAGTCTCAGGAAAAGTACCCAATGAGTATTGAACTCATGATTTATCTCGCTTGTCAAAACAGTATGCATACCACACTGTGCTACATGACTTGGTCATTATTATTTAATATTATGATTTTTAAATTTTTACTATCTTAAATTTGTATGACTCATCACTACTTTCATTATTTATACGCACGCCTCCCATTTTATTTTATTTTATTATTATTATTTTTTTCATTTTTTTTTCAATAAATTATTGATGCTGCATTGGGTTTATCTAGTATCCGCACTTCCAGTTCTCAGCTTATATACACCATATTACATATTATTCAGCACTCAAACACCTGATATAGCTAAGAGACAAATTGTCAGTAGTTTTATTGCATGGCATGGCATATTATATACTTTTCTGTATGTTATTATAATACAAACAAGTTTCAGTAAGGAACTAATTAAAATAATGCTAGAAAAAAAAATCCAAAAACAAAAATGATATCTGGTTATGAAAAATGCTTTCACATGATTAATTTTTTGCTGTAATTTGTGCAGCAAAATAAATAGTTCAATTGAAATCGAGATTATTTTGCCAATTTGCTACACAAAGTTGTGTTTTTTCCCCCATTATATGTGAATGCACCTTAAAAACTCATTTTAATATATTAATGCTAGAATTAAAATCTTGCTGGCACAGAAACAGTAAATAACTCACTGCATAGCAATCATTATAAACCAAGGAAGAGAAGAGTGTGTGCCTTTGTTGGTCCTTATACAGACATATTAACCAAAGAAAAAACTTCATACATCACAGAAATAGAATACTTCAATGTGACATTATTAATTTTATTCATTAAACACACTTGGTGTACAAATTGAACACAAATTTGCATAAAATTACTAAGCATTAAATACAACATTCCAGTGCACATGCAGTTAGACTAATTCAGCAATTAGAACGATTCAGCAAATGATATTGATCACATTGCTCACCACACAATTTGCATTTGCATTTGGCACTCTTTAATTATGCAAATTTTGAGGTAAAAAAAAAATACTGTGTGACATATTATCACTATTTATTTTTTAAGTCACTCAAATTATAAAGTCATTATTGTTATAACTTCTAATGAACATGATGTTAAAATATTATTATTTTGAATGGTATGTCGTATTATGATCTACGAGACGATTTGGTGTCGTGAAAACTTTCTTGCATGCGTCACAATGCAGCATATTATCAGCTTTAACTCCGTGCATTTTAAACACATGGTTTGACTTGTCATGATGATCTGCGAAGCTTCTTGAACAGTAATCGCAATCATAGCGACATTCTGGGTGGTTTGATTTCATATGACGTAAGGCTTCAGCTGATGTAGGAAAATTTTCTAAACAAATTGGACAATTATTTTTTGACTCCATAGAAATGTTATGTTTGCTACCAATATGTCTACGAAGTTTATTTGATCTTTGAAATTTTTCTCCACATAACTTGCAAGGGTACTTGGTCGGTGTTGATTTAGATTTGTTTTTCATCAAAGAAGTAACATCAGCTGAGGTATTTCTTGAGTTATCTGTGGCAGTTGGAACGTAGGTAGCATCAATCTGTTTACGATCTTTGCCACGTTTGCTGTTATATTTGGTATTCTTACAAGGAACAGCCTCATCCTCTTCAGAATCACTAAATAAAATTTCACCAGCTGGACGTAGAACTGGGCGTAGTATTCTTCCTGAAAATATATACAGCATAACTTGCTAGATGTTCAGAGCACACAATACTAGATATGACAACGAAATCATGACAACATTTATTATATTATTATTGGACAAAAATGGAAAGTAGTTGTAAACCTCATAACAGGATAAACCCAACACCTTGTGATTTAACAGAAATGAATGAGATCACATGGATTGGTGAACCGTCCCGAGATATACCTCTGACTAAGAGTGGACCACTAAACTACTGCCAGGACTGGCCAGAGACATGACTAGACCTGTCAAGCCTAAACACTTCTCCTACCATTGAACCAGTGACACACATGGCACCAAAGTAAAAGAACACAAGCACACTTATTGTCAGTGCATACCAGTCTCTGAAAATGCAACATATACTCACAAAGTATCAAACTTATGATCTATCTTGCTGGTCAAGCCATTACAACATAAGCCTAGGACAGCGGTCCTTCCTATCCTAGTCTTATCAGAGTGATAAGAGTTTGGACCCTGCTAACTTTATGAGCTATACCACTGTGCCACATGGCTTGGTCATTATTATCTAATATAGTGTTTTTTAGTATCTTAAATTTGTATGACTCATCACTTCCTTCATTAGGCCTATTATAGGCACGACTTTGATATTTTTGATATAGGTCCATATTTTTTAATAAATCATTGATGCTGTAATACTACTCTCCATACTGCTAAATAGTGACAATTGGTTATGAAAAATGCTTTCAATTATCAATTTTTTGCTGTAAATTATTTATGCAACAAAATAATTAGTTCAATTTAAATTTGAACAATTTACTACTCAACATTGGATTTTTTTTTTAATGCTTGAATGCACCTAACAAAATTCATTTTAATATTACAATAAAGACCATGTTGGACAAGACTCAATGAGGACATGAGTGCTAGCGTGTGACTCTGTCAGTCCTTACAGACTTGTTAGCACATTTGCACTGTTTCTCTTGAAGTGATATATTTAATGCTATAACCAATTAGTTCTTCGTCACCTATGCCAGCAAGAATTTTCACAAAACTATAAGGTAGCTCTCATGACTCTTGCTGCTTTCCTCTATTATTTTATTTTAAAGGTGGACAACACCTTGAACAAAGAAACTTGTCAATATTCTTACATACTGGGATATCAACATTGATGTGGCTGGAGCCATTGATTTCTAATTTATTTTCCATTTGCAAAACAACACATGTGGACTCTGACGTCACAGCTTGCCTGGTTCACACGCAAGGTAAACAAGTGAGCTGTGATATCAGTCAGCATCAACCTTTTAGAAAATAAATTAGAAATCAATGACTCTGGCCAAATCAACATTGATATTCCGGTACGATAGGATATTAGGCAAGTTTGTTGTTCAGCGTATTCTACACCTTTAATTTATTATATTTGACTGCAAAAGTGTCTTTTCCCATAAATTGTCCTGAAAAATTTTGCACTTTGATTTACTAATAGATTGTAATTTCCTTATGTTGATTAAACATACGGTTATTTTCATTTTTAAATAAAAAATTCCAAGTTGAAGTTTCATTGCTTGTTGCTTTATTAATATTTTCAGTTTGGAAAATACTTCGAAAATACATTTTCATAAACTTAACAACATAAATTAAAATTAAAGAAAGTCTATATATAATTATGACACAAAATAATGGTAACAAAATTAAATGCTGCAATGTGAGATATCTTCACTTTAAACTTCTACTTAAAAAGTCAACTGCTAAAGAAAAAAAATAATAAGGTAATTTTTCTTTCTTCCTTTTTGTTGAAGATTTTTCATTTATTTGATGTTATTGATTGTTTTTTTTATATACATCAATCAAGAAAAATGTCAAGCTCTCAAAATAGCAATTAATTGAAAGTCAAGAATACAAGCAACTAGCACTGGTTATACCACAGTAAAGAGGAGACCTTTAGTTTTTTTTTTTTTTTTTTTTTCTTTTCTTCTTCTTCTTCTTCTTCTTCTTCTTCTTTTTTTTCTTGTTTTTTTTTTCCAGTGAATAATCTTACTAGCACAGATAATTAGGCTGGCAAGATCTTTCACTAAACTGTAGCATTGACATTTCTTTACTATAGTAAGACTAACAACTAACAATTTTTTTTTTTTTTTTTTTTTTTTTTCATTTCAATTTATTATACCTAACAGTGAAGGTTTCTTTTTCTTAATTGTATTAATATGTTCTGTTATTAACCTGTCAGAACTGGCCTATCAAATTTAGACTGTTGCCTTTCACCTGAATATTGCAAGCTATTGTCTATTTTTATTTACAAAATAAAAACTGTACACATCACAGAAATATAATGTTGGGTAACATAACCACGAATTACTAAATAACTGAAATTATAAAGTCAATGAACAAAATGTTGAATAAATATTATTTTGTATGCTTAATTACCAGCATATTATTTTGAGTGATATGTGATATTATGATCTACCAGACGATTTGATGTAAAGAAAACTTTCTTGCATGCATCACAATGCAGCATATTATCAGCTTTAACTCCATGAGTTTTAAACACATGGTTCAACATATGATGATAATCTGAGAAGCTTCTTGAACAGTAATCACAATCAAAACAACATTCTGGGTGCTTTGATTTCATATGACGTAAGGCGTCAGCTGATGTAGGAAAAGTTTCTAAACAAATCGGGCAATTGTTTTTTGACTTCATAGATATGTTATGTTTGTCAACCATATGTTTACGGAGGTCTGATAATTTTTGATATTTGTCTCCACATAACTTGCAAGGAAACTTAATTGGCGCTGATGTAGTTTTAGTTTTCATAAAACAAGTACCGTCAGGTGGGGTATTTCTTGAGTTATCTGTGGCAATTGGAACAAAGGAAGCATCATTCTGTTTACGATCTTTGCCACGTTTGGTTTTATGTTTGGTTTTCTTACAAGGAACAGTCTCATCCTCTTCAGAATCACTAAATAAAATTTCACTTGCTGGATGTAGAACTGGGCGTAGTATCCTTCCTGAAAATATATACAGCATAACTTGCTAGATGCTCAGAACACACTAAACTAGATGTAACGGCTTCATGGCGATACTTGTTTCATTATTGAAGAGAGAGAGAGAGAGAGAGAGAGAGAGAGAGAGAGAGAGAGAGAGAGAGAGAGAGAGAGAGAGAGAGAGAGAGAGAGAGATCTATATCACACAACAGAATAAACCAAACATGGTGTTGTTTTTCTCAGTCAAACACCTCATGAAGCTGAGAGACAATTTGTCAATAGTTTGATTGCATAAAACATGCCGTAGATTTTACATGTATAATATTATAATAGATAAGTTTCAGTAACGAACTAAAATAATCTTAAAATATATAAATATCAGGAGCAAAATAATGAACAAAAAAAAATAATTATTATTTTATTTATTAAACACCAATGGTGTACTTATACATATATATTTACATTTCACTCTACAAGTCTACATTTTTTGCATATTGACTTAATGAGAGGGTCCGAGATGGACACTGAAGTAAGTGGTACCTAGTACATAGGCCACCACATAACAAACATACACATTTATCACTACACTCATGATATTCCTTAATCTGACAGATTACATGGTGGAAACCATGCACCGCATAACGGGTAATAACATGCCTGTCTGTACAGTTTGGGCCTTTCCACCCATTAATATTAAATGCAGGGGTATTATAGAAGGCCAGGCTGATATCTTCAGTTTTACTTATAATCTATCCTTAACAAATTTAATATAATTATCAGTTTTTAACAATTTAAATTTCATTTGTAGTTCCGTTACAAATAACTCCTCCCCTGCTAGCTCATAAACCAGCCTTGATGACGTAAATTTTGACAAGCAAAGTACCCGTTTTAAGTACCGACACTTTACAGATTCTAAATTTTTAAAGTCTGTTATAGACATATATGACCAGAAAATTTCAATGCCGTATGAAGCAACTGGAGAGATTTTTAGGTGAAACAGTTTAATAGCTGTTTCCAAAAATAATTGAAGTTTCATTGCTTGTTGCTTTATTTATATTTTCAGTTTTAGAAAATACTTCAACGACAACACATTTTTATTGGCTTAACAACATTAATTTTAAAAAGTTTATATGGCACAAAATAATGGTAACAAATTTAAATGCTGCAATGTGAGATCTTCACTTTAAAGTTCTACTTGCAAAGTCAAACTGTAACTATGCTAAAGAAAAAATAAGAAACGTTTTTTTTTTTTCTTCTTCCTTTTTGTTGAAGATTTTTTTTTTATTGATATTTTTATTGATTGGTTATTTGATATAGGCCAATCAAACATACTGAAGACAAAAATCAAACCTAACTGTAAATTATTTAAAACAACAGCAAAATGTCAAGTTGTTAAAATCAATTTAATGAAAAAACAATTGTGGTTAGGATCAATAATAAAGAAAAGGATAGAATTATCAGCAAGGGCCTTACCACAGTAGAAGTTCTATGGAGAGGTCGAGGTCTTGGCACAGTATTTGGTTATAAAAAAGTTTATTTTTTAATTGAAAGCTTTCGTCATGTGTTAATGACATTATCAATCAAAGAAGAGATTTACTTGAGCACATCACTGGGCAATGTCTTGTCTTGTACTACCGTGTTATGCTTTTGCTGGTTTGGAGTTTGTTGGGAGGGGAGGGGGTAGAGTAGGGAATCAGGGAAGGAGTGTAAATGAGTGATTCCATACTCTACCCCCCCCCCCACCTCTCCCCACCAACTCAAAACCAGCAGGAGTATAACAAAACAGTACAAGACAAGACACTGCTCAGTGATGTGCTCAAGTAAATCTCTTCTTTGATTAATAATGTCATTAACATATGACAAAAGCTCTCGGTTATAAAATAAACTTTTTTTAAAACAAAATACTGTGCCACCCGAGACCTCTCCATAGAACTTCTACTGTGGTAAGGCCCTTGCTGGTAATTTTATCCTTTTCTTTATTATTGAAGTTCTCAAAATTACAATAAATTAAAAGTCAAGAATACAAGAAACAAGCACTGGTCTTACCACAGTGAAGAAGAGACAGTTAGTTCAGTAAATAATCTTGCTAGAACAGATAATTATAGTAATTTGTAATATTTATGCTGGCAAGATCTTTCACTGAACTGTAGCACTGAAATTTCTTCATTATATTAAGACCAGCAATAACTTACATTTTTTTTCCCTTCATGTTCTTCTTTTTTATTTCAATTTATTATACCTAACGCTGATGGTTTGTTTTTCTTTATTATATTAATAGGTTCTGTTCTTAACCTGTCAGAACTTGCCTAACAAATTTAGACTGCAGCCTTTCGCCTGAATATTATAAACTGTTGTCTGTTTTTATTTACCAAAGATAAACTTCACACATCAGTGGAATATAATGTTGCGTAAAATAACCAAAAATTATTTTTTAAGTCACTCAAATTAAAAAGTCATTATAATGTTATAACTTCTAATGAACATAAAATTATGAACCTTTTTTTATATAACAACACAAAATATGATAATGAAGGTGTTAAATGTTCTGTATTATATGAAAAATTGTTAAATGATAGGGGCTATAGGGAAACTGCAATCATTAGTAAGCCTGGATCAGAAGGCGATTTTTCAATAAATGTAAATTGGAGTGAATCATATCAAAATATTAATAGTAAATTCTTGGATAAAACCATAAGATCCACTTGGATTAGGGTTGCAAATAACATTATTCCAACAAAATCTAAAAGGAAGAAAATTGGTTTAACCAATAGTGATGTATGCAATAAATGTGATGAAATAGATTCTATTTATCATCGTTTAGTGACATGTACAAATGCAAACGATATATATATATATATATGGGTATACAAAATAATTAAAAAAATATCAAATGGAAATGTAAAATTATCTGAAAGTCATTTATTGTATGGTGATCTCTATGAAATAAGACCTCCAGAGATAAAGAATGCTATCATATGGCTACTAGCACATATGATAGATATATAGTATAGTTGGTAATTATAGGTGTGTTACTTTGGAACTATTTAAAATGTATGTAAAGAATAAATGGAATAACCAAAAAAAGTATAAAAATATTGAAATTGCAATTAAAAATATTTTAGATTGCATGAATGGGGAGTAATATGGGGGGTTTTCTGTGTTGAGAGTGGGTGCACTGTATACCTTTATTAGGTCAGATGACCCATAAACTTAGCATAGCTACACCTTATCTGTTCCCTATGTTTAAGTATGTAAGTCTTTACTAAAAATAAAAAATACAGAGATATAATGAAATAAGAATAATAAAAAAAAAATTAAATTTAAAAAAATATATATATGTATGTTTACAAATTGCTGTTTTTTGATTGTTTTGTGTTCTTTTTTTGTTTTTTGTAAATATGTTTTAAAGAATAATAATTAAAATTAAAAAAAATAAATAATTGAAATTATAATGTAATTAAGGAGAGGGTCGGTTTTGTTTAATGCTGGCAAGACCTGCGATGGGATCGACTCCTCTTATTGTATACAAACCAATTATACATTCTAAATACCACAAAACTTAGACTAAATTTCACCTTGTCCTGTTCGATTTTCGTTGATTAAAAGTATAATAAAAGTTTAAAAAAAAAAAAATAAAATAATAAAAAAATAATAAAAAAAAAAAAGCATATTATTTTGAATGATACTTCGTATTATGATCTACCAGACGATTTGATGTAAAGAAAACTTTCTTGCATGCCTTACAATGTGGCAGATTGTCACTATTAACTCCGTGTATTTTATACAAGTGGTTCAGCTGGTCATAATGTTCTGCGAAGCTTGTTGAACAGTAATCACAATCAAAACGACATTCTGGGTGGTTGGATTTCAAATGACGTAAGGCTTCACCTGATGTAGGAAAATTTTCTAAACATATTGGACATACATTTTTTGAATTTATAGATATGTTATGTTTTTCAATAATATGTTTACGAAGGTCTGATATTTTTTTATATTTTTCTCCACATAACTTGCAAGGAAACTTAATTGGTGTTGATGTGGTTTTGTTTTTCATCAAGTAAGTAATGTTAGCTGAGGTGTTTCTTGAGTTATCTTTAGCTGGGGTGTTTCTTGTGTTATCTGTGGCAATTGGAACAAAGGAAGAATCAACCTTTTTACGATCTTTGCCACGTTTATTCTTATGTTTGGTTTTCTTACAAGGAACAGCCTCGTCCTCTTCAGAATCACTCAAAAAAACTGCACTTGCTGGAAGTAGAACTGGGCGTAGTAACCTTCCTGAAAATATATACAACATAATTTGCAAGATGCTAAAAAAAAAAAAAAAAAAAAAACTATACTAAATGTAATTTTTTCATGGTGATAATCATTTGATTATTGAAGGAGAGAGAGAGAGAGAGAGAGAGAGAGAGAGAGAGAGAGAGAGAGAGAGAGAGAGAGAGAGAGAGAGTTCTATATCACACAACAGAATAAACCTAACAAAATGTGATGTAATAGAAATGAATGAGATCACATGGATTGGCGAAACATCCCAAGATACCTCTGACTAAGCAAGGACCACTACCACCATTGCCAGGACTGGCTAGAGACATGACTAGACCTGTCAAGCATGAACACTTCTCCTACCATTGAACCAGTGACACGCATGGCACCAAAGTAATAGTATGCGATAGCACACTCATTGCCAGTGCATACCACAGTCTCTGAAAAGGCAACATATACTCACAAAGTATCAAATTCATGATCTATCTTGCTGGTCAAGCCAGTACAACATAAGCCTAGGACAGCGGTCCTTCTTATCACAATGATAAGAGTTTGGACTGTGCTTACTTTATGGACTCTATCCCAGTTGGCCAGGGGAGGAGCCTAAAGTGTGATAAGAAATGGCCACTGTGTTAGGCTATACCACTGCACCACATGGCTTGGTCATTATTCAATATTAGGATTTTTTTTTTATATATATCTTAAATTTGTAGTATTTATCATATCATTCATTATTATAAGCACGACTGTGACTTTTTTTTTTTAACAATTGTTGAAACTGCAATAAGTAATTCTAATCTTTGTACTACCAGTTCTCAGCTTATATGCACCATATTACATATTATTCAGCACTCAAATCCCTGATGAAGCTGAAAGTAAATTTGTCAGCACTGTTATGAAATGACAGGGCATAGACTTTACTGACTTTACTGTATAATATTATAAGACAAATAAATTTCAGTAACCAAACTAAAATAATGTTAAAAATATATAAATAACAGGAGCAAAATAATGAACGTTAAATTAACAATTCCAAGTTAAAGTTTCATTGCTTGTTGCTTTATTAATATTTTTAGTTTTAGAAATTACTTCAACAATACATTTTCATTAACTTAACAACATTAATTTTAAAAAGTTTATATGGTACAAAATAATGGTAACAAAATTGAATGCTGCAATGCGAGATCTTCACTTTAAAGTTCTACTTGCAAAGTCAAACTGTAACTATGCTAAAGAAAAAAAAAAAAAAAAAAAAAAAAAAAAAATCTTCTAAAAAAAATATTATTACTTTTTTTCTTTTTCCTTTTTGTTCACGATTTTTTATTGATATTGTTATTGATTGGTTATTTGATACAGGCCAATCAAACATACTGAAGATAAAAATCATATCTTAACTGTAATTATTTAAAACAAAAGCAAAATGTCAAGTTGTCAAAATCAATTTAGGAAAAAAAAAAATGGTTAGGATAAATAATAAAGACAAGGATAGAATTACCACCAAGGGCCTTACCACAGTTACCACGACCTTTTGAAGAGGTCGAGGTCTTGCTTGGCACAGTATTTTGTTACAAAAAAGTTTATTTTATAACTGAGAGCTTTTGTCATATGTTAATGCCATTATCAATCAAAGAAGAGATAGACTTGACTACATCAATGAGCAGTGTCTTGTCTTGTACTGCCGTGACGTGCTTTTGCTGATTTGGAGTTGGTGGGCAGGGGTGGGAGTGTAGCAGGGAATCAGGGAAGGAGTGTGAATGAGTGATTCCATACTCCACTTCCACCTCTCCCCACCAACTCCAAACCAGCAAGAGCATAACACGGCAGTATAAGACAAGACACTGCTCAGTGATGTGCTCAAGTAAATCTCTTCTTTGATTAATAATGTCATTAACATAATGACGAAAGCTCTGTTATAAAATTAACTTTTTTTAAACCAAATATTGTGCCATGCAAGACCTCAAACTCTCCGTAGTACTTCTACTAATAATTCTATCTTTTTCTTTATTATTGAAGTTCTCAAAATTTCAATAGGTAAATTAAAAGTCAAGAAACAAGCACTGTTCTTACCACAATTAAGAGGAGACAGTTAGTTCAGTGAATAATCTTGCTAGCACACAGATAAGTATAGTAATTTGTAATATTTATGCTGGCAAGATCTTTCAATAAACTGTAGCATTGAAATTTCTTCACTACAGTAGGACCAGCAATGTTTTTTTTTTTTTTTTTTTTTTTTTCTTTTTCTTTCTTTCTGTTCTGTTCTGTTCTTATCTGTCAGAACTGACTTAACAAATTTAAACTGCTGTTTTTCAACTGAATAAGCTATATTGTTTATTTTTATTTACCAAAGAAAAACTTTACACATTACAGAAATATAATGTTGCATAACATAACCACAAATTATTTTTTAAGTCACTCAAATTATACAGTCATTAAATGTTATATCTTCTAATGAACATAATGTAATTAATAAGGAAAGTTTAAAACCATTTCTGTTTGAATTGATAATGAAAGAAAAGGATAGGAGAAACCAACAAGCGCCTAAGATTTTCATTGAGCTACGGACCTCATCGTGGTAAGAAGCTTGTTGGTTTCTTGTATCATCTTCTAATGAACATAATGTTAAATTATTATTATTTTGTATGCTTAATTGCCAGCATATTATTTTGAATGCTTTTTCATATTATGATCCAACAGACGACTTAAAGTAAAGAAAACTGTCTTGCATGCATCACAATGATGTAGATTGTCACTTTTAACTCCGTGAATTTTAAACACGTGGTTCAACAAGGAATCATGGTCTGCGAAGCTTCTAGAACAGTAGTCACAATCAAAACGACATTCCGGATGGTTTGATTTCAAATGATGGAAGGCTTCAACTGATGTAGTAAAATTTTCTAAACAAATTGGACATTTATTTTTTGACTTCATAGATATGTTATGTTTGTGAACAATATGTCTACGAAGATTAGACAATTTGTTATATTTGTCTCCACATAACTTGCAAGGGAACATTATTGGCGCTGATATAGTTTTGATTTTCATAAAACAAGTAACGTCAGCTGGGGTATTTCTTGAGTTATCTGTGGCAATTGGAACAAAGGAAGTATCATGCTGTTTACAATCTTTGCCATAAGGAACAGCCTCATCCTCTTCAGAATCACCCAAAAAAAAATTACTTCCTGGATTTAGAACTGGGCGTAGTATCCTTCCTGAAAATATATAGAGCATAACTTGCTAGATGCTCAGAACACACTATAAGATGTAACGGCTTCATGGCGATAATTGTTTTATTTTTTAAGGAGAGAGAAAGAGAGAGGATAAACCCAACACCTTGTGATTTAATTAGAAATGAATAAGATTAAATGGATTGGTGAATCGTCCCAAGATACCTCCAACTTAGCATGGCCCACTACCACCATTGTCAGGACTGGCCAGAGACATGACTTGACCTGTCAAGCCTGAACACTTCTCCTACCATTGAACCAGTGACATGCATGGCACCAAAGTAAAAGAACACGAGATCACACTCATTGCCAGTGCATACCACAGTCTCTGAAAAGGCAACATATACTCACAAAGTATCAAACTCATGATTTATCTTGCTGGTCAAGCCGGTACACATAAGCCTACGACAGCGGTCCTTCTTATCCCTATTCTTATAGCAGTGATAAGAGTTTGGACTGTGCTTACTTTATGGACCCTATCCCAGGGGAGGAGCCTACAGTGAGAAAAGAATTGATAACTGTGTTGGGTTATACCACAGCACCACATGGCTTGGACATTATTATTTAATTATTGTGATTTTTTGTATCTTAAATTTGTATGATTTATCCCTTCCTTCATTATTATAAGCACGCCTTTCACCTTTCACCTTTCACCTTTTTTTTTTTTTTTTTTTTTTTTTTTTTTTATTAAATTGTTGAAACTGCATTAAGTAGTTCTAGTCATATACCACCAGTTCTCAGCTTACATTATAGTACACATTATCCAGCACTCAAACAACAGATGAAGCTGAGAGACAATTTGTCAGTGGTTTGCTTGCATATAACATGGCATAGACTTTACTGTATAATATTATAATACAGATAAGTTTCAGTAATAAGCTAAAATAATGTTAAAAATATATAAAAACCAGGAGCAAAATAATGAACAAAAAATAGTTGAAGTTTCATTGCTTGTTGCTTTATTAATATTTTCAGTTTTAGAAAATACTTCAACAACACATTTTCATTAACTTAACAATATTAATTTTAAAAAGTTTATATGGCACAAAATAATGGTAACAAAATTGAATGCTGCAATGTGAGATCTTCACTTTAAAGTTCTACTTGCAAAGTCAAACTGTAACTATGCTAAAGAAAAAAAAAAATCTTCCTTTTTGTTGAAGATTTTTTATTGATATTGTTATTGATTGGTTATTTGATATAGGGCAATCAAATATACTGAAGATTAAAATCATATCTTAACTATACTATGATTATTTAAAACAAAAGAAAAACCGCGTCAAAAGCAAGCATCTACACTTTCCAGATTTCTGACAAAACGACTATCTACAATTTCCGAGCAGCGCTGTAACTAGACTATTGGCCATAAGCTTAACATTGCAGATGTTTGGGAGCGGAAAGTGTAGATACTCGTTTTGTCGGAAATCTGGAAACTGTAGATGCTCACTTTTGACGCGGAGGCATCGAAATGTCAAGTTGTCAAAAAAATAGCAGAATGTAAAATTAATATTTTTAAGTTTTCTTAATTACCACCATATTAGTTTGGATGCTTTTTCATATTATGATCTAACAGACCATTTGAAGTGAAGAAAACTTTCTTGCATGCATAACAATGATGCAGATTGTCCCTTTTAACTCCGTGTATTTTAAACACGTGGTTCAACAAGGCATAGTGATTTGCAAAGCTTCTTGAACAGTAATCACAATCAAAACGACATTCTGGGTGGCTTAATTTCAAATGATGGAAGGCTTCAACTGATGTAGGAAAATTTTCCAAACAAATTGGACAATTATTTTTTGACTTCATAGATATGTTATGTTTGTCAACAATATGTCGACGAAGTTCATTGGATCTTTGAAATTTTTCTTCACATAACTTGCAAGGGTACTTGGTCGGTGTTGATTTAGTTTTGGTTTTCATCACATTCGAAACATTAGCTGGGGAATTTCTTGAGTTATTATTAGCTGGGGTGTTTTGTGTGTTATCTGTGGCAATTGAAACAAAGGAAGTATCATTCTGTTTACAATCTTTGCCACGTTGGTTTTTCTTACAAGGAACAGCCTCATCCTCTTCAGAATCACTACTCAGCAAAATTTCATCCTCTGTAAGGACTAGGCGCAGTTGTTTTCCTGAAAATATATACAGCATAACTTGCAAGATGCTAAAAATACACTATAATAGATGTAACAGCTTCATGATGATCATTGTTTCATTATTGAAGGGGGGGAGGGGGAGAGGGAGAGAGAGAGTTCTACATCACATAACAGGATAAACCTAACAACGAGTGATTTAATAGAAATGAATGAGATCACATGGATTATAGAAACATCCCGAGATATACCTCTGGCTAAGAGTGGACCACTAAACCATTGCCAAGACCTGTCAAGCCTAAAACACTTCTCCTACCATTGAACCAGTGACACATATGGCACCAAAGTAAAAGAACATGAGAGCACACTCATTGTCAGTGCATATCACAGTCTCTGAAAAGGTAGCATATAATCACCAAGTATCAAACTCATGATCTATCTTGATGGTCAAGCCAGTACGCTTACCACTGTGCTACTGGCTACGTCATTATTATTTAATTTTTTAAATTTACCATTTTAAATTTGTATGGTACATCACTTCATACATTATTATAAGTACACCTTTGACCTTTTTTTTTTTTTTTTAATCAATAAATTGTTGAAACTGCATAAAGTAATTCTAGTCTCCGTACTGCTGTAATTTTGTGAAGGAATATAATTAGTTAAATTTAAATCGAGGTTATTTATTGATTTTCTACTCAATTTTTTTTTTTTTTTTTTTTTTTTTTTTTTTTAAATATGTGAAAGCACGTTGAAACTTTATTTTAATATGAATGCTAGAATTAAACTCTTGCTAGATAATGAAGAAGTTATTGTACACTCCCAGACTTCATAAAGTTAACATCAAAGATGGTGCAGCTTCCTAAACAATTCATTCATGATTTTCAGAGAATTTGGCAACACTGCTCTTAACTGACAATGTATTTTCTACCCTTTTCTTTAGAAAGCGGTATCCCCTTTGATGTTAACATTGTAGTGTCCGCTTGTGTACAGCCTCAAGGAAGAGATGGATATGAATGTGAGCCTTTGGCAGTCCTTACAGACTTGTTGGTACATTTGTAATTTCTCTTGGTCTAAACGCACTATCAACGTCACACCATGCTGTGTCCCTTGGAGTTATATATCTAACTCTCTATCCAATTTATCATCTCTGTGCCAGCAAGAATTTTCATCGTAGAATATCTCTTACTATGCATGGCTCTCACTGCTTTCCTCTAATTATTTTATGTTAAGAATACTTGACAGAGATAGTTTCTTTTTTCCATAAGTTACACTTTGAATTACAAATTGATTGTAATTCCTTTGTGTTGATTGAATTAAAATTAAAAATCAAAGTTAAAGTTTCATTGCTTGTTGCTTTATTAATATTTTCAGTTTTAGAAAATACTTCAACAATACATTTTCATGAACACAACAACATAGGTATAGAGTACTCTACATAGGTTATATATTAAAAAATTATCAATATGGCACAAAATATTGTAATGTATAAAATGGTAACAAAATTAAATGTTTAAAAATTGAGATCTTTAATTTAAAGGTATTCTTACAAAGCTAACTGTAACTGCTATTTTTTTTTTCTCTCTGTATCAAAGATTTAGTTTTTTATTTAATGTTTTTTAATGATTGATTATTTGATATACGTCAATCAAATATACTGAAGATAAAAATCATACCTTAACTGTAATTATTCAAAACAAAAGAAAAATGTCAAGTTGTCAAAATTAAATTATAATAAATTAAAAGTCAACAATAACTACCAAGCAAGCACTGGCCTAACCATAGTGACGAGACGACATATAAGTTCAGTGAAAAATGTTTCTAGCACAGAAACCTTATTCTATTCTATTTCTATACCTTATTATGCTGGCAAGATCTTTCACTGAACTGTAGGATATTTCTTCACTACAGTGGGACCAGCACTGGTTTACTCTCTCTTTTCATGTCAATTCATTATACCAAACAGTGCTGCTTTCTTTTACTTAATTAATAGCTATATTCTTTGGTTATAACAACATGTCAAACCTAACCTAACAAATTTAGAGTGCTCTTATGAAGCTCAATATTGTTAACTATTGTCAGTTTTAATTTACCAAAGAAAAACTTGACCAATCACAGAAATATAATGTTGTATAACATTATCACAATTTATTTGTTAAGAAAGGAACCCAATATATCAATTACAAGAACTAGAGAAACCTTAGCACTCTAAACAACTTACGAAGAGGATGGTTGCTCTAGAAACAACGTAACTAGAGTTAATATTTATGTAAACTGTGCCATCGAGATCTTCACCTAGTTACGGACTTCATCATGGCACGACTGTTTTTAAAACTAGATTTCTCTTTAAAAGAATAAAAAAAAGTGCTTTCAAATTTTCTATAGGCCTAAACGTTTAAAAAAAATACCAGTTATATTTTATAATTAAATATCACTTAATTATTATTCTGGGTGATACTTATTGTTATGACTCATTAAATAATTGATGCTAGCAAACAACTTGTTACATTTTTCACACCTAGCGTCAAGAGGTCGACCAGCATTGACTTCATGAGCTTGTTTCTCATGTCTTGTTCTGCAAGCACCATCAGAAAATGTTCTGGGACATACACGACAACGCAAGCGTTGCTCAGCATGAACTTGTTTGGCATGTGCCGTTTTCTCTGCCACAGAAAAGAATTCTTTAGGACAATATCTACATTTCCAAAATTTAAAATTATGTATTGATTTTATGTGACTAATTAACTTCTTATTAGAAGAGAAATTAGCTGTGCATAGAGAACAAATAAGGGTGTCATTTTTCTGTGTAGAATTAGTGGTAACAGAGGGGAATTTAAACAAGACAGCTTTGCTTTCTTTAATTAACTTCGTAGCAATATCATCGTGTACTGAAATATGATCGATTAACACACGGATAGTTTTTGTTCTTGTTGGGCTCATCAGGGGAGGTCCATCTGTGATTGTAATGATGTCATCATCTTCCTCTACATTTTGATCTTCAATGGTGGTCTCTTTGACAGACACTGCTTCATTTCTCACAAGTAAGTCAGCGGCTATGTCTTCTGGTAAAGTGATAATCTTATCAAGCAGGGTAATATACGTTCTTCTCACCAGCTCTGAAAGCCAAAGTTTTATTTTAAAATCTAGTAAGCAAAACAAGACAAATTCAACTCTATCTTTTCATTTTTATACAATACATAACTTTAGTATAAAACATCAGTTACACATGATAACATTAAAAAGAAAGAACAGAGAGAATGAGCTCTTACCATAATGAAAATATGTCCTATAGTGCAGTGAAAATTTTACTAGCACAGAGATAATCCGCTCCGTAGTTGAAGTGTTTGTTATCTCTGTGCTAGCTACATTTTCACCATACAATACAACATATTTTCACTATGGAAACATGATTATGTAGTCCCACTTTTCTTCAGTATTTAATTGTTGACCAAAGCAAGTTGATTTTCGTAACATGTTATCGTATGTTGCAGATAATCTTGATGTTTGAAGAACTCTTCATTGCAATGTTTACATCAATATTTCTTGTGTTGTCAGGTGCTGTGCAAAGCTTTTGTGTTTTAAAAACAAATGCCTGCATACTGCACAATGGTAATATGGTTGTAACGTTGTATCCAATCCCTGTACGACAATCTCAAGTCGACGTTTATCATCAAATCTTAAGAATGACAAACACTGCAGTTGTATCTGGCATCAGGGTGTTCAGTTTTGACACGGTGCAATCTTGCTCGATAAATTTTTACTACAAAATTCAAAATTTACATCTTAAACATAGCTTACACGTAGTTTTACATTTCTCATTGGGACTTCCTGTTTTTCAGATCCTGAGGTCGACGATATGTTCTGTTGTTCGTCACTTAATGATTCCATACTCTTGATACGACTTCTCCTCACATCTTGATTTGTAGTTACTTTCTCATTATCTGATTCAAAGTGAAGTCCAACTGCGTAAATAATTCCTTCCAGCGTGTGTTTTTCCTCATAAGAATGATTGCTTATGTTTACTCAAAAAACGGAAAAGGAAGTGCCGGAAAAGGAAACCAAGTGACAGTAAAAGTGGGAGAAACCTTGGTGTTAGCAGCAAGCTAACCTTGAGCTACCTCCCACTTTTACTGTCACGTGGTTTCCTCTTTAGGCAACTTCCTTTTCTGCATTTTGAGTAAACATAAGCAATCAATAACATTGTAAATTTAGCGCGAGTTGTTGAATGGTAAAAATTCTTATCGTGGTCGTGTGTACAGCTCACGTACAATTCTTCCAGAAATAATAAAATTAATATCCTTTTGGAAGTGCAATATTTTATAAAAAATAATTAAGTATCCTCTTGGTTAAATACTATGAACAAAAATATGATACAAGTGTATATTTTTAAAGTTAATAACTTTTTTTTTTTTTTTTTTTTTTTTTTTTTTTTTTTTTTTTTTTTTTTTTTTTTTTGTAAGAAAACAAGACACCTACTGACTGTAATAAAACATCTACCTACAGTCAGGCCTTAAAGTAAGCCGGAGCTGAGCTCCGGTAAAAAGTTGAAAATTTAACACTGCCCTTATGGAAGCTCCAGAGCTATCGTGAGTGTTTTAGCATTGATAGCTCCGGTAAAAGAAATTTTCTACTTTGAACTGTAGGTATGTATTTATACAACAGTCAAACCATATCTATGAGACTAGCAGATCCTCAGGTATTAAGAAAAACAAATGTGCAGTGTGACAAGTGTTTTAATGAAGTACTTTTTGTCTTTAGCATATTTTCTTTTAGTATACCTAATATTAGTAGGAAAAAAAACCTTGTGGCTAAATACCCTCTATATAACACTAAAAAACAATAATAGTAAAATAGGAAGAATTGCAAGAGATGATTGATAGGTTGGAAGAAAGCACAGAACAAATGGATCTGAGAATAAATGTTGGGAAAACTAAAGTAATGGTATTTGGTGGAGAAAATGATGATGGAAATGAATTCACACTGAATGGAGAAAAGCTGGAAAGAGTGAAAGAGTTTGTATATTTGGGAAGATTATATCAAGAGAATGGAAGTATAGATGGGGAGATTGAGAGGAGAGTGGCGGCAGGTAGGAAAGTAGTTGGCAGCATGGCAGGATTGGCCAAGAGTGATGCTTTATCAAACAAAGCAAAACTTACAGTGTACAATTCTGTCTTACTCCCAACTATCTTATATGGTTCTGAATCATGGGTATGTCAGAGTAGGCATATGAGTAGGGTGAATGCTGTTGGTATGAGTTTTCTCAGAAGTATGTGTGGTAAAACAAGATAAGATAGGGTAAGGAATACTTGGGTGTTGGAGAAATGTGGAGTAAAAGAAACTGTGACTGAGAAGTATGAGAACAGTGTATTACGGTGGTTTGGTCATGTTGAGAGAATGGGTGACGAAAGAATAGCAAAGCAGGTATTTCATAGTAGAGTGGATGGAAGGAGAGATAGAGGCAGACCTAAAACATCATGGTCTGAGGTGGTTGGAAGATGTTTGAAAAATAAGAATGTACGCAGTATGAAATGCAAAAGGAAATGTATGAAACAAGGTATGAGACTGGCGGAAGCAAGTGAAGTATGTCAGGATAGGAAGTTGTGGAGGTCTATCACTGGGTCAGGATAAAACATCTGTGTTGTTGGCTTACCCCGAAAGGGATTTATAGCGTCATGATATGTATGTATGTATGTACATAAATATTACAAAGATTATTAGAGCACATTAAATTGAAAATCAATGAAACGCAAAAATAATATAATTTGCATAATAAAATGGGATCAATATAATATACAAAATTTTATATGCAAAAAATGTCTAGCATACACTGAAACATTGATCTCATGTTTCATTACTTATGAAATTGTGAAAATTTTCACATTTATTAATTTTCTATTTACTGTGCCTTAATAATCTATGTACCGTTTGTCTATTATTTTTTAATGCCATATGTATTTTTTTATTAGTAGTAGACAAAGAATTGCTTATTCTAAGACAGCAATGTTATTACTTTTCTTCACGAAGATATTTGGATAATAAGTACTAAATATAATGTTTATAGATTTGAGTAGTTTAAAAGTACAATGAATACAAATAAAAATTAGAATATAAAATAAATAATAATTATAACCCAAGCACAAAGTTTCACTGTAAAAAAGTGGAGAGGCATTATTTTAAATATATTTAAAGGCAATGATAGACAGCATTGCTTTATATTCTTTACTATTATATTATAGTTAAAAACAACTTTAAGTTAATTTTTATTAATAGTTCACTACTTGTAATGACTAATGACAACATTTGTGTGCAAACTTTTCATGTCTTTGCATGTGAGCTTTTCTTAGAAAAACTTTATGACAAACAGAACAGTAAAAACACGCTTCAGGATGTTCAACTTTCACGTGAAATCTTTTTCTTTTTAAACAAGTAAATTTCTCCAAACACACAGCACATTGAGATGTTTTTCCACTTATTTTTTCTAAAGTCAAACCATGAACGTTCACTACGTGTTTTTGTAACTCAATGATGTCGTGAAGAGATTTACCGCATGTACGACAAGCTACAGTCATATTTGAATGGTTAAATTTATTATGAACCATCAGTTGGGTAAATAATGGAAACTCTTCATTACAAATTTTACATTTGAGATAACTTGAGTTTTCAGAAACAAAAGTATCTTCTTCTTCTCCATCAGAATCATCATTTTGTAGATAATGTGTAACAAACATTCCTTCTTGTACCAGTACCGATCGTCTCTTGACTCTCCCTGAAAATATATAATCTTATAATTTTTAAAAAAATTTTATTGTGACTTTCAAGTACACAGATAACATCAGGGAAAAAATACAGAGACAATACAATACTGATCAAATTAGGCATGTAATATTACGCTAAATCACACAAAATGTTTAAATTCAATGTTTATTTTATTGGTGTCTAAGTGTGGCTTTGATCCCTACCACACACACTCACACACACACACAACAAGGCAATATTCTATAAATCTTACATTGTTGAACCATTTATCTGTTTATTTCAATACCTTATCAGTCTAAATAAATATGGCATTTTTGTTCATGAAAAAAGATGCCTCCCCTTCAATTTTTCTCCAATATAGGTGCATCTACCATATAGAGCTTAGATCTACACTTTCCATGCAGCGATGTGACTGGACTAACGGCCATAAACTTAATTTTGCAGATGCTCTACAGCGGAAAGTGTAGATGCTCGGCTAGCCGCAAAACTGGAAAGTGTAGATGCTCTCTTTTGACGCGGAAGCATTGATATATATATCGCAATAGTTACTAATGACCTTCAAATGCATAAAAAAAATGCAGGTTCAGCTTTTGATACTAGACGGTGCAAATATTTCTTGATGTGATAATAACAACTCAAGTCCTCCTTCCCCTATCTAGAGACTCTATTAAAACACCTTGAATGTGAGTGTTGTCTTTCAAACATTACCAAAACACATCATAACTCAACTTTTTGTAAAGAACTTAACATTCATTAAGTCAAGCTAGTTTATTTATTCACCGCTAGCTTGTATTTCATTTAGCAGGTGGGTTACGTGTGAAGCAATCGGGCCAACAGTGAAGTGCATCGTTTTTAACAATATTGCTACAGTCAACGTTGCATACAATTGACAACACATCAATCTTATATTTATCTATCTTAAAGTCTGATACACACACATAATATACTACATTTCTCTTGTAGTATTGTGCTGGAAGCTACTGTACTAAAGTATTTGTTAACATTGTGCTAGCAAGTTGTTCAGCAAACATCTTGTCACTATGCTAAGGCCTTTGTTGGTTTGTCTCAATCTTTTTCATGATATTAATAAAATTATTAGGAAATAATAATTGCTTGCAAGAATACAACAGTTTTTATTTTATTTTTTTATGTTTTATTACTTTTTTATTTATTATGTTAGGTCAAAGAGAAGTGTTGGAAGCTTGCCCTGAAAGAGATGAATTGCATCATGACATGCAGTATTATTTTATAAGAAAAAAATACTGTATCTTATTTTCTGTTGCCATATGGTGTTATTGTGGTACAACTTCTTCAAAATTCCATCAAGGTAGAAGTCAAACCGAACACAGTGGCCAGCCACAGCCTAATACACAGCCTGACATTTGCCATGATAGCCTAGAGAAACCGTGGAAACTCTAGGCAGGCTGGACGTTTCAATCATTTCAATCACATCAATCATAAACCTCCCGAATGCTATGCATTATCATGGAATTCATATAAACACACATCGTGCAACGTGTTGTGCTCTCACACTTCTTGTACGCACCAAGCAGTGGCTCAAACTTGTACTTGGTGAGGAGTACTCAGTCACTAGTCAGCTGCTTTCACCACTCTACCATAACAGCTTTACTTTTCTTTTTTTTATAACACCACTATTGGTGTTTACATTTCTACCAAGGTAAGAACTTTTTTTTTTTTTTTTTTTTTTTTTATATATATATATTTACTGTATCACTGTATCACTGTATATATACTGTTTTGCAATGACAGTATCAACTTCAAAGTTTGTAGTTCAAATTTTTAAAATACAAAATCAGATAAATATAAATATATTATGGAAAAAAATTAATAAATGTCCTTTAACATTAAATTCCTATCTAAAGCCTACTTCTATTTAAATTTATATTGTGATCAAAACCAACTTATTAATCATTAGGAAGAAGCATCATGATACACATTTTATACCCAGTCTCTAGCCCCACAAACTGGGGTTAGAAAATTGTAAAGAAGGCAACTTTTGATGTTCATGGAACCATCAATGCCAGTAGAATTTGTGTACTTAACTATTGTTAACCAAGTTACCAAGGCTGCAGAAAGTTTAATTAGTATCGTATGGAGATCTCACATCATGATTTGTTTGAGAAAATATATTTTGTTTTCAATACAACTGCAGCTCCTGAACATAAATAAGATCCTAGCTAAGTTAATGATGAAAAGTCAAGTCAAAAATAATCCTGTAAATCAATAAGAGAACTTTAAGTTTCTGAAAACTTTAAGATGACAATCAAACTCATTTCTTCAAGACAAAGTCGAGTGTTTGTCTAACTGGCAAAGTTCTTGATGACATCAACGGTGCAAGACGTTCTCTACCCCTGATCTACACTACACCCAGATGTGTATCCCACCCCCTGCTTGTGTACGTCAAGTCAGTGATACAGAGGTTCTTGATGACACTGACGCTGCAAGACGTTCTCTACCCCTGACCTACACTACACCCAGCTGTGTATCCCACCCCCTGCTTGTGTACGTCAAGTCAGTGATACAGAGGTCTTACTGCACAACTTTTTCTAAACATTGCCACACAATGTGACGTCAACTTGAACAATCTTGCTGGAGATTTAGTTCTGTCTTGAGACAAACATCTCTTGGTCGCTCCAAGCTCATGTTCAAGTTTACTTTCTTCTTTACAAGAGGTAAAGCTTGCAGTTGACAGAGACATTTTCTTCACAATTTCAGTACAATGTGCTGAATACAAGGCCATTCCCACACATACCAAACCTCTGTTATTCTGCACTTGACATAACTATATTTAGTGTTTGTGTATTGTAATACCAACTAATGGTCCAGTAAATATCTAACGTCAACAACATCTAACTACAAACTTGATGATTGCATTTTATTGACTTGTGGATTTATGGTTATCATTTACTTAAATGTGTTTTTCTGGTCACGGGTTTGGGAAGGTACTTGTGTGATTATCTTTAATTTTAAACGAGTGATAAATTTTAAAGAAAATGATAGAAGAAACCAGCAAGGGTCTTATTATAGAGAAGAGAGTCCTATAGCTTGGTGAAAATCTTGTAGCATAGACAAACACATTGGATAGCTTTTGGCACGGAGCTCCAAGAGAAATGGAGTGTGTTTTGCCTGCGCCAGTCCTTACACTCAGAGAAACTATTCATAGTTGCCCTACAGCTTGGTGAAAATCTTGCTAATAGAGATAATCAACACATTTGACATAATACTTTGAGTGTGTTCCTTCGTCAAACTTTTCAGACTTACTAATAAAGAGAAACTACCAATATGTTTATTAGATCTGTGCTAGCAAGATTTTATTTAACTATAGGATATATCTTCAATATATGGTTACACTTGTTGCTGGGTTTCTTTACCCTCTCATTTTTATTATATCCAACTGTAATGGGTTTCTTTCCTCTATTCAATTTTCATATAATTATACCAAACAGGTTTCCTTTGCATTTCTCACATTACATTAAAAAGTATAGGTCTATATGTTGTTGCAAACAATATGTGTATCTCGTCTTTTGTCACGGGAAGCAAAATGTCTATCTCGACTTACACATTTTGCTACGCGTGACAAAAAAACGAGATACACATATTGTTTGCAACAACATCAATATATGCACTTCAAATTTATGATAGCATATGACGTTGTAGTTAAGCATTGCATTAATTATTCTAATAGTTGATAATAATTATTTCAAGATTATTATTTTTCTTTCTTTTAACCCTACTATACTATTGTAATTGACTTTTTTTTAAAAGTGTGCAGGGTGTGGGATGAAAACTATGAACAATTTCTGTGTACTGGGCTCTAAATCAAACACAAAATCCACATAATTCAATAAAAAGCAAGCAACATAAAAAAAGGATATTAAACAGCAAGAAATTTCAAACAGATATTTTAAATATTTTGGCATCACATTATGACAACAATCACATAAATGTAAGAAGACAAAACAATTCCACATGGGAACACTGAAGATAAAATGTAAACACTTTCGTCAGTTTTAAATGTAATGTTTGGACACTTGTTGCTGTTTATTTTCCTTGTAAAAACAAAAGTATATTCCTACCTCTGCTGCTGACACCAGATACTCCAGGTTGACTTGGCTCGGTGGAAGTGCTCGGCTGAGAACTGGATTGATTGGAGGTCGAGGGCCCTGCCTCACACCAAGAGTCATCTGGAGGAATCATAAAGTTAATTATCGACCATACTGTGAGCAACTTTTACTACTTGTTCTACCAATTTACTATTAGGTTTATTTTTCTGCTTTTTTCTAAAAAATCAGAAATTTTACACCCTGTATCTAGTTTTGATTTTCACTTGTCAAATGGCTCTGTCAAAATATTGTAGTTTTAACTTAAAAAGATTTTTACTGAAGTACGTACCTTCCTGGTTGGTTTCATCACCGAGATGTGAGTCATCTCCTTCCTCTTCCTCTCCCTTCTCAACATCACAGTCTGCACAAACATAACACACAACAAGTCAGTAATATAAAAATGACAGGAAGTCTGCAAAGTACATACCTTGTGTACCAATAGGATCTTGGTCAATAACAAGTTCAGGTATTTCTTCTATTTCCAGCTTGATGTCAGATGATAACAAAGCTTCAGTATTGATGTCCATGGTGGCCGAGGGAGGTTGCCACGACTGCTGAGGAATGTTCGACTGTTGCTGCTTTTGTTGAGAGGTACTTTCTACATTGGTGGGAGGAGCAGGGGTAACCACAGCTGGGGGATCACGGTTGGAGACATCACTATTACGAGTGCGTCTGTCAACAGCAAATAAAATCACATCAACTCATTGTATGAACACTGATTTTTGTAAGAGTGTAGTTTACGTAGGTTCAGAACTTACCTTGCAATCTTGGCTGGTGGAGGTGGTGTAGGTGGGGGAGGTGGAGTGTGGGTCAATGGCATTTGAATTTGTGCACCATCATTAGGCAGTCTTGTTTCAGTCTCCTGCACGACAGATAACAATACAATGAATAACAAGACACAACAATATAAGTAATAATAAATATCAAAGTAAACAACCACAACGTTACCTTTTCTTGTGATGCCAATCCACTGACTTTGAGGGCATCAGCAAGTTTGAGAAACCCTGGCAAATCAGTCTCGTCAACCGTCACCTCTCCTGCAAATAACATCAACAATATTAAGTTACGACACTGTCAGTAACAATCCATGTACAAGACTTAGTCACCAGGCAATGCAGACTTACCATTGTACATGAAGTCCACCAAGGCCTGGAGCTGAGGCAGTTCCAAGTCATGCATGAACACAATGGGGTGCTGCCACGGGTTCATCTGTAAGTCAACAACAAAACATCAACACTGATCATATTTACATACTTTACAGTGACAAATTTACCTTGAAGAGAGATCTGAAGTGTGGACTGCAAGCAGCCAGCACAGCCTTGTGTGCCTGGATAAAATCTCCCTGGCAGGCAAGGGTCACGTCCACCAACTCTTCAGTTACCAGCAAATCATGGAGGCCTCGGCTCAGACCAAACTTCTCACATTTCAACGTCAGCTGGCTCATGATGCAGCTGCTGTGAACAAATAAAAATAGCTAATAATAAGTTTGCATGTTCTAGTTTAAGTAAGCACAAAATATGTGAGTGGTTTAGGGTTCTTATGAACACTTTATTTATTTTATTATTTCCCTATTTATATAACATACGATAACCACATGAATGATATGACATTGTAACTGGTAAATATGTTACCAGTTACAGTAAATAATATGTTAATTTGTCCATTGCACATGCACCCACCATCTCTACTTATTAAAATAATAAGCAGAAAGTTATTTAGAAATAAATTAAGAGAATTACTAATATAAATTTTAATATACATATTTTGTTTAAAGGATAAGCGAGCCACCGTACTTAACAGTGCATTTGCCGCTATAGATAGAGACATTGATTATTATTATTATTATACAATTCATAATACATACATATATTTATGCATACATAATACATAACATCCGATCAATGTCCATTTACTAAATAGGTGCACATTATTACAGGGAGTGTCACAAGGATACCATGTTCGGACATCGGCCATGACTCATGTGTGTGTCTATATAATAAACATACATGCATTATGTATGTATCTAGATCTATACAGTATGTGGACATAAAATGCATTATGCATGTTATGTGTGTGCAGTGTGTGTTATCAGGGGACTCCAAGCTCCAATATAGGGACACCGGTGGCGCAAGCACGATCGAGGATGCACCGACCAAAGTGCACAAAAATATCTGGCTGTGATGCATAGATTATGACATATAATTTAAATAAATACTTAATTTATATAAATTAAACTTACTCTTGCTGTTTCCAAATAAGAAATACTCTGCCTAGCGCCTAGCCGACTAGTGACTCCATTTCCCACCGATCTATGAAGGTGGACGAAACGGAAGAAATATCTTGTGCTTTGTGCGTGCTCTCAAAGGTTTCAAGTCAAAACTTTTAAGTAATCCACTTCTCCAGAATTAATATGTAATATATTTGTAAGAATTACACTTCTCCACAAGTCAAGCAGGTAATTTTTTTAATATTTAGATAGACTCGCGAGCGGCCTTCAACTGAACCATGATATAAGGAGAGATGGTAGTTGCACTCCTATGCTGCGTTTGTAGGGGGCGCTGAAATAAAATTTCGTCGTAGTTGCTCTCTCTCGCTTGCTCTTCGCGCGCTTCCCATTTCGATCACATTTTAAAATTTAACATGGGAAATTTTCGTTTTTATTTTTTCTATTTTTTCGTAATGAAATTTTAACATTCATTTTTTCAGAACTTAAAACTAATACGTTCCCGGTTATTTTGCATATAATTTTATTGTAAAATTCACAAAATTAACAAAGTTAACTAAAATGCATATCAAAAAATCGAGAAAATTATGCTGATTAATTTGGTGTAATTTTTATTGTTAACCGTTGTTAACACTTCACGCGTTCAGAAGTTATGACGGATTTAGTGCTTTTTCCCTATGCTTATGCATTGGCACTTGATCGATTTGGGAAGGCGGGAAACTCGCTTGCAGCGCTGCCGCGACGTAATTTTATTTCGAATCCGAGCATAGGAGTGCAACTACCATCTCTCCTTATATCATGAACTGAACAACAAAACGAGGCGACGGAGATTTTGAAAGCGGGTATCGATTGTCAATTTTTTCAGAAACGCGGTAAAATGAAAAGTTTGTAGAGAAAGCATAGATATGATTGATATCATCATAATTCAGTAAAAATTAAACCATCGCGGTTATAGGATCTGTATATAATACGATACATGATACAATAAAGATAGATATGATCGACGTTGGACGAGTTCACGCACAGATCTGCGCATGACGTCACACAGCGGACAAATACATTGCAAGGGTACCCCCAAACCCTGAAGAACCATTAATTCCACATACTTCTGATTAAACTTCAGAAATTTGATGCCCTGTTCCACAAAATCGATGTCGATTTACTAAGAACTGCTATCTTCGATTACCGATATTTCCTTTTGTATTCCCGCAATTTAAGGTTAAATTCAAAACACTCTCCGATTATTTCGTACAGGTGCTAGGAATAAATGCGCAAAAAGTCTAGCAAGCGTTTGCGCAGCTCCGGTGCGCGTAAAAGTTGACAAACTGGAGACATGCGCAGAACGAGAGTGAGGTGAGAAACTCGTTTCTGCGCAGGTAGCTATTAAAAAGTAATTTTGTGAACACTCTCAGTCAGCTCTCGATGATTTTGCGAACACACACCAATCTGCGCTTGAGCACCCCCTGATACGATATACGTTATAATTAGACCCCTGCGCCGCCGCGCCACGCCGCGCCACGCCGACCAAAATCGGCTCGCCGATCACGCCGCCGCCGAAGGGTCTAAACAACGGCGTGACCTTTCCCCTCCCTTCCCTTGATACCCTTGAAGGAAGAACCCAACGTAACCCTCTAACACCGTCCTCTAGCTCTTAAAACGCGATCTCTGGACCCTCGAAATCGTCTTTTAGTGCCCCCCTTTGTCAATCTTTTGGCACGCCGATTTCGCCGCCGCCGCCGATTGATTTTATGACGCCGATCACGCCGCCGCCGGACCCTTATAACTGAACCTACGCCGCCGCCGCCAATTAAGGCATCGGCGCAGGGGTCTAGTTATAATATACTGTATCTTTTCTTTTTTCTTTTTTAATTTTTATTAATGTTTTTAAGAAACCAGGGAGTCAAATAATAAGTGCACTGCAGGCGGAGTGCAACTGCATCAATAAAGCAGATTTTATAAAAAAAAAAAAAATAATAATAAATACCCTGTCTCCACTATAGTATCATATTTGATAATATATAAAGCAATTAAAATAATAACAGAAAATTCTGCCAAGAAAAGTTTCCGAGTTAATTGAGTTTGAGTAGAAATCCTTCCAATTTTGCTTGTCTAATCCATGAGAGCTTGAATGCACTTTCCAATAGAATTTATTAAAGCTCAAAATTTTGGTATTTGTGATACTGCAGGAATGAATACAGAATTTTGAAAGGTGACTGCATGTTTATTTATTTATTATTTTTTGCCACGATACTTCCATTCTCCTTGCAATCAAGATGCACTGTTATGCACTTGCTGAAGGTTATTTATGGAATTGTCAATTTCCTCAACTGTCTTGGTATTTACCTACCCGTCCAAGGGAACCACAGAAACCTTGGAGAAGACATAGCGGATACTGGTCAGTTACCTGAACAGTATCTCCCGAATGTTCCAAAGCGCGGGCAGTCAGTGTATATGCCACCACTTCTCAGGATAAGCCACGCCCTCCCCAGGTGGGAAGCAAACCGTGGATCTCCCGAGCAGTAGGCAGCAACGTTAACCACTACACCTTGGGCTTGGTCTATATTTCTTAAACATGTGTTAATATGTACTGTGTAAAATAACAAATGCATTTTTTTTCTTTTCAAAATGACTTACATTTATTTTATATTTTATAAATGAAATTGATATAATACATTACATAACTACACAATTAATTAAGTAGAAACCAATATTAGTGCATACTAAACGTCAAGTTTTAACTTATTTACAATGCACACATATAACTTCTAAGTGATAAAATCCAGTTAAATTGTGAAACAGATAGAGAAAAACAAACTTGACTGTTAGGAGCAACAAAATGGTTACAGTTAATTACTTCTTCTTCTTTTTCTTTTTAAAGTTAATTCAGTCCATCAAATTAATAAGAAAAAAATAATGTTCACTTTGGATCACGTTTTTTAGCTGCTACAGCTTTTCTAGTCTGTCTAGTAGGGTCGTACTTGTAGGTTTTAGGAACAGGACCTTGTCCTGACTTCTGGAATTGAACTTCATCAAATCTCTGTCGTTCTTCAAGCTCTTTTGTGATCTTCATGTTTGTCCAAGCTGAAACAAAATATTCAGTAATTAAGTATGATAATAAAATGATAAACCCATTGCAGCAGTTGTGGGAAAACTTTAAAAATGAAAATGTGTTCTATACCACACACCAGGATTAACCTCAGGGTAGGCTCACTAGGGTGTTGTGACGTCACGTGAATCGTTTTGCTCATAAGGTTGACATTGCATTTTCCGGAACAAGTGACGTCACAGCTGCTAGTGAGCCCCCCCCCCCCCCTGGATTAACTCAACAGTGTGTGATTTAATAGAAATGAATGAGATGAGGTGGATTGGTAAACTGTCCTGAGCGAGATACCTCTGTCTTGACATCTGACTTGGTGACTTCACCACCACTGCTAGGACTGGCCGAAGACATGAATAGACCTGTCATGTAATTATTCTAATAATACAGGTTTAATAATAAAATTAAAATACTAAATAAAATTACGAGTGAACTTTAAGCTGAGGGCAACTGGGCAACACCATTTGAATAATTTCTAACGCAAGCCAAAATTTGAAGTTCAGATATGAACACTAGCCTAAGGATGGTACATATTAATACAGTGGATATTTAAGTCTCAATGGTTTTAACTTACAATCTCTGAATCCTTTGACAAATCCCTTGTTTTTCTGAGGTAAGGTATCTGGGTTGTGCACGATCAGTTTCTCAATCTTGAAGTATTCTCTCACTGATGGAATCCTCAGGAAGCCCACTTGCAATAGGGAGATGAAGTTGGTCGACACCCAGTAGCACAGAATTGCCTAAACATTAATTTAGGATAAATTAGGAGGGGCGATATCAATGTTGGATATTTAGTATAGTAAATTAAAAGGAAAGGATAGTTTAAACCAGCACTGATTGTAAGTAAAAGAAAAAAATGTTCCCCAGTTTGGTGATTAATCTTGCTAGCACACAAATACTAAAGAACTCGTTCATAGCTTTTGGCACAAGACTACGGCAAGAAAGAAGTGTGTGCTTTCATCAGACCTTAATAATTAATAAGCTTAAAGCTATTGAATATGTTCTTTAGTCTGTGCTAGCAAGATTTTTCACCAAATTATACAGAACATCTCTTCACTTAGCCTGCTGGTTTCCTATATTCTTTCCTTTCCATTTATCATGGCTAGGTTCCATGACAAATAATTAAAATGAAAATAAAATTATAGGTACCATATTAAATGGGAAAAAAAAATAATGCTGAACAAAAACTTAGTTCAACATAAATAATAGCCTATAATTTTATTTCTATAAAATGAAGCTCAAAAGATAATGACATGAAAAAAAATTTTGAATTAAGTTTATCACTATGGTTTTTAGGAACTTTTTTTTTTTTTTTTAATAATAATGCAGTTTGTTCTTACCCCAGGGAAGCTAACAGTGAAAGGCAAAATGATGAGAGGCATTGCTCTGAGGACATATTTCATCATCTGCATGTTGGAAGCTGAGAGGCGAGCTGTATCTGTGCCGATCTGAAACACACGATGAAGATAAATGCATGCATATCATGATGCTACACATCCTTTTCATAGTAAGCTACCTAGAGATAGATCTCCACAGCTTTCTATTCAGGCATATCTCACTTGCTTCTCCCAAACACATAATTTGCTACTTACAATTACACTACTACCAGCAAGAGTTGATTCAAAAGTTTTAGACCATTATTTTTTTTAGGTGCATTCACATATTCTTTTTTTTTTTTTTTTTTTTTTTTTTCCCTTGTAACTTTGTGTAACAAATTATTAAATAGCATTGTTTTAAATGGTACTAACTATTTTGTTGTGCAAAGTTACAGTAAAAATTAAATATGCAAATTAACCTCTGAGCTTGCTCGTTCCATGTCTTCCGTCAACAACAACGACAACAAACACTTTTGAGATTCTCTCATGGCACATATTTTCAACATGTTCAAAACGACATTATTCACCCTATTTATTGCTGATATATTCCTTGCCTTAACACATACTGATGCTGTTGCGACTAAACCGCACTTCTATCATTGGCGAGTTTGCTTACTTTCACACTTCTACGTTTATCGTGATAGCTATAGAAACATGAATCTACATTTAAGGTAAAAAGCACATCTTCGGAGGAAAACAGGCGTAGAAGTGAATTATACTTGTTGTCAGGATAAATGTAGATGTGGGTTTTTATGGCTATCCCGATAAACGTACATGCGTGAAAATTAACAAATCCTCTAAAAGTAGAAGCATGGTTCAGCCGCAACAGCATCGATATGTGCTTATAGTATTTAGCTTCCTAAATGCCTGCTCTTAATATTGCAGACTACAGCACACAATGCATAATCAAATTAGAGCCACCAAGGATGTGAAAGAAAAAACAAAACAAACAAAAAAATTCATAAATATTGTAGCTTTTGTCTCAAAAAAATACATAATCATATTTAAAAAATACTAGACGATCCTCATGTTTCAACTTTTTTAAGTTTATAAACCATATTACAATGCACATTGTTTATTATACCTCAATTGTGAGCCACATTGTTGCACTGGTGAGGATGGGGAGTAAGAAATATTGGTCAGGGACTGTCAAGTCTGTGAACCAGAACAATCCTCCCTCTCTCATACTATCCACAGGTACTGTCGCCATTCTACGTAGACCAAGGAAGAAAGAGATAAACAATGGTGCCTGCCAAAGAAAATAAACTGAATAATAAAATCACAAATCTACTTCAATTAATACAACAATAAGTTTATTATTATTTTTATTTTTTTTCCTTTCCTTTCCTTGATGTATAATTACTACTACATGTAGTACTACTTACTTTTGTTATTATCATTACATTATGTACGGTACCAAGGAAAAAAATGATAAAAGATACAAATTAAATTTAGCAATAAAGTACTATGGTAAGTACAGTACTCAATTACTTTATTAAATTAATAAAAGATATTTCATGAATTCATAAAGTTATTTTTTCATACCTGAGCTAGAGGTACCAGAACATTTTTAAATGGACTTAAATCTTTTTCCTTCATAAAGGTAATCATTTCTTGGGCATATCGAGCAGCTAAACAAAAAAATATACATTAGTTACAATTTTAATACAAGTTAAATTGAATATTAATATTTCTATTACCGTCAAACTGGTTTCCAGTTTGTCTTGCCTCAGTCATTTTCATCTGCAGCACTTGCAGTTGTGGCAGATTGTTGTTCATCTTGGCAGCGTTACGCTGAGCCATGATCACCAGGGGGAAGATGATGAGACGAACACACAGTGTGCCTGTAATCACATCGTCACAAGTGTTATACATCAAAGTTGTACTCGTGCACGTGTCTACTGTGTGGTTGCATCTAATAATAAAGCACTGTAATAAAACAAAGTGAAATGAAACAATAGTTTAAAAAAAATAGAGACAGAGAAAGGTATGGGGGAAATATTTACAGCTGCATTATGCATTTTATATCCTAGCGCGCAGGTTATTTTTATATCTACTCCAAATCAACCCCAAAAATAGTTTTGAAAAAACAAACATAAATATATGCACATAAAAAATTAAATGCATTCATTTTTCAGCAAGTCCCTCGCTTTTTTTTTTTTTTTTTTTTTTTTCCCCTCCCTGCTTGTTCTGAAATGACCCTTACAATAGAGTTGACGTTGACAGAATGTTGGGAAGTACAGAACGTGAAGTTTGGATAGAAAGGATGAAATAGAAGTGCAGTAGTATTTTATGTGCATTGTTATTTTTACTATTTGCAAAACTAATGACAAATTGGGGAATGGTTAATGAGCTTTAAGCTAACAGGAACATCCTTGACAGCAAATTATTTTCTCACATCTCCCATTGTCCAATGTTTTTTTTTATTTTTTTTTTAGCTAGGTATTATTTTTACTACAGCAAGGGCTTCGCAACTTTTTGGTACTTTGACAATATTTGCACGCACATTTTTGAAAAATGTGTATTCTCCTCGCTCCTTATTATTGAAAAATCTATGTACACTCAGTCGTCTCTAAATCTAGCCATCAAAGCGATGCCGCTTTCTTTAGAAAATAGTCAACTGAAGTGACAGCAGTGTTGCTAGATTTAACCCCGCAGAGCACCTGCAGCTCCATTAGTGAGCTTAAATCTGGAAACACTGCTGTCATTTAAGGTAACATGTTGACCATTTTCTAAAGAAAGCCCCATCACTTTGATGGGTAGATTTAGAGAAGGTTGAGTGTACATTATTCGCCCCACCTGCTATTGGTCTACCTGAGTGCGCTAGGCCTATTAAGATGTTTCAATAGTTGGCATGGCAAAAATTGTAGATGTTCCAATAGTGAGGAGCGCTGAGAAAACACATGACAATGTTTCAAAAGTGTGCGCACAAATTTAGTAGAAGTACCAAAATGCCGCTCTGCCCTCCATATGTTATCATTTGTATGACATCCTCACCAATCATGATTGACGTCCACCACGGCAGATCACATGAGATGTGGAGGTACTCCATACATTGTTGAATCATACCAACTGGTGTCCAGCCTCCGAGACCTAAGCTAGCAAAACTTGCTTCTCCGACCAAAGCCTCGGCAACTTCTGCTACTGGCAGGGATGGAGGCTCAGGAATACTGTCAATACTGAATGTCGTCGCTGATGACTGAGATAAATCAAGTGGCGCGGAGTACGTAGAGTCTAAATTAGAACTACTGCTTCCCGAGGGTGTACTATATTTGACAAATGTATTTTCTGTTTCTTGAATTGGTAATAGTGGATCAGAACTGTTAATAGTACTAGCTGCTCTCCAAGCTAGAATCATGTGACTACAGGGATGAATATGACTATGTTTGAGTAATTTTTTAGGTCTCTGTAATGTGTGTTGTGCATGAAAACTGGTACCAATGTGATGGTAACGGACTCCTTGGAATATTGATGATGAAATCCCATTATTTTGTGTCGTGTTCTGAAAACAAAGTAAAGCAATATTCAATAAGATATAATACAAAAAATAAACAAGTAACTCTTTAATTTTATTATTTCAAAAACAAATTAATGTAGGGCTGAAAACTAATTAAGTCAACAAAAAGCCGGCCTCTAGGAAGCACATAAATGAATGTGATTTTTAACCTCTGACACACGTTCATAGCTATGAATTATATATTAAAATAGAGTCTAGAATATTTTACAATATAATCTATACCTTTAATAACTTAATATATCCAAGAGAAGGAGTAATGTGTCGATATTTGGTAAAGGATGCCCCACGAGGAAATATAAGTGCCGCCATGTTTACCTAAACAAACGAATGCGAAATTCCATCAGCTGGAAGTCAAGGTCAAATCATATTTTGTTATCAATAAATTTTGTACTGTTAAAATAATTAATATTTTTAAGTAAATCACAAAATGCTTTTAATAATATATGAAGATAAACAATAATTATAATTACTAGAACGTTCTCACATCAATTTAAAGGTAAGATGCATGTGTAAATGCTAAAATATCAACAGTCTGCAACCTGCAATTTGATCGATGCAGAAAGAGTGCCCCTGAATATCGGCAACTTTTTTTACCCTTTGTTCTCTACTTTTTTTCGCGACTTTTGAGATCACTATCATCATGTAAAAGAATAAATTATCTCTGTACAAGATGAACTTTGATGTTTAGCAACAGCTCTCATTATCTTGTCAATATATCGTGCTTGGAATGTTCAAAGAAAAGTATTTCCCTGGAGCGGCACGTTATATAAAATTTATAATGAGCGCATTGCAGATTTTATATGCAATAAAAAGTAAAAAAAAAATAATAAAAATAAAGTTCCTATATTTTACAATAAAATGTTAATTATTGTACACATATATGGAAGCTAAGTATTTGCTTATGTTATTTTATGCCTAGAATTGTTATTTTTATTTCTAGAAAGCCAAAAAATAGACGATACACACATTTTATAGGCTTTCGATACCAGCAGCCTCCATCGATCAGTATATTATATACCTAATTCTTTGATTTATTGATTACAATTGAACCTTCAATTGAAATATATAAATACTATAAATAATAAGGATTTCTTTATTATTTTCGCATATATAACACCAAGGTGCACATATTATGTCCTATATGGATTACCTAAAGAGGTCTCTCGAAGAGGATTCGTTGTGCCTCCTCATGCACTGAGAGTCACAGGCGGAAAAATGCATCTGGCTGTAAATTATAAAGCCCATATATAGACTGTAATAGTATCACTTATTTAAGGTACGTAACTATACCCCAACTACCCTTCAGGATATCCGAAGAGCCGAAGAGTGCAAATCAATGTCATTGAAGATCAGTATATCAAGTCTTCCGGATAGAAATGTCGTAAAGTAGTTTTTTTTTTTTTTTTTTTTTGTGATGCGACCTTGAATCTTACCTGTTCTTTTCATAGAGCTCATAGTCGCAAGGCAAAAAAACTCTACTACAACATTTCTATTCAGAAGAACTGATAGGTATACAGTATATGAAAGACTGGGAATAACACGTACACGTACGTACACTAGCTACGTACAGTATACATGCTGTTGACCCAATCCAGTCCTATGACAGAGGAAAGTATAATATACTGTGTGTGTATATATATATCATAATACTTTATGGTGCCACATTTATACATGCACGGAGCCACACAGAGGTGCAATTTACAATGTATTATTTAATAAGAGAAAACAATTTCAAAAAAAAATTATTTGCAGGCACTGAATATAACAAACAAAGTAATTAAGTTCAAAAAAAGCAGAAATCAAATAACGTTTGGAATATATCTGTATTATTTTGTTTTATATAATAATAGGATTTTCTATCATATCGATTTGATATCAACATAATTTTGTAGTTTTTTTTTTTTTTTTTTTTTTTTTTTTTATTTTATTTTTTATTATTGATCTTTTCATTACGATTCCATATAAACATACCAACTGTAAATATGAATCAACAAAAAGAGGTTTAGAGTTACATAAATATATATAAATGTATATAAAAAAGAAAACCTATAAGTATACATATTATAAAAAAAATACAATATTAGATGCCTTGTGAAGTAGTATTACTGTAGTGAGAAAGTAAACAAACTCAGAACCCATGCAACTACATGTTATTGTCTGCATCTACCATTCTTTATTCTTATGTGGGAAAGAAGCAGCTATGCTATTAGCTATAACTCAAAGTTTTTTATTATTTATTATTATTATATATATATATATATATATATATATATATATATATATATATATATATATATATATATATATATATATATTTCTCCCCTGGTGCAGAAATTTTTACTTAGAGCTTCAATTGTTTGCTTGAATTTCAAGTCAATTATGGAGATTTAAAAAATTACAATAAGTTGAAGCTGCGCTTAAAATTTCAGTATAACCATTTAAAAATTTTATTTCTTCGTTCAATTTTATTTTTATATAAATATGCATCTATAAAATATTTACCATATAATAGCTCAAAATCTTAATTAATTTAATTCATCGTGCTCGCGCGTGCAGCGTGCGCCTTAATTATTTATTTAGAGCATTTACACCAGCACTGCGAGTAGATGATGCAAAAGCGATCATACATAGTGATAAAAAAACTGGTCTAAAAAACTATTTTCATTCAAAGATCGTTTCCATGACAAAACTGTTACAGTTCTGTGCACGCGCCCACGTCTTTCAATTTACAATTGATCATTTTATTGATTTCTCTATAAACATAATATATTTCATACAAAATATAACTTAACATGGGTATCAAAGAACGTCATCAGAATCTACTTCCCCACCGACTTAGTTGCCAGGAAAATTATAAAAGTGGGGGTAGAGACAGAAATATTTAGATAAACCGCGGTAGCAGCGCGGTCTGAGCGCGGTAGTCTTCCTTACATCGTTGCATTTCCATAGACATGATATATTTCTGACTGCTGCTCTCAAGTGAAATCACGATTTTTTTTGTAAGTTCATGAATTTTGATAGAGAAACTTCATAGGGTAAGTGCGGGTTTACAGAATTATTTAAATCCACAAATAATTTTTTACATATATATAGAAAATGTATATAACGGGCAAATGATTTACGTACGAAACTTTGAAAGTTATATAAGAGATTATTTGTTTTGTTACGTAATATTAATGCGTGACAACGCAATTTTTTTTACGTTTTATATATTTTCTCTCTTTGCATGAGTATAAAATAATACGAGAATATTTACAATAATAACTAATAAGTTATATATTTTAAAAAAGAAGAACGTTTGAAAATATTTATATCGAATCTATATGGTGACATTCATCACTTTAATTGATAATTATGTTTGTGCTCCAAAATTAGTTTAAATTATGGAGTCCAACCAGAGTTATAAGTTATAACTATATATCTAGTTATATAAACACCCTAAACACACAGTAAATTTATATTATATAATACTCGGTGGTTTTGGTGTTATTTGAGATTTTGTGGTTAAAACTATAAACTATCGTTTTAAATCAATTTCACGTTGAATAAGGCAGAAATATGGGATCTTATTACAATGACTTATGGGCTTATTTTACAATCTTAAAATTTCAAACTCAATTCTTATACAATTAAGTAGAGAGAAACAAAAGTGTGGTAGTCCCCTTCAATATTTTTAGATACGTATTTGGAGTTGTCTTTTACCCTTTAACTATGCGAAAATTTAGATTTGTCTGCCTATATTTCCCATATAATCAAATCACAGTACCTTATTTTCATAATTATATATATGATATAATATCATCGCATTCAAAAATTAAATATTATAAGGCAAAATTGCGTGACTTGATTGCGATTCAAATTGTATAAGCATAATAAAATTACTTTATACTTTTTTCTTGTTCTTTTTCAAAAAAAAAAAAAAAAAAAAAGCTATTATTTATATTGTATAAATTCACACGTCAACGGTCAATTATATAACAACGTTACTAGTGTTACGTAATTTTCATGCTGAATGAATCATATATATACAACACGAACACGCTATAGGATTAATTGGTGAATACTGTTAACTTCAGATAAAAAGTAATAATAAATGTAACTACGTTTATTATAAAAATGTACAAACTTGAAATCGTGTTTATGTAAAAATTCACACGTTTTACTGCAAAGTAAAAATTTCATAATCTTTTTTTTTTTTTTTTTTTTAATTTTTATTATTATATATTCTACATCTTTTTTTACATTTTTTTATTCTTAGCAGTATGATGCATCAAGTTTTTACAAGTCCAGTAAAAATTAATATTCTGTATGTTTAATAAACAATTTCACGCATATACTTCACAGTAGTTGCGTTCTCTGTGCAGGCACGAAAAGGTGGAGACCTGAGAAATAAAACACTATAATGACGTAATGTTATCTTTGTTTGGGTGCAGGTTCCTGTCGCATCAATGGTCACCAAAATGGCGATCGAAATTCTCGACGTGGACCACCTGGCGATCAGTGGTATCGTGACCGTGGTCATGCAGCTCATATTCTTCGCCATTGCCGCGACCTTCCAGTTCGACAAATTGACAGACTTCGCTGGCGGCACCAACTTCATCATCATCGCACTCTTGACGTATTTCCTCGGCCAGGTCAGTTCAAACATCGAAATACACAGTTTTTATATTATTTTCTAAAATCCCTATTATTTAAATTCAAGAATTTGATTTACCGACGTGCAATAATAATAATAATAATACAAAATGCAATATATATATATATATATATAATTATATATATATATATATATATATATATATATATATATATATATATATATATATATATATATATAAATATATATTTCTAACATTATAATTTAGCAAAATTAAATTGTGAAAATTTTATATCACAAATTTGTTTTCCCTATAAGGCTATGGTAACAGTTAAATTTTTTTTTTAACTTTTAAATATTTTTATATGAAAGACAGATTTTTCAAGGAGTGGACTCGCACATTGTGTGTTTTCTATTATTAGTATAAAGCCACAGAAAAAAAAATTAATCAATTAAGTAATAATTTAACCACTAAATTTATTTCTGTTGGTTCTTCAAATGAAGAAGAATAAAATAATTATAATTTAATTGCATATTCTAAAAGCTGACATCGTCCTAAATCGATAGATATGTGAATTTTTAATTTTCGGGTTCTTCTAGTATTTTTAATTAATTTTTTAAAGTCGCGAAATGACATCACGGGCGTTAACTTTTCCTATGCCCACATGCATAAGTTACCGACCGTGACGTCATTTTCCGACTTCAAAAATTAATTAAAAAAACTTAATGAACTTAAAAATTGGAAATTCGCGTATCAATCGATTCAGGTCAATGTCCTCTTATAGAATACGAAATAAATTACCCCCTAAAATTGTTCTTTGGTCTTTCTTACTGGGTATTGAGACGTGATCTACTTTGTGTTACAGTCGTGCAACAGTAGGCAGACAATGGTGACAACACTCGTGTGTGTGTGGGGAGTACGGCTCTCTGGCTACCTGTTATACCGCATCCTCAAGATCGGCAGAGACGCAAGATTTGACGATAAACGTAGCAACGTCATCAGATTTGCCGTCTTCTGGACTTTCCAGGTAAGCCCCTAGTAAGCCCCTTCAAGTTAGGCAACTTTTTGTGCATCTATGGCGGGCAGTTTGCATAAGTCTCAGGATACAGAGTGATATCTGCTTCTTTATAATATGGAAGCGTCAGATGCAAAAGCAGACATTCGACATTAGCGTCATTTTAATAAATAAAAATAAATAAATAAAATAAATAAAAAAAATTTCTTACTAAGCAGGTGAGAAATGAGTCATGCAGCAAATGTTGAATGTCCGCTTTTGCATTTGATGCTTTCGAATAATAATATTTCCAGTGATGAAAAAATATATAATAATATTTTATTTTTATTAGCTTAAAAATCGTAAAAGTGTATCTGTTTTTCTGTATAATTCCTTATTTAATTTTTTTACAATTTGAGTGCACTAGTTTTCTCAAACGTCTTGATGCCTATATTGCCAAGTAAAGAAAGCCAACTTATTTTCTCCCAACCAAATAATTTTACTCCAGTTTGGTTTCAATATACCCCGACATTAAATCGGAAACAACTGAACAAAACCTTTTTGTCGGCAGCTCATAGTTTGTCTTTCTTAACTCGTTATTGATAAAACATTTTTTCAATTTGTCGTCCACATTGGCAGTGATTAATTAGCGTGCTCCGTTGATAAGCCTCATTTAATTGTGTTTCAGGCAATCTGGGTGTTTGTGGTGAGCCTGCCTGTGATGATAATCAACTCTCCTCGTAAGACGATTCCTCCCCTCACACGTACCATGACGCATGTCGACTCTGCGGGACTTGGCATATATATTTTTGGACTTCTGACGGAAACTTTTGCCGACCTTCAGAAGTTCCAATTCCGTCAAGATCCAGCTAACAAGGGGAAGTGGTGCAATGATGGTAAGTTGATCATACAAAGAAAATATGTGCCATAGTTTGTGACCATGAGATGTGATTGTTTTGTCTTTGTTCATTAGGTTTGTGGCGTATGTCTCGTCACCCTAACTACTTTGGAGAAATTCTCGTTTGGTGGGGAATATTTGTGATTTCTATCAATGTTATTACTGCCAGCTGGGAGTGGGTGGTGATTGCCTCTCCTATATTTACCACCTTCATTATTCTCTTCTTATCTGGAATACCATTACTAGAAAAAGCTTCAGATGAACGTTTTCGAGAGTAAGTATTGTATTTTATAGTTCTTTTTAGTAGAAATGTAGAACTCTTGGTTAATTTTTGTAAAAATTACTCATATATAATACAGTACAGTACCTAGAATAGGGAAAACAACAAGCCTGTTTCATGATAAAGTCCGTTGCTAGGTGAAAATCTTGGCACAAAAATTTACATTGATTAAGATATTTCAAGGGGTTGGCCCTCTACTTCAGTTGCTTACTAGAGTGTAATTCAAATCAACAAGTTTGTTAGCTATGGGACTAAAAGGCATATAAAGGGCAATGCGGTACTTTTTACTTCTACTTAATTTGCACGCGCACTATTGAAGCATGTGTATTCTCCTCGCTCCTCACTTTTGCAACATCTGCAATTTTCATTGTACCTACTATTGAAACATCCTAATAGGCCTAGTATGCGCAGGTAGACCAATAGCAGGTGCATTGAATTTAGTAGATGTTTCAATAGTAAGGAGAGTGGAGAATACACATGTTTCAATAGTGCGCTCGTCAATTTTGCAGAAGTCCCATACTGCCACGTAGCCCTTGATATACTAAATATACCTAGTATACTTATACTATAGACGTATAAAAAAAAATAAGATCACTCAATTTACATATAAATTTTTTACATGTTGAATTTGTAAGGTAAATAAACCTATAACTAGAAATGCAATATGATACATGCTTTGGCTTTAGTAGCAGTGACAACAATGACTTTTTAATTATTATTATCTTTATTATTTTACTGATTGTTGAACCTATTTTGTTCTCAGGTTTCCAGACTATAAATACTACAAGAAATCTACCTCTCCACTGATTCCCATACCACCTGGGTTTTATGTTGAAATTCCATACTTCTTGAAATTTGTCTTCTTCTTTGAATATCCGTTATATAACTACATGAAGAAGAGGTCTACTCCGACTCCTACACCTGTCGCAACTTAAAGAATTACTATGCTCAAAACATACTGATAAATCATGAGATGGGAACCAGCATACATACACTTTTTAGTGTCTCTAGACATAAAATGAGAGGGAAAGAAATTGTCAAGTTCAAAACATCTTGTGTCGCCTTAAGCAGAATATAAATTGTAAAGCAGGTTGCCTTCATTACATGTTTACTTCCTAGTTTGTGAGAGGGATGTTACATGTGTGTGCTTATGATGCTTCCACCTCATGATTTGGTTTTGAGTGATGTATCTCTTTAAGTAAGTCGTCAATCAATAATGTGAGTGGCAACATGGATCTCCTCAGTCGCTGTATTGATGGATTTCAAGACACTACTTGGGTATTATAATAAGCAGGCAGCTCTCTGTTGCAACAACTAAAACAATTTTAACTTCTTCGTTATTTATTTTAAACCAAATTAATGGTTTAGAAATATTAATACTTTAACGTCCAAAATAATTAATATAATATAAATTTAAATATAATTAGGATTATTAAATAAAAATAATAATTGATTTAACATCATTTTAAATTCTTGAAATAAATTACGTTTTTTACGTTTTCAAAATAAATTATGTAAAACAGATAATATTAAAAATTGGATTCCGTTACACTATTAAACAAAATAAGTCCTAAATACAAACGCTTACTAAAATTTCAAGAAATGATGTTAATTAATAACTCAAATATTATACGATCTCGATTTTATTTAATTTTGCAGCGTCAATCGCACATTATTTTTAAGTCCGTATTTAAATTTAACGTCAATTATTTATCCTTTTATTTATTTTTTTTTCTTGTCCTTCCTCCTTGCAATATAAATAAAATAAATTTTGTACTTAAGTGACTTTTTTGAAAAACAAAAATAAAATAAAAAAGTTTGTTTCTTCCAAATCAAAACAAAATAAAAATCTACAAAAGATTTGTAGATTTTTGCAGCTCAGATTTTTTAATTTTTTGTTCTCTTAAACAAAAAATAATAATAATAATAAATTTAAGAAAAAATAAATTTTAAAAATATAAAGCCACAAACAGATTATGGCATTTTATGTATTTTATTGTAGCAATAGAAAAATAATTTTAAAAATAAGCAATAAGATTTGTTCAATTGTTATAATAATACATCTCTCTTTACTATTTATCTTAATCTCTCTTTTTTCTATATTGTAATAATAATAATAACAATGAAGTGGAAAAAACTACAAAAATAATCAAACTTTTATCAATTTCTTCTCTGGTATTATTAGAAGATAAAATATTACATTAAAGCATTTTAAATGCAAGAAAAAAATTATAAGCCTTTAAATAAAAGTAAAGAATAAAATTCTTACTCGTATTACCATAATTATGATGATATATACCATATTGCAATTAATGTGCACAGAGTTATGAGCACTCAAAAGAATACTCCGAATCTTGTTGTTCTGACTTATTGCAAGTAATAAACAGCGTAGGATAAATTTGTATCGTTGGGCTACTTTTACTAAAAAATTAAATCAATAATTAACCCGTTCACGACAGAGCATGTCATATTACGTGCTGAACGTTATGGGATAAGCGAGAAACTCTGTCGTGAACAGGTTAAAAATTATAAATATAAATAAAAATGATAATCTTAAAAGTTTTGTCTTAAAATTTAGTGAAGTTTCGTGAAAATATAAGGTGAACTAATTTTATAGAGTTTGGGATTGTGATAAATTAACTGAATTTTTGCTTTAATTGCAAAATTAGAAAATACAATAAAAATATAGAGTATTAGGTGTTTGCATTTTTTTAACAATTTAAAATAAGTTTGGTTTGTCATCATTGTATTATATAGAATAATTTTATTGTTTTCAACTGTTTTGCATTTTTTTTTTTTTTTTTTTTTTTTTTTTTTTTTTTTTTGAGCTAGGTGGTAACAAAATTTGACTGGCCATATACTAAATTTTCTATATATTTTTTTTTAATTGTAATTGAAATTTTATTTCAACTGAAAGAAAAATGTAGTAACAAATACATTTTAGTAGAATATGAAAAAAAAAAAAAATGTAAAAACCTAATATAAGAATAAATAACAAAAAAGTGTAGCCTACGCTGTTCATAACCAACCTAGTGCCATTTTATGTAGTTATTGTAGTTTGTAATACTAAAAAACACCAAGATAACAATTACCAAAGTATTGTTAAATAAAATATAATAATAGGAGAGAGCTAGCTAATAGTATTATTTTTTTGCTTATCATATTATTATAATATTGTTAGCCTTTTTAATCAGATCATTTATAAATTAATAAATAATAAAAACTATAGCATGTAGTATTTAAACAAAATAAAATTTAACCATTGTATTCTAGTTGCCAAAATTTTACACCAAATAAATAAAATTTGCACAAAATATAAATAATAGATAGTACGTAAAATAAAAAACAACTTTTCCTCTTGTAATAACCAATTGTTTTGTTTAACTTTTTATTTTGTTATTGCACAAAATTTATTTATTTTATTAATTTTAGTGCAGTTCGTACATAAACTTGATTTTTGTGTGTACATGGATGTACCTATATGTTAATTATTGTAAAATATGAAGGTGTTTATATGTATTCCAATTTTTGGCATCGAAAAATTCAGTTAATAGGACAAATTTTGTTACGCAAAAAATCAGAATATATGAAAAACACCTTCACAATTTATAGTAATTTAGTGAGTGTATCGACATGTCGAGATGTCTCATGTGTACTGGTTTTGTGAGTGCTAAATGTTTTATCTGCTACTGTATGTAGATGAAACATTTGTCACTTCCACGATATTTTGTACAGATGAAATAAATCAATGAAATATAAAAAAATTATTATGTTATATTTGGGTGCTCCATATTTTTACTCACAATTAACATTAAAAAAAGTTGTAAATTTCAAAATATTGTGTTTAAAAAATTGTTACCATGACTATTGTGTTAAAATAATTATTGAAATAAATAATTTCAAATTTAAAGCAATTTTATTGTTTTATTGTGTTTTAATTTTTATTTTTATTAATGCTATTTTTTTTTTTATAAAATATTCATACATTAAAAGCAAATAGTTTTATGCGTATATAATATTTTATGTTTATTTTACTAGTTTCATTCGTTTTGAAAATAAACCAATAAGCAAAAGCAAGTGGCACATAGTCGTTCATATAATTAATAGTTAAAGGCTGTTCCATGACAGAATCCTGTTGGTTAAATTTACTAATTAATTCAATTTTTCATTATTCGCACGAGCTGCACGAGCTACAAATCGAGGAAACGAAAAAGTTAAACGTCTTCGAAAGCTCAATGTCTTCGCGGTTGAAACTTGGAAATATCCGAACGTTACCGAAAAGCTACGAAGGGCGAAGGGGGCGTAATTTTACTTCGGCAAGTGTAAGAAATGGCGGCATATAGAAACAGGCAAGTACATAAAATCCCACATATTTTTAACAATAATCATTATATTATTCCATGTAATGTTATTTTAGTATTAACAATAACGTTCTTATAGGTTGAAAGAAGTTGATGAAGTGTTAAATGTAGAAGAAATCAATATATCAGCTCTAAAACAAGTATGTTTTCATGGTGAGTACCAGTTTTTGCTAGTCAGCTGACAAAATGTCATTGTGACATAAAAGTAATTTGATCTTATTTTATCACCAATTTGACATAAAATAAAATGTTAACAGGCATACCAGATGAACAAGGACGTAGAGCATTGTGTTGGAAGTTAATGTTAAATTATTTACCAACATCAAGGAAAACATGGAGTAAAACTTTGGCAAGAAAAAGGGAGCTCTATAAGCAGTTTATAGGTATGTTTGATTTTATATTAATAAACGTAATTAGTAAATATATTTGGTATGCAATGATTATAATGCTGTGTGTAATGTTTTTAGATGAAATGATCGGTATGCCAGGCTCTGAAAACTGTGATGAAAGTCGAGTTGATGTTACGTTCGGTGACCATCCTCTCAATCCAAACCCTGATAGCGAGTGGCAGACGTATTTCCGTGACAATGAAGTGTTGCTTCAGATTGACAAGGATGTTAGGTATGACAAATAACCTAAGTAATGTTGTGTATTGTTTGTAACTGAACGCTCAAGCAACTCGGGGCCACAAGAATGTTCTTTTCTTTCATCAAACTTTCGTCTATACATAGTCAGTTCTGTCAGCGGTGAAAGTGGCCCACACCAAGCCAGAGGTGTTTCTGTTAAATTACACATTATGGGTTTTATTGTGTTGTGTGGTAAAAAATTTATTTCCATGTTTGTTATGTTTGCAGACGCCTGTGCCCCGACATATCATTCTTCCAGCAGGCGACTGACTTTCCCTGTGACGTAGTGGTGCACAGTAGTGGCACCAAGAGGTTACATCGTAGAGTACAGCATTCTGTGCTGCGCTCGGCCAATGTTGAGAGAAGAGGACTTGGCATCACCAAGGTTTGTTTATTATCTGAAATTTAATATTCAATACAATACATATATCGGTCCAGTTAGGTTTGTTATGTAGTGCAAAATATCAAATCTGGAAATTTCCCAAAATTGAATAAATAGTGTTTTTGCTATTTTTTAGAGGTATTTTTATATAAGTTACAGTGCCTCATAAGTTTTTTTTATAAGCAATGTAGAAGTAACAAGCCAATAATTGTGATAGTCACTGATCAAATAATATTACTAATAGCAAGAAAAAATATAAGAAAGCTGTTGATGTTACTGGGAGATTAAACACAGTACTGTATCAGATATTGTGAGCTTTATTTTCAATCTGGAGAAAAAAAAGACAATAGGGCTTATTTACTACAGTAGAAGTTGTATGGAGAGGTCGAGGTCTCACGTGGCAGAGAGCTATACTTATAAATGTTTATATAACTGAGAGCTTTTGTCATAAAATAGTAATGACATTATCAATCAAAGAAGAAAATTACTTGAACACATGACAAGAGTTGAGTGTAGTCGTGAACTTGATTAATACGTTGTTACCATTTATTATAACTATAGGGTGTATGCGGATGACGTCATATTTATTGCGCTTGGAGGCCATACTGGAGTAGTGCATTACATTGCTCAGCATAGGACAAACTTCATTTAAGCCCATTTTCTTCGGGAAATCGGTTAATTTTTTGTTATTTGTTATTTTTCTCACATACTTGAGATACTAATTCAACCTATTTACAGCATCTGTGCTCTCAAAAATATTGCATAGTGCTTTAAAACTGGCAAAATGATTTGTTTTCCTATGCCACCCATGTTATTAAGTTATCCAACATGGCGTCGACTTTAACATGAATGAATAGACCCTATAGCTCTGTGCCACGTGAGACCTCGACCTCTCCATTGAACTTCTACTGTGATAAAGCCCTTGCTGGTGTCTCTCCTATCCTATCCTTTTCTTTATTATTGTGGAACAATTATAAATTTTATAATTCATGGTCACATTTTATGTTTGCAATCTGTAAACAGCTCATGCAAAAGTAATAAATAAAAGTATCCTAGACAAGAGATGCTCACAACATTTGATATGTTGATTCTCTCCCCATGACAATGATGCTTTCTCATACTGTTCTATCTTCAGTGCTGGTTAATACTGTATTGTACAATATCACAACATATTTTTGTAACTTATATTTTTGCAATTTTTTATGCTATCCATTGCTAGCAGCAGGTAAGCAACTGTGGTTTTAATTTTGTGTTTGTACAGTGCATGTATATGTGCATGTTCTTCAGAAAATAATGATAATGCTACTAATTATAAATGAGCAAACAAAATATAAAACTTTCAAAAGAAAAGTAGGCATATTAACACAATGCAATGTGTTACAAAACTACTCTCTCATTTTAAACTAGTTTGTACAGTATTAATATTGCTTTTTTTTTTTTTTTTTTTTTTTTTTTTTTTGTGACATTGTTAAATAAAACAGAGTAATATTGTACAATTTTGTTGATTTCATAGTTACTAAATAAATTGTTTGCTTTCTCTATCACGCTCTGTCATTTTAAATATTTTGGTTGAGCAGGCATTAGTTGTTAGTTTTCTTTCTGTTTGTCACAATAAAGATGATTTGTTGTCTCTCTCAGATTGCTCTGATGACAAAGAAAGCCACAGAAGACTATGCACCAATGGCTGAAGGTTCCGAGGCACACTGGGAAGTGGTGGAGCGAATTCTCTTCCTATACGCCAAGCTTAACCCTGGGCAAGGTTATGTTCAGGGCATGAATGAAATCATTGGACCAATCTATTACTCCTTTGCAAGAGATCCTAACCCAGAGTGGAGAGGTAAGTACTACTGATATGAACACTAGAAATCTATATCTGTACAATAAATTACATAGGGGAAAAAAAAAGTTGCGTGTAAATAAATAAAACGTTAGGGAGGGGTCTGGATCCTCTCATTCAACTCTCCCCTGCATTCTTTCTGGCCTGAGCATTGTATAATTAATAATAATAACAATAATAAGTAACTTTATTAAGACCAACCCTATTTAACAAAATGTTGACCACAACATTACATGAAACGTAGATGTTGATGTGCGTGTCGTGGCTTACAGAGCATGCCGAGGCAGACTGTTTCTTCTGCTTCACCAACCTCATGAGCGAGATCAGAGACTTCTTCATCAAGTCCCTGGATGATGCAGAATGTGGGATCAAGGGCCTGATGGCTAGGCTAGGGGAGCAGCTACGTCGCAATGACCCTCCTGTGTGGAGCAGGCTGCAACATCAGGAGCTACAGCCTCAGTACTACAGCTTCAGGTAGGCAGATAAAATATACTAGATAAGAAATAGCTGTCCTATTTTATATCTAAAAGTGCATGTTTAAAAGGTGTTTTCTTAACGTATTATATTAAGACTTGCGTAGCTCTGTGTACACAAAAAAGACAGTTAGTTGCCTATATTGATGTCATGTTTGATGTTTGCTGACAGGTGGCTCACTCTCCTACTCTCCCAAGAATTCCCTCTACCAGACGTGCTCAGGATCTGGGACTCTCTCTTTGCTGATGAGAATAGATTTGGATTCCTCATTTTCATCTGCTGCTCAATGATAATGTAAGTTACTCAGCTAAACTCAAGTATTATTACTCTGATCCTGTGGCCATCAGATAAGAGAAATTAATTGTTGAAATTAACATGGGCTCTTATGGGACTAAAACTTCAAAAAAAAATAATAATAAAAAAAAAAGAAAAGAAAATCATACTTTAAAATTTAGCATGGTGATCTTTTTTACATTTTTGAAGTTACTTTATCCCAATAATGTATTACTGCAAAATTTCAGATTTTACTTTCTTTACAACTTTTTAGACAAATCCCGCAGTAGCTAATTTCCTGCATGAATAGAATTAAAAAAAAAAAAAAAAAAAAAAAAATAGTGACCCAAATCATTTTACATAAGAAAATCATTGTTGAAAACAATTGGATCACTAAATTTGCAACAATGAAACAAAGTATAATGCAAGTTGTAAATTTAGAAACAATTTTTCCTGTAAGAAAAAGCCATTAGAGTGATATTAATTGTGCCTGAAGCAGTACATATGTCTGTAAGTGTCTGCTTTGTTCACAGTGTGCTGAGAGACCAGTTACTGCAAGGGGACTTCCCAACCAATGTCAAGCTGCTCCAGGTATGTGTATCATTGATTTATTTTTATCTTTGATTTACACTCATGTGTATGTTTATGTGTGCTAAAATAATTACAAACTTTTCAATAGATTGTGCAAATGGCAGTAAAAAAAAATAATAATAGATTTAATTGTTAAAAATACTGGCAAGGTTGCAAATGAAACCTCCTTTATAATATAGGGTGTGTGCGCATGACGTCATTCTGAGTGCTTTTCGATGCTCTTCTTGAGTAATGAATAACATTGCTCAGCATAGGACAAACGTTATTTTTGGCTATTTTCTTTGGAAAATTAGCTATTTTTTTGGTCATTATTATTTTTCTTGCATACTTGAGGTACTAATTCAACCAGTTAACAGCATTAATGCTCTCAAAATAATTGCTAAGTATTTTTAAACTGGCAAAATGTGCCATTTTCCTATACCGGCCAATGTTATTTAGTACTCACTTATTACGTCGACTTTAACATGAATGAAACCACCCTATAGTCTAGAATTTAAAGTTTCATTTTACACTACTTTTAAAAGCTTGATTTATAAAATAATAACATTTGGTAAACAAACGCAGCATTTTTTTATTATTATTATTAGGTATTCTTTTTTTTTTTTTTTTTTTTTTTTTTTTTCTTTTTTTTTTTTTTTTACTTGATTACTTAAGCTATACTGTAAGTTGCAGGTTAGTTTATTTTGAATTGTTAACAAATTCATGTTTACATTAACGAGCATGATGTTGAGGTGCGAGAGCGATGTGCGTGCGTAAACGTGCAACACGAGGATTGTTTGACTTGCTAGCCAAGCAGCCAAAAAGCTCACCTGATAGAGAACTCTATAGCTAACCATTTGAGGCGACCTCTAGTGCACTTTATATAAAAATTTTAGTAGATTGTGAATCTTGTTTCCACATAAAAATTGAGGCGCGCAAATAAAGTGCACGTTTAAATTGTAACCTTTTATTTGTCTTCGACTGTACAATAACACATTATACTCTACTATTCCAGGCAATGCAGCATGGCTTAAAAATAACAAAACTTCATAGAGAGATAAAATTCTTGCACTCCTGCTGGTTAGAACTATAAATAAGGCTAAATACATGAGAGGCAAGGAAAAAAGCAAAGAATAATTTTGAATTAATTCAAAGTGGAGTATTTTTTTTTTGGGGGGGGGGGGCTTCTATTTTATACTTTTAGTCAGGTTTAAAGTTTAAACTTAAACTGCCTAAGCCTTACCCCTTTCATTTTTTTTTTTTTTTTTTTTTTTTCCCACTATGATTTTGAAAAAAAAAACGCTTATTTGTTTATTTAATATATTGAGACAGCAAGTACAGTACATTGCATCACACTAGCTATTTACAACACTTTATCTCTAGCCATGAACGTATGTTTTGTTCTTGTATATGGAACTCCTCAGCATGGTGAGGGGAGGGCTAGTGGAGAGCCAAGTGCTTGGGCTGCATGTTTAGTTGTGTTTTTGTATGTCTTTTGCATGTTCTCATCATAACTTTTCTCGTCCTATTATAACTGATATCAGCTATTTAAAATTAATTATTTCAGTATAATATTTCCCCCGCCTTTTAATTTTTATGTTGCAAGAATGATCAGGAAGACGAAAAAAATTTTAGGGGGCAATTTTATTGCATATTCTAAAAGAGGACATATAGTACTGATAAATACTTGAATTTCTAATTTTTGAGCATTTATAAGTATTTTTAATTAATTTTTTTAAATCCGGTAAATGACATCACAGTCGGTAACTTTTTCCTGCGTATAAGTTAACGCCCGTGATTTCTTTTTCAAATTTTTAAAAATTAATTAAAAATACTTAGTTATAACTCAACAATTAGAATCTCGCATATCAATCACTTGTCCTCTTTTAGAATATAAAATAAAGTTTTTTTTTTTTTTTTTTGCTCTTCTTCTATGGGGAAGAAGAAGAAGTAGCCGAAGTTAGACGGGACTTTTAGTTAACATTGGGTTTGTGGAGCTACCCTTATTTTGCGCCTGAAAGTACTAGCATAAAATTAAAGCTAATTTTACTACTGGTCGATGTAATTTGAATTTGAATCATCAATTGCTTGATAATTTAGAATTTAACTTTTTTTAAGTGTTCTCTGACAATTTGGAGGGAAATGAATTTTTAATAATGAACTAATATAATTGTAAATAATTTGATTTACGTAAATTGCTCGTATTTATTTCTGTTTCTTTAAAGCCTTTCGACTCACACGTGACTTTTAATATTATATTTCAAACTACTCAATACAAAATAACATAAACTGTCGAGTTTGCCTCGAGATGGCAGAAGTAGTAAAAATGACGAAAGTTTTACGCCGCGTACTTGCTCGCTCGCACAGCATCCCTGTGCTGGACCCGCACGTTTTGATATCAGCGAGCAGTGTTGGTAATTGGGGCGGGCGCCTGTCTCTCTCTTTCTCTCTCTTGCTCGCTGTATCTGTGTGGGTGGGTGGTTGGGAGGTTCACTGATTGCTGCTATTCATCCGAGGACGTTCACCCACCCGCTCTCCTCTCTTTCTCTCTATTCTAGCTAGCTGGACCATTCTGCAGCGGTCATCACAATTCGCGGCCTCAGTGAGAGAGCAGGGGTTTATCAGAGTACTGAGTTCGATAATCTGTGTTAAACATAAAGCACGCAGTCAGCAATCATCCCAAATATCCGTTTATGTGCCATGTCAAACGTATTTTGGCAAAATATGTCTATGTATGAGACAAACCATTAATGTCTGAAAATTTTATGGGCAAAATTTGCGTAAGGAGTTTTTAAAGAAAGGATGCTGCTATGAGCGTTATATAGGTGACTTTTTTTTTTTTTTTTTTTTTTATAATATTACATGAAAGTGTGTTTAATATCCCTCATTTAATTTTTTCGATCGCGGTGCAGTTTGAGCAAACTTTACTTCGCGGGATTTGTCAGATTACGTGATTATATTTCACGTTTACGATTGAAAGGACTTCATAGACACCCATGATAGTCACAATAAGTTGCGGGGAAAAAATCACAGGATTGTAATTTGTTCCACCACTTGCCAATTTTTTTCCCGTTTTCCTGAAGGGGTTTTATATATTACATTACAAGTATATTTTAAGCAGCATAGACCCCCACCACCCCCTCCCGTCTTCTTGAAAAAAATCCCACAAATATTATCAAGTTTTTTTTTTTTTTTTTTCTCTCGTTAAACTTTTTATTTGTACAATAGAAATTGTTTATTTGCAACAATACAATGGATTCTTATATTGGTATACGACGTTAACGAAAAACTATATTTTTAGGCTGTGGCTGATCAAAAATAATCTAGTGGTCGGAGGGGCGTATGCAGCCCCCTTTCCCCCTTATTAAGTCTGAAAAAGCATGATCTTTCTCGTCGCAAAATCCTGGCTACGCTATTAAAAGATTGCATGCTCCATCATGTGTTTCAGAATTTCCCTCCGATGGATATCCAGGTGGTGCTAACGAAGGCCGCGGAGCTTGCAGGTCGCGGTAACAACCATGCCTCCCCCAGTAGCCCCCGGTGAGGGCGCGCCCCCGCGGGCTACGCTCGCTATCGTAATGACCAGCAGCTAATGTTGGCACAGCCCGCCAAGTGTGCGCCGCTGTAACAAGCAGCCTCAGCCAGCGGCCAACCAGCCGTCCTGTTCTTCTCACCCACAAGTAAACATTACCAAGTAAAGACGACGTATCTTTAGCGGTCTTTACTTTTAGTCTTTGTGCGAAATATTGCACCAAAATACGAAGAAAATATGACCATTTGTGATATGTTGCCACGAGTTTTATCCACTAAGTAAACTTTGAATATGTTTTTTACAAAAATATGATTCTCTAAAATTTATTTAGGAATCAAGTCTTGGAATTTTATTTAACTAAGTTGGATTGAGTCCTAAATTCCACATTTGCATCCATATCGACGTTCATTACCACAAATATATGTTACATTTTTTTCTCTCTGTCCTTAATGCATGGATATGCAAAACCCATTTTTAAGGTTGAAACAAAATGAAAGTGTACAAAAATGTAAATCTCGATTTTTAATGTTTGTCACTGCTTAAAAATCATAATTCGCGATCCAATTTCTCAAATTTATTTTTTCTAAGAAAAAGGGTCATTAAAATTGTAGATAAAATATTTTTTTATACTTCAAGAAAAAAGAGCAATTTTACGCGAATATTTTCTTTTACTTTAATATTCGCGAATTTTCTCTGTCTAGATGATATAAATGTGTAAAACCTCTGACTTTTTAGCATTGTGATATCCGCGCTTTCTAAAAACTGCAAAACATTTTCTACTTAATAATATTTCGAATCATACTCGCAATTTTCATCCTTCGATAGAAGACAGAATAATCTCGAATATTTTCTCATCTCTCTCATATTTGTACTATATAGTTTCTAGCAGGAACTCTAGTTTGCATTAGGTTCTAGCATACAACATTTTATTACGTATTCTGAAAGAGCTATATCATTATATCAATATTATTTAATTAATTATACTTAAACTCTAATAAATTAAATGATAATTATATTATAAAATATGGTTATAAATATGAAGATTGAACACAATTTGAAAGTAGGCGTTCTTCACGCCCAAATAGAGCTGCAATATTACTATTATTTGCAGGCGATTTTGATCAATGCGTTTTAAAAATAAATAAAAAATGAGTTTTCACAAAACTGATTAATTATAAATTTAAAAAATAGCCTTTTCCAACTATATGATAAGTTTTGTTTAATTGTGGAATGTAGATTTGTTTTGTTTGTTCTTACGATTTAAGAATTCAATTGTTATATTTACATAAGCGTTAATTATAAGATTATTATAATTTCGTCGTTGTTAGTAAAAGTAACTTTATCTTTTATTATACTTTTAGTTATAACTATGTTTAAAGAAGATCATGTCAATATTTTATGTTAATCTGAGCTGTGATTAGCTCCGTCTTATAGTTTGAAATATAATAAATCCATATATTATTTTTAATTCTAAATGTTGATGCATAAAAAAACAACTTATAAATTCGTAGTTAACTACGAAAGTAAATAACAACTATTGTAGGTGCTAGGGTACAGAAAAATAAAGTTTAAGATTTCTCTATATTATTTTATTTTTAAGTTTTTTTTTTTTTTTTTTACATGACTGCAAGATTAAGACCTTGTAAACAAAATGGTAAGCTGCATTTTTTTCTCTTACGGTATGATATAGTAGTAAAAGACAAAGAAATTGCAATGGATCAATGTGTTAAATTCTTTCAGAAATATAAATGAGTTTTTTTTTTTTTTTTTTTTTTTATCCCTACGCCTATATTGCATTATGATTATTATAAAAAAGCGTACACGTATTATAGATCGGGGTTTTAGGTAAAAAAAAAAAAAAAAAAAAAAAAAAAAAAAAAAAAAAAGACGATAGCCCCTGCAAGAATCATGTTCTTTACTTACATCACAGCACAGGCTACTGTGAGTGTGCGTAATATTTTTATTTTATTGTATGAAGACTTCCAGACAATACTCAAAGAAGTACCAAAAAAAAGTGTCAAATATAAAAAACCGCTAGTGAAAGAATGAAGCTTGCTGTTATCGGAATCGCACATGGTGAAGGATTAGCGCTTATTGCTTTCAAACGAAGTTCCGGTCTCATTCTTTCAACGGTGCGAGAGTATGTAAATAATCTTAATAAAGCACTTTATTAGGGCTTGACCGTTTTTTTTTTTTTTTTTTTTTTTTTTTTTTTTTTTTTTTCTTCCGCTAGTTTGGAGAGAGAGTTCTATGTAATGGGCTGTTCACAATAACGCGTAAATTAAGTAACTTACACGTAGGAAATCAAATCACATTGATTGTTGTATCTTCATGTAAGAGTTGCGTGAATTGACGTGTCATTGTGAACAGACTATAACATGTGTACAGTATGTGTGGAGCAAAAAGCCTACCTATGAAACTTGCAGGCGTGGCTTATATAAATAAAAAGAGCAAATAGATTACAACCCTTTATTTTTATTATATTTGAAATTATTATGTATCAAGTGCCATTCACAGTAACTATGTTTACTAATGAAAATGAAAACTCTATGACTCTCTATTGTTTCAAATTTTTGTTAAGTGTTTTTGAAGTTTTTTAATTATACAAAATAATGTTAATAGTTTTCGTATGAAAAAAATAAAGTAGCCAATAAATATTATATTATCTTTACAATTAAAAACTCTATAATTGTAGTGTTTGATATATTTTGTAACGTTTTATGTCTTTTGCGCAAATATATACGCATCATTATATACTATTATAGAAATGGTTTAAAAAATGTATAGTTTTTTTTTTAAGTTAAATAGTTAATTAGCTTAAAAATTTTTAATGAAAAAAAGGTCTTTCATTATATTCTTCAATCTTATTTTATGTGAAAATTACATTTTTCAATTTTTTTGTATTTGATTTATGCGAAAAAGAAAAGCAAAAATATATTTACTTGAAGTTAAATAAAATGTATTTTTATTTTTGTTACCTCAAAGTTTTCTAAATACATTTATTTGTAAATAAAAATAAATGTCATCATTGATTTATTTTTGTTGTATGGTAAAGAATTTAATTATTATTTCTCTACAGGTCAAAACATTTTCTTATTTTTAATGGTTTTAAATAATGACTCTTTATTTTTATTTCAATTACATCGTTAAAATGTATGTGCCTACCTTTTACCTCCCATCAACTTCAACCTGTTTTTATGTAAGTATGCAATCATTTTGTTTATGTGGAAGTATGAAATTACTTTGTTTATGTTTTTATATTTTTAAATAATTGAAAGTTGCAACTTGCAACACTTTATGTTTTATTGATGTATCCATGTCGCAAAGAGAGTTTGTAATTTATACATCAAGATTTATTTAAAATGGGTGTTACCGCGGTGATGAAAAATATACTTTAAAAAAAGTATTAGCTTTTAAAAGAAGTGTTTTTAAATTTAATTTTAAAAATACATTTTATTTGCCTCATTAATGTTTCTCCGCCTCCGTGCAGTACAGTTTTCTGAGAAAAACAAAAGTTATAAGACATGGTTATATTTTACATCAAAGTTGACGGATAGGAAATTAAGAGATGATACTCGCGCTGGCTGTGATTCGTTAGCACGCCAAACTGGCAAACTACATTAATACTGTTCGTAAACCCTGTTCTCTGCTCCTAAAATGACGATCGCCAGGGTCGGACTGGCAATCAAGAGGCCTCGTCCGCAACGCAAAAGGAATGTAACGCACCCTCTTTAGGGGCCACCAAGGGGGCGTAACACCCTAGTTACGCCCCTTTTTGGGCCTTAGGCCCTTAGGGGCCTCCAAACAGGGAGGGCCACGTCCGCAATTGCGGACTTGCTCTTATGGCCAGTCCGAGCCTGACGATCGCCTTTGGTTATTCAAATGAAATGCGCATTTTTTTGGTGCAAGAGAACAGGGTTTACGAACAGAATTATTGTATAGCGTATGGTACATCGTGTTTTCATCCTCCCCGATTGTTTAAACTTATCCAATTAATTAGTTTTAGCAGGATTTTTTTTTCGTATTATTTCTTTTATTATCAAGAAATATAATGATATATAACGTAATTTACCTATTACATACGCAACTAAATTGATCACATTTCAAAGTATTGCTTCGTTAGAACAAGCCATAAAAATATCTGCTTGGCGTCATGTTAATCCTTATTATTATCATTAAGTTGACTTTGTTTCACTATATATATATATATATATATATATATATATATATATATATATATATATATATATATATATATATATATATATATATATATATATTGTGTATCGACTATATATTTAGAAATTAGAGCACGTGAAACGTAATAAAATCTTATAAAAGTAGTGAACGAAAAAATATTATCGACTAATATAATAATAAATATAATAAATAAAAATTTACTCTTAATAAAAGTAAAAAATTAACTCGCGCTAAATTTAAGTTGTAAAAAGTTATCTGCAGGTGTGTAACATAAAAGTTTACCATATTGTCTTATGATCACAATTTATATTTGCATGATGGAGACTTCAATTAACGTAATGCTAGATAAATAAAACATACGATTTTTGTCCTAAGGTGTTAGCCGCGTCATGATCTCTCTAGCTCCTGCAGTGTATGGATGCAACACCAGTGAACCAAAGCATCTTTCGACAATTACAATATGACATGGTGCATGTTTATAAAACTTGGTTTCAAACTGTCCGCAATGTCCACTCGCACATGAAATTAGAAATACGGAGAGAGAATTATTATAAATCAAATTAACAGTTACTACTTTCTATAGTAAAAGTAAAACGTACAGGACCACAAAAAAATTGTATTCCTTTATTTTAAAATGCATTTCCAACATTTACATATACATATTCAGAGCTTAAAGTAAGCCGGAGCTATCCGGAGCTGAGCTCCGGTAAAAAGTTGAAAATTTAACATTGCACTTATGGGAGCTCCGGAGCTATCGTGATTTTTTTTTTAGCATTAATAGCTCCGGTAAAAAAAAAAAAAATCTGCGTACTTTAAGCAAATTATATATATATATATATATATATATAGGGCACAAGTAAATAAATAAAATTGTAGACAATAAACGAAGCGTGTGACGCCAATTTAGATAACAATGGAGGCATAAAGAATATAAGGAAGGCAGATATTATATATATAAAAAAAAGGGTGTCCTCGACGTATGCTAAAGTTGTGACAAGTGTCATTTGGCAATGATATTAGCCTGTGTTATTTGTTATAGCTGGGGTTACATAATAATATATATGTGAGGGAGGGCGGTACCTCTCTTCAATGTCACTGTCTGCATACAGCAGTAATGTCATTACGTCGAACTGCAGCTTTCGTTCGTAAAGTCCACAAATATTGTGGAAATTTGTCACTATACTTTTAACTTTTATATATATATATATATATATATATATATATATATATATATATATATATATATATATATATATATATATATATGCATTTTTAATTACATTCGGAAATGTTTAATTATATTTATAATAAGCTAAAAATGCCTGGTATTGCCGGATTTAATTATTATTATAGTAATAAAGCAGGGGAAAAAATCAGTTTCCCGCGCAGTCATATACTTACGATTAAGACCACTACACATTTGTAAAAAATATGGATCTGCTCCACGCAAAATTTTAAATCATGACTTTTCACTTTTTTAGACCGTTGGCAAATAATAACAACATAACTTTGGCAAATGTAACAAGAAAGTATTTATGATTAACATCGCGTTAATTAAAAAAAAAAAAAAAAAAAAAAAAAAACAACCTTTATCTGATATATGACTTGGATCCACGAGTGTAAAATGTTATAGTATACAGTTTGTTGATTTTTGCTAAACCATGATTGACTTTTAAATGCAATTAAAAAAAATTGGGATCATTTTTTAAATTTAAGAGTTATTTGCGCATTCTATGACTATGACTATTGTATAAAACATAATAATCATAATTAAACCAATACCTTGCATATTAACTGACATTTTTTTCCTAAGTAAACTCAATGAAAAGTCAATGAATTTGCATTAAGCAAAAAAAAAAAAGTACTTATTTTGTTTATAATGTAAACCAACCGATAAAAGGTTTTGCCTTGGTTGATGTGTTTGTGTTTTAAAGAAAAAAATAAATCAAAATGTATTACATAAATGTATCTTGTTTTTGAATGAAAAAAAAAAAAACAGTTATTAGATTTAATAACTATAAGCTATAAGCTTATATCAGAATCATGTAGGCAGATAGACACAGAACGCCGCTCATATATATGTCACGCCGCGCCGGTGTGGCACACAGGTGTGCTTTAGATCAAACTACATCAGGGACGCTACATATTATTATCTATAACAATTGAAGTTCAAATCATTCTGTGTCATTTCAGATCAATTTATCAAAACATCTTTATTTTTTCTTGCTTCGCCAGTCAATATTTATAATCAGATTATATTTCGTAAAGTGAAAAGAATTAAAAACACAAAAAGTTTGCTTATCATAATAAATAGAAATTTTGAAAAGTTAATAACTATAATATTAAATCAAATTGCATAAATAAAAGAGATGTCAAAATATGGTGAAATTTTATTTGTTGTGAACATTGAAAAGTGACAGGCGACAAGCGCTCGCTCTTTTGATGACATAATATGATATACGTCTATAGTATTATATACATAAAAATCAGGAGAAATAATAATAAATATACAGGCGTGGTATTTTGTGGCGAAGACCTTATTATACATTTCACGCATGACTTTGTCTCTCCCGCCCCCATACATCAATTCATCCCTCTCTGATACAAAAAGGGTCACTTAATAACCCCCCTTATTTCCCCTAACCTCCTTTCAATTCAAATCTCTCCCTCTATTTTTTTTTTTTTTTTTTTTTTTTTTTTTTGATGTAACAAGTCTTAATGAAACAGTGGGTTATTGAGTTAGTTCTGTAACACACGGAAGCTGATTTTCACTTGTTTCAAAGAGAAATTTTATAAAGGGGGTTAAAACATTTTACTGTTCATTCGATACTCGCTCGCTCGCTTGCTATGTATGTATATAAAATGTAACTTAATTATACCAAAGAGAAATTGTTGTAAAAAAAATATTTATCAGATTTTTTTATTATTATATTTGTGATGATGAAAAACTATTAAATTATAAAATTTTACAAATAAGAACATTTTCCACAACACGCCGCTCGGAGTACTTTATACCAACGGTTGTGATTTTTATTCAATTATATATAAATACGAAAGTTTTTAATTTTATTATATAAAGAAGTCAATATAGAATTATTAAAGGTGTGACATGCAAATGAATAAAGAACATAAAAACACGTAGAAAATTGAGCGAGCTGAAAAGTTTTGTTTTGATACATCGTTGTTTTTTAGACTTCGAAGAGAAATTAAAATTTAAAAAGTCTTGATATATGTACTGGCCATTTATTTTTTATTTTTCTAATCATGTCAGTATAATGAGTGAGTGTGGAAAATAAATTATAAATCTTAAAAGGGAGGGGGGGGGGCATTATTTTGTAATAACTTTAATTTTTTCAACCCAAAAAAAATGCATAAGTCGTCATAAGTCTTAATTCTATAATAAGAAAAGTTGTCATTAAATTACCCATCTTTGTATTTTTGTCTTTCTTTAATTGATTTAAAATCTTACATGAACAGTGATTCATAATCATAAGACGTCCTTACAAGCTCTGAGCGATATATGAACATGAATAAACGTGAAGAAAACAAAACTTATTATTTCAGTTTCTTTATTGATCACTATACACTATACCAATTGGTGTGCATATTGATTACAAAAATACATAGAAAGAAATACAATATATTTTATTAAATAATTTCAATCGTCATCACTCATCATATTATTATTATATTATTATTTATTTATATTTTTTATATTATTTATATATCTTTATATTATATTCTTATAATATTTAATAAAATTTAAAACATATAGCCCAAAATATATATATTATATATATATTTCAATAATTTTTAAAAGATTTTTCACAATTAATATAATTTATGGTTGCAACCATGCGATAATTTTTTAATTTTGTATGTACGATATATATCGTAAGAATATCGATGAAAAAAATACATTGAATATGTGCCATGCCATAATCATGCGTGGATTTTGATACATATTAAAACCTATATGATAAATATATTTACATTTCATATATACCTATATTTTTTTATGAGAAAATATTAGGCTGTACATACAGGTGATAGGCAAGAATAATTGAAAACCATTTTCTTCTCATCATTATTTGTTAATAAATTATCATTTATATTTACAATAGCAGCAGACAGAGTATATGTTTTTTTATGTGCAGCGATTCATTAACACTTTAATTCAAAATACACAAGAATTTTGACACGCGTATAAAATCGATCCTTGGGGAGAAGTGGAGGAGAGAGAGAGAGAGAGAGAAGAAATAAAGACAAACAATGAAGTGACAATTAGCTTATGATGACGTCATTACTACGGCAGATGTACCCTGTTCTCTGCGGGTCCGTGGCTAGGGGGTGGTAAAGGGTTGTCAGTCAGCAAGCAAGCAAGCAGCTGGTGGTCACCCACACACCACGGGGTTAACCTAACCTCATGATAGAAACTGCTTTGTCATATATATTATATCACTTCTCAAATATCATATATAAGATTAATTGTTTTACAAGAAATGTTAAATAATTGATCATGAAGGGGTAAATTTTATAAGCTATTCATATCAATCAATTATATTGATATTATCAATTTTATATATCATCAGTATAATATTTTTAAACTTATTTAAAAAAAAAAAGTTGGTGTAGAAATTTATTTTATAGAAAGTGTCATGTTCAATGTTGCAATATTTTAAATGTGGGGTGAATTTGACTCCATACAATCTTCATTAAATTAAATTCATAACCGTTACATGCAATTAAATGTATTGCATGTAAATATTGCTTCGTGGGAACATGCCATTAATTTCCGGTCTTTTTTTTTTTTTTTTTTCTTCTTTCTTTCTTTCTTTCTTTCTTTTTTTTTTTTTTTTTTTTAGTAAAGAAATTTTAATTAAAAAATATATATCAAATTAAAACAAAATTATAGATAATTATAATAGAATAATATTTCAACATTTAAAGCAATAATACGGAAATTACGATCTCATAATTTTGTCCGTGGTTATTTAATAATTATATAATTTGATGTGGCACATATGCATTAAATACATAATCAGAATCGCATTTGTGAAATATTATAACCTCTGAAAATAAAATTAATATAAACTCCATAATATTCATACTAATGATTCGCACCATTTCTGGTTTAAAAAAATTATGTATAATTTTTTTTTTCTAGAGGAAAAAATTAATACCCTCATCGTGTTTGAAAAAAAAATCGTTTGAGATTTTTCTTTGGATCGTGCATGTAATTTTGTTCTTTTGATGTCCTTTGATATTCATAATTTTAAATTTTATACAATAAAAAAAATATATATATATATGGTACAACTTGTACAAATTTTATATTTATTAGAAACATTCCACATAATTTCATTTTCTTATATCATTCACACTATCTTGTTGAAAATATACTATCTTTTATTGTATATTTTTCTATATATTATAAAATGAAATAAAAAGGCTTAAAAACGTTATATTTGTGGACTATATTTCAATTTTAACCATCATTCGATACACTCAAGAACTTTTTTTTATTATTATAAGTATGGTTATAAATCTGGATTAATGCTGTATAAAATTTATTTATGCTACAAGTCAAAAAAGGAAAGCTATTATTTAAATTTGTCACCCCGCATTTATTATATATATATACTTTTTTGTACACAATATAAAAATTGTAATATATATAATATTTTTTATATTACATTATATTCATCATATATATTTAGATAGCTTTAGTTATTCACGCTTTTTTTCACTCTCTTTTATAACTTTTTTTTTTTTTTACAAAAATAAAAATTTATATATAAATAAATTTTATTCTTTTTGAATGCAATTTTATTTTTATTCCATAACGGTGGCAAAGAAAAACGCGCGGACTTGTGATTTATGGTTTGACTTTTATTCTCTTGTATATAAATGAATGTTTATAAAATATATATTATTGAGTTTTTTTTTTTTTTTTTTTTTTTTTTTTTTCGTGTGGGTCGCAGCATCGTGACAACAAAGCAATTAAATGTGCAGGTAACTCAGACGCATTTCAATTCAAATATTAAATTTTATGGAGGTGAAATACATTGTTTATTAATATAGTAATATACGTATAAAACTAATTAATTATACAAAGTTATACTGAAGTTGATTTTTAAGCAAATGCAAAACTTGGATATTTTTGAAAATGATATCTCAGAAATAGTGTTTGTTTCTACAATGAGAGGATGTGTACCAAGTGTACCTCTATAATGCCGGTTATATTTAAATTTTTAGAGAATGATGCACAATTTGTTTTGTTTGGAAACTATAAAGCATGAGCTGCATAATAATGCTTTCCTGTAATGTATATTATATAAAATCATATAGACAACACAAGAAAATTAGAAATATCGTAATTTATGTCATTTTAGCATGGCATGAATATTGCTAAATTGGAACAGATAAATAATTATGTAAAATGAGGAACATATATGGTGTGAGCGCATGACGTCATTCTGAATGCTTTTCGATGCTCTTCTTGAGCAATGAATAACATTGCGTAGTTTTTATGGCTATTTCTTTGAATATAGTTAGCTATATATTTTGGTTACTATTATTTTTCTTGCATAATTGAAAAACTAATTCAACCTGTTAACAGCATCAATGCTCTCAAACGCTGCGTCCTATATATTATATACAGTATAGATTATATTCCTATTCTTTATTATAGTATATTATAATGTTTTATGTGTATATAATAACAGTTCCTGTAATCTGTAATTCCATGTTGACTTTATTTACCTATATACAAAAAAAAAAAAAAAAAAATCTTGTAATAGTTGAGCAGGAAATATTGATGCAGAACCTCCAAACAAATTTTTACAATAATGGTTTTTATTTTACTTCTCTTTTTACATACATGAGTATTTATATAAAATGTAACAACATATATACAAAAGTTTGCTGACTACACATGAGGACATTAAAAACTTTCAATGTTATATCTTGTCAGTAATCATCTCTTCTCTCGGTGTATAAAATACGTATAAATATAAAACTTTAAATTTACATAAAAATATTCAAGATCATAAGTTTCACGATAAATAAAAAAGAAATGCAAAATATATAATAGTATATATAGTATGTTCTGAGTATATTTGTATTTTAATTTTGTATCGTGTTACCTTTTGGTGCTCTTGGTCCTCCTTTGCTTTTGTATATTTACGAGGACCCTGTGCCTCTCTCTCTCTCTCTCTCTCTCTCTCTCTCTCTCTCTCTCTCTCTCTCGGTGACAAAGGTGTGCAAACACCGGGGGTTCCTCGTGCAAAATGCCGCTCCTCCTCATCACAATTCAGCGACCATGTAAGCGATTAATTCTTCTTCGCCATGAGCCTCTCTCTCTCTCTCTCTCTCTCTCTCTCTCTCTCTCTCTATGGAATTACTACAGCAGTTTTTATATAAATTAACTTCTTAGTGATTTTATTTTCAGCCTTATGTTAATTCATTCATACATAAACATGAAAAATGTCACGAAACTAATTCTTTATAGTTTTTTTTTTTTTTTTTTTTTTTTTTTTTTTTTTTTTTTTTATTGCTTACACTTTTTATAAAGGTGTATTTTATTTTGTTTTTATTTTATTCATAAATATATTTTTCACTCATTTAAGTCCTACTTATATGCGTGTATGTATATTATATAATATATATTATTATTATTATATATATATATATATATATATATATATATATATATATATATATGTGTGTGTGTGTGTGTGTGTTATAATAAATTATTTTGAAACTTGATTTTTAGCATTTGAGTGAATACCATGAGTAAAATGTTATTATTGCTTTTTTATTATGGCCGCTTACAAAACAAACATATATAACAATTTTTTATATACCGATCCAAGAAAAAATTGTCAAATAATATCGTTGTTACATGAAATCTTCAACATATTGGACCTATTGGACCTATAATTGTTCAATGATCGTAAGGACAGAAACAACGCAATAATTATGGTATATAGCTTAATTTCTACAACATTTATTTATAATAATAACCTATTCATTTAAATATAGACTATCATGCTTTATAAATTATAAACTGTATATTATTTTATTTTTTCTATCTTTCCGTAAAATAGTATATATTAAAAGTTTTTTGGTTTTAAATGTTTAAATGATATTCTTATTTATAATAATAAAACAATCAGCTTTATTTATATTATGTTATGTTTTTGTAATAAATCATACAAAAGCGCATCAAAATTGTCATATTTGAAATATTGTAATTACAAAGTATCAACTAATATGTTTCTCAATTTTATTGAAAAATATTACTTAAAAAGAACATAAAATCATCAACTACGGCTTTAGCTTTCAGTTTTATGTTTTATTTATAACAACCTTTTTTTATATGATATTTTTTATTCTCGTTCGATAAATCAAGTTGGTGAGAGCCACGCCCACCGCGAGTGTTGTTCGACCAATGAGACTAGGCCGCGAGCTGCTGGAGATATTGAGTGCAGCATCCGCGGTGTGAGTGTGCTCCAGTGGCTCCAGCGCGGCTTCAAAACTATAATCTCTTCTTCTTTTTTTTTATGTCCAGTGATCATGTGTGCGACGTAAAGTACTTTTTTTTCTTTTTTTTTTTAAACCCTGAGTATATGTTTTAATTATTATAAATTATAACATTACGTATAACGTTAGTGTACTGTATACGTAGTCAGTACGTGTTTCTTTAATTTCAAAGGAGATGAATAGCGTTTTGTATTTTCTTGGAGTCCGCATAGAAAATGTTTTCTATTTTTGAGTATAGGTATAACAATTTAGTCGCTATTTACATTGAGGAGCAGAATAATTTATTTTCAAATCCTTAAAAATAATAATAACAATAAAAAAAAATGATTTAAATTTGAATGGCAAAAAAAGGACATCTCAAAAGAAAAAGAAGAAAGAAAGAAAGAAAATTAACAGAGAGAGAGAGAAGAGTAAAAACTATTTATGAAATGCAATGAGTTTTTTTCTTTGTAAATATAAAGAATACACAATAATTGCTAATGTAATGCAATACATGGAAAATTTACAAATTATTATTACGCACATTCACAAAAATGAATATGTATAATATTTATGATAGCTATATGCAGCAATGCTATATTGTACAGTGATTACTGATTATACCACATAACATAATAGTTATAATAAGTTTACTTATGTTATTACAAATTAACAAATTTGTGCTCTACAATATAGCAATTGTTCAATGCAGCATCAATTACGTAATTCATTTTTAACGTACAGTAATCTTGATGATAAATTGCGTACAAAACATACCATATTTAATAACAATTTTTATACAATTCTTACAATAGTATTTATCTATGCGTACTAAAAATATAGTACTATAATACACATTACAGGAATCATTTAATATAAAAATTAATATGTAACAGATAACAATTGAAGAAAAAATATAACACAAAATATCACGATCTAAAACAATGCCTGGGTGACCAGGACAGAAAATATAAATGCAGCCAATTTTATCTTCAAACTTCAGTATTAAATTTATTGCAATAATTATATTCCAACGCTCCTGCTCACGTTGTATCACAATTTTAACCAAAGAATATGAAACACAGAACTCCCCAATTTAAATAATTTTTTTAAATTACTAATAAAAAGAATATTTAATAAAAAAAAGAATCAACACATTGTATATACAATATATTATTTATAATTATAAAAACTATAATATATTTATATAAAAATATATTATAGTTTTTAATTGTTTCATTTACTAGATATATAGTAAATGAAACATTAAAGATAAATTTTGGTGGCCAGGTGTTTTAAGTCCAGAAATTTATAGATATAAAATATACATTATGCCTAAAAATATATATATATATATATATATAATAATAAAATCTTAAAATATTGTAGGACGTATGATTAATATTATATAAAATTACACAAATTTAACTATTATAAACCTCATCGGTATAAATCAAAAAGTTACTTAAGTGATAGAGTTTAAAACATAAAGTAATTACATTATTATAAAACATTACATATATATATATATATATATATATATATATATATATATATATATATATATATATATATATATATATATATATGTATATATATATATATATATATATATATATATATATATATATATATATATATATATATATATATATATATATATAAACAGATTACAATAATCTATAAAGAGTGTTTTTTAATAATATTTTAAACTTCCAATTTTTTAATTTAAGTTTTATACGATCTTTTTTTAAAATAAAAAACTCAATAAATTATGTCACAAATAATAAAAAAGTTTTACTTATGCAGATGCAAGCGCTCTTTATTTATATTAATATTTACAAAAGTTTTTGGTTTTAAATGCTGAGAAAATAAACCACCTGCTCTCATTTTATATAAAATAGTGTATGCAAAAAAAAAAAAAAAAAAAAAAAAAAAGAGAGAGAGAGAGAGAGAGAATTAAAAGAAAGAAAATAGAAGTAAATATTTCGTGCATGCATTAGCGGAAGCCTGTTTTGTGAGACTAATTTAACTGTCCAAATATTAATTTGCAAGATTTGTGTGTCCAGTATATTTATGTTTCCGAGTTGGGTAATTATTTTGAAATATTCTTAAAACACATGCTATTAATTTTACTGTAGCAAAATTGTTTTAATTTAAAAAATCATATTTTTCTTTAACTTTTTTTTATGTAGTGTTATAAATTATATTTTTCAATGTAGCGGCAAAATACTAAAATACTTTTATCTTAATTGGAAATCAAGGAATAAAATTGTTATACATCTATGTAATTGAAATATATTTTTGTACACAATCTTGCTTAAAGTAAGTACATAAATTATCAAACATTTTTGTAATATTTAAAATTTTTATTAAATTTTTTAAAACTTGTTTAAAATTGTGATCAAACTTTTGTATATAGAAAATACATTTTGAAAAACACTCTGATTGTTATAATGTAAATGAGCTTTAATTATAATTTTAAAAATTGTAACTTAAATTTGATCGTATAGGAACTTCGAGATAAATTATTTTTATTTTTGTTGAATTAACCACTACTGCTTTTTTTTTTTTTTTTTTTTTTTTTGTGAACGTTTATGAAAAACTATTAGAGTTACTCTGAGTAATAAATGTTTGAAACAGTAAACAAAAAATGCATTCCATTAATAATCGTGTAACCAACAATAATAAACAAAATAAAAGTTAAATAATCGTTCTTATATGTACAAATAAATAGTAATAAAAATGAAAGGACGAGATGACAAATCCACCCAAAATAAATTTTGCATATTTTATGAATCAAAATATAGGAAACGACCATAATATAATAATATACTGATTGCTATAAATTGATTCCCATCGAGGTTCCTTGTCTAATAAACATATACGCACGCACATATTATGTGAGGCTATAATATATGATACGTTGTTTGATTTAAGCAAAGAAATCATGATGTAACTACAGAGATTGTATATTATACTGAAAGTGGAAAACATTTCATTTGAATTTCCACCGTTGTCGATGATTATGTTTTGTTCGCCGGTCAAAAGAAACAGAATGGTCAATTCTTATGTATAGTGTTCTTTGCTTTTTAGAGTAATTATTTGAATATATAAAGACTGACGAATGCTGCGGTGAAATGACTTCCACTTTCATGTAATACTTTGTAGAGTTTTAAATTTTAACGAATTATTTTACATTATTTCATTACGTTATATTACCTTTTTTTTCCAAGACAAAATATTATTAATTTTAAAGACAATAAATAAAATAATTAAACAAAAAAAATTGCATGGAATCAGCCAGATGATCAACAAACGTTTAAATATTTCATAAACAATAGCCTTGCTATTTAAAAGATGCGCCGGTTTATTTTCTTTTGTTTCAAAACATTTCATTATTTTTAAAATATATAATAGTGAAGTATGAGCTGATAAGAATAAGAAGACATACATCACATGTAAAGGACCACCAAGGCTGAGAGATGACAGTCATGAGAGAGAGAGAGAGAGAGAGAGAGAGAGAGAGAGAGAGAGAGAGAGAGAGAGAGAGAGAGAGAGAGAGAGAGAGAGAGAGAGAGAGAGAGAGAGAGAGAGAGAGAGAGAGAGAGAGCGGTGCGACTCTAAAAAGAAACATTGGCAAACAAACGCTGTGTCATTCCATCGATTCTCTCAATGCGATCTGTCTGTCTATCTATTTTTTTCTTCTTTCTTTCTTTCTTCTTATTTTAATAATACGTGAATCTTTGCGTATAGTCAGTTTTATATATTATAAAGCATACAGACAGACGTAACAAACAATTGAAAATCCACCTGACGTTGTCAGATATACTTTGTGTCCCTTGAGAATCAAAAACCATCGATCTTTTTACCACCCACAATACATACTTAAAAATATGATACAACACACCACACATAACAGCAGAGTACATTTTGAAATGATTTTTTTTTATTATCAGTATCTTATATTATATGGCAGATATACAAAAAATATTTTGATAAATAGTTTTTTATAGTTTGTATATGAATACGAGGAACAATTTTTTATATGGACTACAATGGGGGAGAAAGATGAAGAATATATTTTTTTGTATATAAGACGTGTCAACTCTTTAACTGCACAGTCATATTGCACTGTGGAGACATAATAGAGGGGTTTTATTACGAGAAAATATTAAGTGTATTGAACTGGAAATCACTAATTGAAGAAATTGAAGTGTAATATGTATTTTTTTATAGCGACCTTTTTTTATTTTGTTCGTTTGAAAAAATAATTGGACGTATATAGGAAAAATACATCACTAAATATATATTTATATATATATGCATACAATGTAATGGGTGCAATGCATTGCGTTGATTATACGATGGAAAGATATACACGAAAGAATTATTGATGACTTTAATGAATAATGAACTCCAAAGTGCACATGCCTGACTTTTTAAGTAATATTTTGTACCTTTATAGTAAAAATGTAGCTTCTGGGTACGCTATAAGCCTATATAACAATAACCTGTGTCAATACAAACTTCTGAAATTGTTACTTGAAATTTTTACGTAAAGCAGTTATTTGTTATTAACTTTCTTAAATAGTTATACACTGCAGTTTTGTACCTTTTTTTGTTATTGCTGTAAATAATTCTATTATGTGATAATTTTTTTTTAAATATTATATATAATATAATACTACATATACATGCAGATATATAATATGAAAATTGCGTGTTGATTCTCATTTGAATATCGATGCACATTAACAAATATCTTATGCCCACCCGCACATGGTTAAAAGAGAAATTTAAGTATTTTAAGCTACATAATGTTGCTATACCATGCATTTCTGTCTAGCATAATATTGAATAACAAAAATTGTGTTATTATATTTATAAATATTGATAAAATCGGACCAGCATAATAATTAATTATTAGGTATTACTTTGTCCATGTATATATTATCATCACCAAATGATAAAGAGTATCATAATTTTATCTTCCAAAGAAACTCATAAATTAAAACTTTATCTTTTAGTTTTAACCTTTCATTAGTTATTAATTACTCTACCTACGTATAATTATTATTTTTGTGATAATGTTGCATGATTGCATGTGTTAATAATATAATACTGCTCTCATACTTTCCTCATACATTCAAAGCAATTAAGAAAGGTAATAATTACACTTACGTGTTCCTTGCACGACACAATCAAAGTTGTTTATTATAAAATAACTTCTTTATATAATTTTCATCGTTTATTGGAAAGAATATATAAAATTGAATTTGATTTTAAAAATGAAATTTTAGCCCATGTTCTCAACCTTTTATTTTCTATATTTTTACAACGTAAAGAAAGAAAACATTTTTGTTAATTAAATAAAATTACTGTTTGTATTTAAAATTATCCATTATAAAAGTATTATAATATAATATAAATATAGTACCAATATTACTAACAAGTCTATTTTATATATAATAATAATAAAACTTCTTTAAAAAAGTAACAACATAATAATATCTTGTACAATGTATTCAGAAGAATTCTAAGCAAATCAGCTGATAAGGTTATATATTGGCTGATGTAAAATGTAAAACAATAAATAAATAGAAAAAATTACTGCGCGTTAGCTAAAAAAGCTATCATTCCTTTATGCTATAACATTGCGCAATAAAGATTATATTTATATATTTATTTATTACATGCGACAAATACAATTCATTATTGGTAAGTTCTATACAGTTCATGAGGTGCAATATTTATAATGTGCCAATCAATTTGATTGAATAAAAACTTCAATAAAAACAATTAAAAAAAGTTCAGTTAATTGAATTTAATGCATACTGTAAATATAGCTCAGTGTGAACATATCAATATTTAAACACATACACAAATAAATAGCAACAATAAGTAAGAACTTATAATCAATAAAGACGTATATTTGTGTTACAAATTATATGAAGATACAATTGAGTATCCATATCAATGATTAGATTATTATTTATTTCCCAGAGGCCGTGAACTGCGAGAGTGAGAGAGCATCCCCAGTGTTTGAGGAAAAAACACACATAGCCCAAGGCTTGAATATATTATATGGACATTGATTCTTGTTTCCCTTATGTTCATCCCCATATGCATTTGCACTGTTTGAATATAAAAACTATGTTTGTTTATTTATTCATATTTTCAAACATGTGCATTACATAGAAGGCAGGCCTTTATGTGTCACATTTTTTACTTTGCATGTTAGTCAGGTTGTCATTTTCATGTTTTATATTAGAGTTAATAAGCAATTACTTTTTTGTTGCACTATATATAAGCTGTGTTCTATAGTAACAATAATTAGAAATGTTTAAACATAATGGGACTTACCGATGGAGCGCGCTAAGCCAATCACATGCAAGTGCTGCGGGATAAACAAAGGGACCCGTGATTTCATATTCTTTAGCACTTAAAGACTTTATTATTATTATTATTATTATGAGTTCTTTGCTTTCTTTCTTCTGTAACACCAACACCGGAATCCTACTTGATTCAAGGTGAAGGTGAGAATAACCCATCACCAATTATCTGACAGAAACTGCAGGTGGCAAAAAGAGGGATCACAAACTAAGCACTTTGCGCACGATGTTAGCTGTGCCAAGAACTGCAGCTTTCTGCATGACACGTACATGCCTGTCTTTGAGGTTTAACTTGTCTCTTGCTGTCTACGAATCTACTGTTTTTTGTTTTTTTCACGAAAGTTATACTGCACCAATTAAGGTTGTAAGAAGTTCCGTGGCACATTCTCCTCTCGAGAATGTAGAAATTAAAATAATTTCCATTATTCTTTGTTCCATATATTGCAAAACATTACTTTTACACGTTTTTGTTCTTACATTAAACAAAACAAAAAAACAGAGGGTGCAATTTTAGATAAAATAATACAAAAAATAATCAAAAGTCAAAAGAGAATACAAATGTGTGTTGAGTAAACATGGTTGAATTTGTTTCTATATTTCTTGTAATTTGTATAGTGAGTATTATTTCCTCTCTTTTTTATAGAAAGAAAAGTAAGAAGAAAAAAGTGTTATAAATTAAGTAAAATATTGTTCTTTGAATTTGTTCCGACAAACTTTGCATAAAATTTCTTTCAAAGTGTATTATAAAGCTTTCACACCTTGCTTAATTTTTTTATATCACAAAAAAATTTGAATTACAAAATAGAAATAAAAAATATTATTCATACATTTTTCTTTCCTGTCTTTATATTCTTTTACTCCGTACAATTTTTTTTATTATAATATATTCCTCTTCTTTTTCTCTATATTTCTTTTAGATTTCTTTTTTTTTTTTTCTTTTTGGAATAAGAAAAGGATAAAAATGAGATGAAGATTAAATTTCTTTTTTTAAAGAAAAGAAGTTCTTAAAAAAAATTATGCTGATTCTTAAAAAAAGAGAGAATTTTTTTTTACAAAAGGTATATATTTTTTTCTCTGGGATAAGAGAGAAAAAAAATCATGAGTTTTTACCCTCGTTGGGGAAAATCAACGAGCTTCGCGATCTCAAATCGAGTTTGTTAGAGAGAGAGAGAGAGAGAGAGAGAGAGAGAGAGAGAGAGATGCAGTGAGGGCTGGGTTGGGGTTGGAGGATATATAGCGATTGAAGCGTACAGCTAGGCGCAGTCAGTCAGGCTGAGTTAATTCAATTTTCTATCAGTCCGGGATGAGAGTCACGTCTCTAACTCTGCAAGCAAACTCCGCTCTTGCTCCCCCACCTCCCCGAGCTCTCCTCTGCTTTCACGTTCACAAGTTGTTGCTAAACGAATCGAAAGTAATACGAACAATTCTTTTTTTTTTTATCTACATTTTGTATACTTCTTTTTTTTTTTTTTTTTTTTTTTCTCTTTTTTTTTTTTTTTTTTTTTTGCAACTATGCAATTCAAATATATGCGTTTAAAAATGCAAAAAAAATCTTATAATTTCTTCCTAAATCTATATGCACAATTAAATAATTTAGAAATCAGTTGACTAAGAAAAAAAACGCCAAAAAATGACTTAAATGTTGATATAGGCAATGTGTTATAGGCAATGTGTTATAGCCAATGTGTTATAGCCAATGTGTTATAGCCAATGTGTTATAGGTAATAGCCAATGTGTTGTAGGTTGTAGGCAATGTGTTATAATTAAAAACGATACAAAATACAGTTGTGTTTGTATCTCTCTTTGTAGATACGTAGATATAATATAAATGATAATGTCGAGTATTTGTATAGCTTTTGTAGAATAGTTTCAATTCTTGCTATTTTATTTATAGCATTAAAAAAAAAAGCTCAATCAGAAATCCAGAAATAAACACTTTTGTTACGTCGGTTAAAATAAACTACGTAATTTATTCTACATTTGTGTGACAAATGTTGCTAAATTTTGAAAAACTTAATAAATGCTATTAGCATCTATATAATGCAGGATTGTATAAATTATGATGTTTTGAATAAATGTTACTAAAAATGATCCAGCTTGATTATTACGTGCTCAATTTTGTCCGTGTGTGAGGAATGTTGAAGGTTAAATGAGGTTTTATAATCAATATTCACAATACAATGCTAATCATGGGGATTTTTTACATATGCATATTTGGAGCATTAATGATATTTGTGGAAAAAACGACAAATCTAACGAACTTGAAAAAAAAATTTTAATGTCTGAATCACAATTTGACAAAAATAATACTGATATATTAATTCTGTGATCAAGTCTCACGCATTTTCGTATTAAAATCAGAATATTTTACTTTTGTATTAAAAAGTGTCATAAAATAATAAGAGGTATTTTCGTATAGTTTATTGTGTGTACACCATACGGTGCATTTTATTGATTGTATTGTTTTTATTTGCTTTACCCATGCCTTTATTTACTGACTTAAATTTTAGATCAAGTCTTCGCGAAATACAGGAAAGCTTCCTTGTTTTTCTTTGACATTCAATAGAGGAAAGTTGTTGTGAATTTTGAAAACTTTACAAACAGAGAGAGGAAAAACTTTGATAACACAGAAGTTTTTAGTTTGTTATTTCATTTACTTTTTTGTTACAATAAAAGTTTGTTTCCTTGTGTGTGGAACAAGAGAGAGAGAGAGAGAGAGAGAGAGAGAGAGAGAGAGAGAGAGAGAGAGAGAGAGAGAGAGAGAGAGAGAGAGAGAGAGAGAGAGAGAGAGAGAGAGAGAGAGAGAAACTGTTCTTGTTCATATTTTGCTGCGTGGTTGTTGCAAGAATGTTCAAACAGTTGCATAACTTCCAGGATACGACGTTTAGAGAATAGTATACTTATAATAGTAGAATATATATATATATATAATAGAGAATAGGTCAGTAAGGGCTGTCAGCTCGTTAAAAAAGATGTGATCTTCAACTAGGTCTGAATTTTTTTTTTTTTTTTTGCAGAAGTACGAGAAACTTAGGTAACGTCACCGTACAACTTTGATTTTTTATTATTATTATTTAGTATTTGTTTTGTCTTTTATTGTTGTTAAAATTAATTCTTACGGTAATATCTGTATTCAATTCTCAAGGTCAATTAATTGTATGTTGGAAGATATAGTTTGTTATTATTTTTCTACTCTAATTTTTGTAATTTTCCACATTGATTTATAAGCTATATCATCGTGTTAAATAAAATTGTATGTTACATATTATATTCATGTATGTGCTATATATACATGTATATTACATATCTTATGTTACATATCTGGTCAAGGTTTTGTAAAATAGAACTATCAAAACCTTACAACGCCTTACTTAAGTTCTTTGTAATTATTATTATTTTCATCCTTAATTAAGAGGTGACCTGCCCTAACAATTTAGCTATGGGAACATAATTAGGTTTGAAAATGATATGACATGACATGACTCATAATATGAGACATTTGACTCATAAAATTCATCAAGATCAAGTGAGAATGCTTGGCCCTGCAAGATTTACATAAATACGTATTAATTATGCTTGCTGATTCTCAGCTGTATTTATTCATAACGACAATTTTTTGCTGTACTGCATGATGGCTTGTGTTACATATAGCAAAAATATTATGTTGTATAGCAAAACTAGTTATAATAACATTTGTCATAAATGCAGCATAAATTACGTAATTTACTTTTTTCTCATTTTCTATTTCATGTCCTAAAATTTAAATACGACTAAAGATTTACATTTTTATGCCACAACTATTTCTCTATAAAATTAAAAATAATTTCATATGCATGACTTAAATTATTTTGTTTTTAAAATAATAATAATATGTAATGTTTTTTTATTTATATAGTGCAATAATTTAAATTTGCAAAAAAAAAAAAAAAAAAAAAAAAAAAAAAAAAGACCCTTATGTAATTTTCATTACAAAGCAGTATTGTATTTTCTTTATATCAAGTGTACTGCACGTAAACTATATACCATGAATACACAAGGATATATTATAACAGCAAAGAAAAGTTCCACAATGTTCAAAATGCACATAATTACAAAGGGCATTCATTTCTGTATATTTTCACATTTTGACTTCGAAGTTAAAAATTAAATCAAAACTTGTCTTTGATGCAGAATATTTTAAAATGTTGTCACTTGACAAACTTTTCTATATATAAAATAAAATCTTATTATTTTATACAACAGCAGCGCGCAGTGATGAATGGCAAAGGAAGTAAGATGCATAATTATGCAGTGAAAATTGTTGTAATCCAATAGTAGAGATTCAGTGCACTAGAAAATTAAATTTTCAGGACTAGTTGGTCGACTTATCCAGGAAAATGAAAGAAAGAAAGAAAGAGCAAAGCTGGCAGAGTTATAGTTAATCCTGTTGTACTTTTCCCCTCTCTCTTCTCTCTCTCTCTCTCTCTCTCTCTCTCTCTCTCTCTCTCTCTCTCTCTCTCTCTCTCTCTCTCTCTCTCTCTCTCTCTCTCTCTCTCTCTCTCTGCCCTTATGTATACTCAACAGTCAATAAAACACACTGCTATGTCGCATCATTCAAATAAATACTTTACAAACTATAAAATTAAATATTTACCAAACGATCTTATTTATACTTGCGTTATTACATTGTATTATCTATCTTTAGACCATGAGAAGAACTTTCTTAAAATTTTGTAAAATTCTGCATTATGCACTCACAAAATATAATGTCAGTAAATATACAAAAACTTCAACGTAATTTAAAATAAAATTTATATTAATTTTGTAAAAAAAATATTTATAATATCACCAATTTTGATAATATTTTAATTTAAAAACTGAAATTTTTTATTTTCTTTAAAAATAATATATTTCTACGTCTAAATATTTGTAATTTTGCATTATACTTGTAATTTACAGCGATATTGCTTACATTTTACATTTTACTACAAACTATATATATATATATAAATACAAAAATATAGGGTGACAAAAAAAAAGTCTCTGTGTACTAAATAAAATTTTGTTACAACTCTCTTTCTCTTTTTATTTACACAAATTCTCCCTCCCTATATACAAAACTTTGTGTAAATAGTTACATGAAAAATTTGGGATGCAGATTTACACACTAGGGTGAACCCTCACCCTCCTCTCTCTCTCTCTCTCTCTCTCTCTCTCTTTCTCGATCAAAGAATGGGTCCCAGTTGTATTTGCCACTAGAACTCGAAAGAAATTAACACTCATGCAAATCAATTCTAACTAAACTAAACTTTTTTATTATATATTATTTCGTTTGAAGAGCAAATTAGAGTACAAAAATACTAGTTAGGGATTATCTGGCAACAAAAAAGTATAGTGTAAGGAAGGAGGATGGTAGCACAGAGGGATAAAAAAAAAAGGATCAACTTTATAGGGGAAAAAAAAGAGGAGAGAATAGAAAAAAAGTACACGCCACATGACAAGTGTAACAATAGTAAAAACTCTCATCGCAGTGGTTCAAATATAATACGGTTTTATTTCTGTATAATCTAGGAAATAATCGGAATATTTGCCCCGATCTGTTGTATTTATAGTGGCGGTGAATAATCATATGAGGAGGTGAGATGTTGGAGAGTTTGAAATATAGACTTGAGAATTCAACTAAAAATGAAAAGAACTAAAAATTATAAGGAGTCAAATAAAAAACAAATTTTCGTTTAGTTGTCATAATTTATTATGCTGCAATTTCATATGAGTAATTTTAATAAAAAAATGTTAATTTTATATTATTATATTGCAATGACTATATGGAAAATGAGCTTCATTTCAATAAATTGCCTTTTAGTAAATTAAAGTTCCACTTTAGTTAGTAAATATTAAAGTTCTAAAATTTGATTTTTTATTTTACAGGAACCATTTCTTTTAAGTAGGAATCTAAAATATATTTTAGGTAATTCTGATAAAAACAAACATTTGCAAAAACAAAAAAAAGGTCAAATTTTAAGCAATTATAGAATTCGTGACACCTAAAAGTATTTATAAATAATTTTTGAAATATTAACAGAGTTAAAATAACTAAAATAATGATAATAAACTTTATTTATGTATATGTTTTCGTTTCCCCTATAAAAACAATGTAAAACTATTTCATTTTTATTTAAAAATATTGATTTCTTCATAAATAAAAAAGGATTATCATGAACAATTATTGAAAGTCTCCCATCTTCGAAAGTCAAAAAGTTATTTTTATTTGCAGTCAACAAAAGAGTTTTAAAAAAAGTTATAAATAAATATCTATATACTTATATTATATACATATACGAGACATGGTATATAACTTAAGGAATTGTTATGATATTTTAACTGCGAATGAATTTGCATTGAGAGTTGACGTAGAAATAAATTGAGAGGTTGAGATCGTGATTTAAACTCTTCGCTTTTTCACTTGATTAAACGTATTGTAGCCTCTGTTCATGCTGCGTATCTACCAAGAAATTTGAATGTCATTGCGCGCAAGAACCCATTTAATATTGCATGTATTGTATGGAAGTGAATGTAATTATTGGTTCTATAATATGTAGCCGTTACTGCTTTTGTATCATTTTGAAGTAGGCATTATCTCGTACGTATTCATATTGTTACATCAAACTTTTTAAAATGTCAATCTTTCACCCTTATTTTTAATTTTAATTAAGGGCTCAAAAATGAAAGATATGAGAAAGATGAACAAAATTAAAGGTGCTTTTTTATTTCATATTCTATTATGTTCTATTCTGTTCTATTCTGTATCGATTGATATGAAAATTTCTAATTTTTCAGTTCATTCAGTATTTTTAATTAATTTTTGAAAATTGAAAAATGACGTCAAGGGCATCAAATTAAATATATTATTTACATGTGACGTGTGTGTGTGGGGGGGGGGGGTATTTGCATGTGAGCATATAGGCCCTATATGCTCACATGCAAATACCCCCCCCCCCCCAAACACGCATATAGGCTCACTATACTATAGCAATATAGTTGACGCTAATGACGTCATTTCGCGACTTTAAAAAATTAATTAAAAATACTTAATGAGCTCAAAAATTACAAATTTACATATCAACCAATTTAGGACAATGTCTTATTTTAGGATATGCAATATAATAAAATTACCCACTACATTTTTTTAGTCTTCCTCATTGTGTAGATTTCCCTATAAAAGTTGTGCTAGTAAATACATTTTACAAGCATAAAAGAAACAAAGCATTTATTTCAACAACAAAAGTATTTTGAACTTTATATAGCATTACTTTTCTAAGTTTGCAAGACCGGAAAGAAGACTCAGTTAGACATTAACTGAAATTTTAGTTTAAAAAAACAAAACAACAACAATGAATTTTTTCCTATATGTTAACCTACATTTCTCCCAATACTAGTTCGAGCGGATACAGTGTAATTAACAATGTAAAGTCAAGTGTGATTGGCTAGTAGGTTTATAACACTCTCTCTGATTGGTTTAGCACCGCAGATACAGCTTTTGGCGGAAACTACCTTGTTTTGGCCAGAGATGTATTTGTTCGTTCTCAATAGTCTCTCTGAAATATGAGTAACATTATAGTTTAAGTTTAAATGAAGTTATATATTATTAGTCAAAACTGGCAATCTACATACCATTAATTTGTAAAGTACGTGGTACACTGGGTGTGAATACAATAATTATTTCCGCATATTATTTTAATTTTAATGCTTTTTTTTTAAATAATATAGTTTAAGAATGCAAAAGTAATAATATGTATTAATCATAACACAACTCACCTTAAAATTTTAACTTATAGTATGTAAATAAAAGATTCAATAATACAATATTCCATTACCAAGAAAATTTCAAATTAAAAAAAAAATCATATATTCTGACTGTCAGTCTGTCTGTACGAAGTTCTTTTATATTGGATATTACTGGGAGTGCTGCTGGAGAAAATATTAATATACTGTTGTTGTATGTAAGAATTAAATGAAGCAGAACTGGCTGCTCAATCAACAATGTAATCATCTGCATGCATGGGTGGCTCTCGCAACAATGTATACGTATGGTGCACACACATCAATCAATTTTGCTGACTTGAGAGACTGACGTACGTACGTATACAGTATGTAAATATTATAGCAAGCTGAGTTCGTGGGAAAATAAATTAGAATCATGGTGAAGTTTGCAAATTTTGTTTGTTTGTTTGTTTGTGTATTTGATTATTTATTTGTTTGTTTGTTTATTTGTTTATTTATTTATTTATTTGTTTGTTTGTTTGTTTGTTTGTTTGTTTGTTTGTTTGTTTGTTTGTTTGTTTATTTGTTTGTTTGTTTGTTTATTTACTTATTTATTTATTTATTTATTTATTTATTTATATATTTATTTATTTACTTATTTATTTATTCACTTATTAATTTGTTTGTTTGTTTATTTAATGTTTGTTTGTTTGTTTGTTTGCTCGTTTATTTATTTATTTAAATATTTATTTATCCATTTATTCGTTTTATTATTATTATTATTATTACAAATAATCCTGTAAAAGTTTTAAAACTTTGAAGAACAGAATATAATATTTTATTTTATCCCTAACGCTGACTGAATAGAACATAAAGAATTTTTCCGACTTGATTGTCGAGTTTTTCAATAAAGCTTCGTCAGTCCATCCATACCTCATGTATATAGGAATTGAGGTACGCCCCCTCACAAGCAGCCTTTGATTTGGTCTTTTCTTCACACAAACAAATCAAACAATTGATATTGTCAGCTCCTCTAGTAAATATGATTGGTTATACCCGGAGACCTGGGGCGATCACCAATCGTTTAATCATTAAAATTGGACATGCATACAGTCGGTCGAGACTTCAATCCTTTACTTCATCATTGTGCTCTTATAAAAGTCTAACTTTTTTTTTATTCAATACATGCATGGCTAGAGTTATATTTTATAATAAATGATATATTTATAGTATATAAAATTGATAAAAAATATATATAAATAAATCAAATTAGGACAAATTTTTCTGTTCAGGGAAGGTAGAAGAAAAGAATTGTAAAAAAAGCCTGGCCTAAGATTAAGAAAGAAATGAAATTGTTATGTTATATATAATCTAATTAATTCTCTATTTTCCTGTTTCGTAATTTTAATTTATATTATATCACTACTAATTACATTACATTTTTTTATGTGAAAACGCTTGTCAGAAATGACATATGTTTTTTGCTCTAATACTAGAAAAGTCTATATATAAAATATGAAATTGTGGAGTTGGTTATAAAACAAAAATAAATAAAAAAATAAAAGCACAAAAATCAGGTATATTATATTTCATAAAATTGAGCAAAGTATATAATGAACATATAACCTCGAGGCTTCTTTGCTCTTTTGTACGTATATACATATATATAACAGATGATACAGTGAGAATATCAGAGATACATAGTAAATACTATATCATTATTATTATTATTAACATAGAGAGAGAGAGAGAGAGAGAGAGAGAGAGAGAGAGAGAGAGAGAGAGAGAGAGAGAGAGAGAGAGAGAGAGAGAGAGAGAGAGAGAGAGAGAGAGAGAGAGAGATGAAAATTACACAGCCCCGCGAGCACTATACTATAACGCGACTATATGTAGACAGCAGAAGTAACAATTGACGAGTGTGGTATACATATAAATGTTTTATATAAAATACAACAGATGCGAGTAAAGAGATTTACTCGACTACAAGAGGATTAGACGACTGTCGTATTATGTGCCGCTGAGCTGGTGTACGTCTCTTTTGTTATTCATCGCTCTATAATTCAACATTGATATAGTTGCATTGTATTAGCACCAGCTATTATATGCTATATTATATATTCTTAGTTTTTTTATCCACTATCGTATTATTTATCATTGAGTTTTTTTTTTTAAATGTGGATTTTTGCTGTGCGTACTTGTGCTCGCAATCAGTTAAAAAAAATTGTTATGAATTGAAATAATGACCAAAAAGAAGAAATGCACGAAAATTAAAAGCATAAAATAAGTTTGGGCGAAGAAAACATTACGAGAGAGAGAGATACAGCAAATATTTTTCCTGAAAGGATTATCTTTATTATAATTTATCTCTTTCGATATATGCGGGCAAACTCAGTTACACATCAACAGACATAGAGAATTATTGCAATTTTTATTAATTTTTTTATATATAATATATATATTGGCAATTTTATTCTAAATAATTCTTTTACGTTTATTTTTAATATATTTTCTTTTTCATTCTTGCTTATTCTTCATTTTTCTCTCTCATTTTCATTTTTAAGCTTATATATAGAGATTGATTTGCTCTTCAATTTATTTACTTTTAAAAACCTTAAAAAGCATTGCATAAAATAACCTAAACAACATAGTAAATTTTCAAATAAACTTCTAGTTTAACGGCAAAAAAAAAGCATTACACTCAAGTTGTTTCATATTTTTGTGCAAACATTCCGTTAAAAGAAAGAATTTTTTTTTGTTATATGATACGCTAACAATAAATGAACCCAGAACTTTTTTTTATGATGCAAAATTATGAAAAAGTGCATAAAATTGATCTAGTTTAATAATAATATTTTGCTATAATTACAAAAGAAAATAGAATAATTAAAGTATAAATAATTGTTTATTTAATATGTTTTATTAACGAAGTGTTTGCTATGTTTGATAATGTTTAAACATGAAGTTTATCAGCTCCACATACAGTACATTATACATGTACGTACACATGTATAATTCTCTCCAATATGATGGTTACCGCAATAAAGTTGAACGAACAGTACGTCAGTTTTAATAACATGCAAATCCTCACATAACAATATTTCAAATATAAAGCCCCGCAATAATGAGATTATTAACTCAAATTTTAATATGCTTTCAAAATTAATTTAAATATTTAAATATAATTCTTACTTAAAAAGATCGTCATATTCAATTGTACTTTTTTTTTATTATTTATCTTCAATTCATTTGAGCACATATTTCATGTATAAGTTTTATGGTTTAACATGTTTTATACGAGTGTAAAAAGAAAAGAGATTGGTGGCTATGAAACATCATTAATTATTTATTTTCATGCATCGCGATGGCGGCAATAAACCAGGAAATTTCAAAATTAGAAGTAATCCAAATTATAATTTTTCTGCTTTTTCTGAAGTCATTACTTATAAGAACTTTAAATTTTAGCATTCATTGTTGTAATTTTAGTTACTTTGTAGTGTGCAAGTTTTCAGCCACTGTGCTTGTGTAATTGCAGTAATTATTGTGATGTGTGTTTTGTTTTGATCCTGCACTTTGGCGTCATATAGGCATCGCACCGACCCAACAAACAAACAAAGCAACAAATTGAGTGACCGACACGTTCGCTCACTACTATATTATATTGTTGTGAATGTGCTCTCTCTCTCTCTCTCTCTCTCTCTCTCAAGCAGGCTCAGCGGCGCCTAGTCATCAAACTGAATGATTCGCAGCATCTTAAAAACTAACTCTATTTATCTTTATATACTGTATTGTCTTCAATACCTCTTTATATGAATGTCGGCATTTTTTTGATACTCTATAAAAGACATTTGTGGTTAAAAATGATAATAAAATAATATTATATTATACATATATTTTTTTGTTATAAAAATCTATATACAAACTTTTTGTACCATAAAACTAATTAATTTAAAATATATATTTACCTGTATGCTATTATTTTGCAATAAGTATTTTTATGCTATCTGTATATTAAAAATAAAATTGAGTGCCTATGGAAGCATGTATGTGTATAATTTGAAAGTGAAATATTGTCAAAGTTTTGTATTTGAATTCTAATAATCATCGCAAAAAATGTTGTCAATATAAATCATGTATGCTAAAATAAGTTTAAAAAATAGGTTGAAATTGATTATTAAATCATACATGGAATTTTCACCCAAAAATTACACAGTTGTATTATGAGAACTTTTTTTCTCATATATAAGTATAATAAATGATATTTTTAACATACTTGCGCATGTTAAAAATATTTCGTAATTTTATAATTAATTTTGAACAGTTTTTAGATTATTCCAAGAAATTTAATAACATAACTAAACACATTAACAGTTTTATTTTTTAATATATCTTCACATTATTGCTTTGTTTTATCGTGTGTTCCAGTCACTAAAAACTATTTTATTTTACTTTATTTAGTTACAGACTTATGATTTTTATTGACCATAAAATATAAAACCTTTTTTATATTTTTTATATTATATAAATATAGCATTTCAAGAGGAAACATATACATATTAATTGTAAATAATTCTATAGGTTTGTCTTTACTCATAATTTTTAGTAGTAATTGTTTGAAGAAACAAAAAAATTTATTGTTGTAATGATAATAAACGTCGTACAAGCTCATTATTATTAAGGCAGTCCTTAAAGCTGTTGAAATAATAAAATATATTCGTAACTCCGCCATATGTTTGCAATAAACAACGGTGTATTATGTTACACAGGTAGGAAAGTCATTTGAATTAATGATACCCAAACCCTTTACTTCTTTCTTTTTATTATTATTCATTTAAACTAAAGAAATGGAAGGTATTAATGAAATAATTACTATCTATATATGTGATATTATTTCAAAGTCGTGACATTCAAGTTTGAGTTCATATTTAAATATATTTTATATTTTTTTATTGTATATGTATTATGTTCTATGGGACTTGAGATGACTTTTTGGATCAGGGAAGTACGCGAAAATCTAGGTTTTAAATACCATTCTTTATAGGATTGATAAAAGGTGATAAGAAGTAGTTTAAAGATTGGTAAGGAAAATGGGAAGGTATTAGATGGAAATTTGAATTAGATTGGACAAATTTTAGATCACAAAATTTGAAAGTTATAAGTTTTTTAAGATATTAGCTTATCGTCTGTTTATTTATACACATACAGCAATTTTTCGCTCTCTGCAATAAAAATTATTGCATGAAATTTAATGATTTTTAATGAGAATTGCATGCAAGTAAATTTATTATGCAATTAAATAACTGTACATCGTGCTAAAATAGAACTTGATTAAAAATGTGCAATTGCAAATACATGGATATATTCAACTTGATTGTTCGTGCATTTCCAACTCCCCCATTTTTAAATAAAGTACTCTAAATAAAAGTTTTTTCTTAATAGTTAGACTTAATTTTGCATAATTATTTAAATATGATTGCTTAATTTTAAGTCAATTTAAATTTTCTTTCCAAAATATTTTTAAACCAACAAAAAGTACAAAAATAAATAGCTTACTATATAATTTTTAAAATTACTACAACTTGTAAAGAAAATAACACAGTTTATTTTCTAATTTCATTTGATATAATTTCGGGAGGTCAATTATAGAATACAAAATTAACTTACACCACAGTTAAAAAATACCAACACAAAGTTGATATGTATATTTATTTGGTTAATAAGTATAAAACTTTGTACATAGAAAATCTATGGTACCAAAATGAAATTAACACACATCTAAATTCTATCCACAAAATTATTTACTTTGTATACAAAATTTTAACACATGCAAGATATACGTAGTGGCACTATACCATGCCGACATGTGTTTGTTTAATTTGTCAATGAGTGGACACATCATTACTGTCTGTCTGCCTATCTGTATCACCTTGCTGTTAGGTTTGTAATTAAACCTCGTCTCTCTCTCTCTCTCTCTCTCTCTCTCTCTCTCTCTCCCTCTCTTTCTCTCTATTTCCATTTCAATTTTCTCTGTCTTTTTTTGCCTTCATCTCCTCATTTTCTTTCAAACGATATGGTAAAACTGTTATTATAGAGTAAAACTAGTGTCTCAGAACTCTCTCCCTCTCTCTCTCTCTCTCTCTCTCTTCATTCTGTTTTCTTTTGATCTATATTACACTTTTTTATTAGTGCTATGATATGTAATCCCTTTTCTTCGTTTATCTGTTCATCCTTCTTTTTTATAATATTTTTTAATAATAATAATAAATTTGTCGCTATCTAACTTTTTATTTTTATTTTAAAACGATATAATAAGACAATTGTATATAATATGCGTTAAATATTAAGTATCTATGCGTAAAAACTTGTATCTCAGGGTCTCTCTCTCTCTCTGCTCTCTTTTCACTCTGTTTTTCTTGCTCTATACAGCTGTAATTTTCTCGTGCATGGTATATAATGATCTATCTCTGTTCTGTGTATCTCTCTTTATTCTCTCTCTCTCTCTCTCTCTCTCTCTCTGACATATAAACAAATTAGTTACAACGTACGTACGTACACGTAAGTTTTAATTACTCCAGTTGCTCTCATTGAGACTCAGGCATATTATACCTCAAGTGTTATTTATACATCAGAGCACGCGGTTTATCTCATACCTTCATTAAAACTAACTGAATTTTCAAATATGTATAACCAAAGGAATTTTAATTAACGACTCTAAACTTTATTATCTACCATGTGAAAAGGTGTTTTTATTTATTTTTTTATAATTATGAGTGATATTTTGTAACATGATATTTTAAGTAATTAATAATATTTATGTTTAAAATTATATTAAATAGATGTAATTAAAAAAACTTAGAACGATAAACTAAATTATTTATAATTCGCAGGTTTGAAATATTAATAGACAAATAAGTAGACTGTTGCAAGGGAAAACTAGTTTGGAATCTCCCCTCCCAACTCTCTCTCTCTCTCTCTCTCTCTCTCTCTCTCTCTCTCTCTCTCTCTCTCTCTCTCTCTCTCTCTCTCTCTCTCTCTCTCATTTGCTACATCTTTTTATGTTTTAATTTTAATTACATATCTTTTGATCTATAAAGAAAGATAACAATAAATTTAAATTTTACAAGTTTTGCATGATTATTGAGTCTTACACTTTATATTTATTAAGTCTATTTAAAAGATAAAAAAAATTGTATGTTTTTATTTGCAGGTGCAAACAAGTACAGGTTATTTACACTAATTATGTTGCTAATTATTTAGTTTTGATACCTTCACTAGTAGCTATATATACATAATAAATATTTAAAGATTGGTATTTTTATAGCGATGTTGGTTTGAGATTTACAAACACTTTTTAACTTGATTTTTATCTATATTTATAAGAGGTAGAGCTTTAAAATTTAGTACTTAATTGACTTATAAATTGTTTTATTAAAATAACTTGTTATTTTTAATTCTGCAGTTGTTTGTTGTAAAATACTTTTTCTCTATTGGGTGGTTACAGTTATCATTAATTTGCACTTTGACGCCATATGTGAACAGAAAATAACAATTAAAAACTATAACGCAATTTACTTATATAAGCTATTGAAGTTTGTAATAAATTAAAATACTGCTTTAAACCAGAGAAAAGTTTTAAAAAAGATATTAATATATCAACAACAACAACAACAACAACAACAACAACAACAACAACAACATCAACAACAACAACAACAACAACAACAACAACAACAAAAGTTCTCTAGTTTTATAATCCTGGATTTCATGATATTATAAAAAAATAGGACAATTATGCGTTATTTAAAATTTATTAAAATTGAATTATTTATTGTAAGTTGCTCTAAATATGCAATTTTATGGTTATAAGCTGAATATAAATAAGCCTTGGTTGGATTTCTGTGTATATAAATGATAAATGACAAACAATAAAAAAAAATGCAAAATATGCCATCACATAATTGTGCGTGTACCACCAGACACTTAGCAACAATACAATTACAGCATACTTATATAAGCATCACTTTTATTTTTAAAAAAAATGCATATTACATTAAGCTAAAATTAATGATTCATTTCCATCTTCATTAATAAATATCAATATTAATTATTTATTATTATTAAAGAATATTATAATATCTGCTCCTATTTTAAAACTACCTTCAACTGTAATGATATTGATGTACACACGAATCTTAATATATTTTATCATTTAAATACACCGCGTAATTTTCTCATAACAATTGCATTGAAAATTTAGCGCAAGTTCTTGATGGTAAAATATATTATCGCAATCGTGTGTACACTACTCAATTAAACTTAAATAAATACATTGTAAATATTATAATGTGATAAAAGTAAAAAAAATAATAATAATAAAATAAAATTATATTCGAGATTTTATTTATTAAAATATTTTGTGGCTGATTTCACAACACACGCTTGCTGTTTTATTTTATATCCTGGAGGTTAGGCTAATAGTTTGTCCTCTATGTTAAGCAGGTTGCGTACATTACAATTCTCTAGGGGCCAAAAGTACCGTAATTGATATTTTGTGAAGCTTATTTTGAATTGAATTCAACTCTAACAAATAATGGTTTTCAATATGTAAAAAATAGGTTTTTGATGCATAAAAAACTGCATTATATATCAATGCATGATTTAAAAATTATATACATTGGATTTATAGAATAAATATAGATTATGCAGAAATTTTCGTTGCAGTTTTCAAGTATTATTGAATATATCAACTGTTTTGTTTTCAAAAATAATCAATTTTAAATTATTATGATTATTATTTGTAATAAAAACGCCATACACATTCATTGATGTAGCAGGCTTACGCATGCGCTTTGGCTAGCCAAGTGACTAAGATGCACCTTGTCACCACCCAGCGTTGTTATGACTCTTTTAGATTGGGGAAAAATGAAAAATTTTAATTAACTGTTCTAGTCTTGCTGCCCCCTATATTTGGGTTGTAACCTGGGCGCGGTGGGACAACATTCCGTGATTTCATAGAGCTGAATGCCCATGTACTGTACTTAACGGCGGAGTGTCTCGTGACTTCCTATATAAACCAATTCCTAAGATGCACGCGTTCGTACACACGAGAAAGGGCTAACAGGTTTAAAGCTTACCCCACACACAGGTCATCTGCTGTTCGGGGAAGTATGCAACTATGCAATTATATAGATCAGTTATGCAACCTCAGGACCTTGAAATTGAATACAAATTATATATATATTTTTTTTTATTAATAAAAATAAAAGTACATACATAAGTCCCACCAAGACAATGAAGTCTTATTGGTGGGTGCTTAATCAACATAATATAAAAAATTGTAAGTAAGCATAAACCATATTACAACAGTACATAAAAACAAAATCAGCACATTTCATTTCTTTTTTCTTTTTTTTTTCTTTTTTTTTTCTTTTTTTTTTTTTGTATTATATATATTTTTTTTATATGACTCGGAGCTGCATTATTATTATTATTCTGCTAATTTTATTAATTAATGTAATGGTTCTACTATACTAATGTTATTCCTATACATATTATATAATATGCAATAGATAATCAAGCTATTTTATTATATTTAAACTCTGCGCATTTCTCACATACGCGCTGTTCACGTAATCCCTGTTTCCGCTACTAAAATGACGATCAACTATGATCGTTATTCAAATATATAATGTACAGTACATACTTGCAGCAAGAAAACAGGGTTCATGAACAACACTATATTAAAATTTTTGCTCAGATATTTACATACATACATACATATCATGACGCCATAATCCCTTTCGGGGTAGGCCAGGACGAATCCTTTTTAGTAAGAGGGCTTACAATGATCTGTGGCTTACCAGACCACAGGCTCAGATATTTAAATGTTAAATATTTGCAAATATTATTTGATCGTATATTAACTGTATTTTTTTTATTTATGAGAAGCAAGGAGGCAAATTTAGTGCTATACGTATTGTGTGTCTCAATTACAAACGCTCCTCTAATCAGTTGCTTGCGGTGAAGTAAAGGGTGCAAGGCCACGTGTATTTTACATAATAATATACACAGATTGACAAGATAATATTCTGCGTGCTTGACACGCGGCCACGTGCGGGCGAGCGTGCCAGGAGGGCGCTGCTGTCACATCAAACTTGATTGTTGTATCATATATAATAAAGCACTTGTTACTCTTCTCTCAGGATTTCTATGTCACTATAATGACGTCAGGTAATAGGCCAAGATATATATACTAAACCCCTATATATACCCTAAAAAAATTATCACAAGTCTGAATTTTTCAGGAATGATAGCTACTATGTTTTTTAGGTCTGAGCCAAAAGTTACACAATTTTACCCCTGTGCTTCATCCGCCATCTTGGAAAACATGGCGGCCAAAGGCGTTTTAGTAAATAATTTATTGCAACACCCCTAAATGTGACACAGCCAAAATAAAAACGGGGTTTGTTAGATAACAACACAAATTAATGATAAAAAAATTAAAATTTATAATTTCTTATTTAATTGGTACTTAAATTTTAATTTTAGTGTAGATGAAACATCGTTTGTCATAAAAACCAAGCATTTATATAATGATGAAGTTAACTTACGTAAAATTATTTCAAATAAAAGTTGTTAAAAAACATCTTAGCTACAAAATGAGATATAAAACTTATTTCTACAGTAGAAATCATAATTTGTAGAGCACTTGTAGTGCAAGCCGCCGCGCATTAGAGTAATGCACGTGAGCCGCGCGCATACTGAACATATAAGCTGACCGCTTGCTTATACTTATTAATATTATGTTGTTTTTTTTGTACAATTTTTATTTAAATATAATTATATAGGGGGTAAAAACTGCACCCTAGCTACCCCATTTAAGGTGATTTAGATCGGAAATGCATAGGGTCCGTGTTAAAGCCGTACCAGGTACTGTACTTTGCAAACAGAAATTCGAAAATAATCTGTTTTATTGAGATTTAAATTTGCTTTATTTTCCTAAATTTTCCCTCTTTTGGGGGAAATAACACCCCTAGCGCCTTAGGGGTGGCAACTATAAAAAATCTGAAAACAGATTTGAGGTCAGCGGGGTCGATTTAGTGTAGAACGATACCTCACTCGACACCAATGACACAATTTTAAAATATTAAAAAGGGGTAAAAAATGGCACCCTAACCACCCCTATTAAGGTAATTTAGACCGGATATGCATAGGGTCCGTGCTAAAACAATACCAGGTACTGTAATATGCAAAAAGAAAATCGAAAATAATGTGTTTTATCAAGATTTAAATTTGCTTTATTTTCCTAAATTTTCCCTCTTTTGGGGACAAAAAACCACCCCTAGCGTCTTAGAGGTGGCAACTATAAAAATTCTGACAACGGATTTGAGGCCAGCGGGATCAATTTAGTATAGAACGATATCTTACACGATAACTTTTGCTTAATTTTTTTAAATCATAATGGGGTGGAAAACCCCTCCCCCAACACCCCCAGGGGGTTGGATAGGGCTGAAATGCTAGAATCATAATAAGGAAGGTGGAAGGTCCTGGTAATACGTTTTTATAGAATTCAGCATGTAAAATTTGTTTTGAGCAGACTTTACTTTTTCGTGTTTTTTGTTGTTGTTTTCACCCCCTAATTCCTAAAGGGGTGGTTTTTCAAAATTATTTTTGCATTTTTTTTATTAGGAGGGGGGGCTAATTGACTTTCAAAAAACACTATAGAATTTTTTTTTTTTTAAACTTCATTTTTTGAGAAAAAGCATAATAAAAGTATAATATTGAAAACTGTGTTTTTGGTTTTCACCTCCTAAAGGGGTGAAAATATAAGAGTTAGTAATTATATGGACATGATACAAAAACTTGTACAATTTTCCTATCAGTGGGTGGTGATTTTATCAAAAAATATCAAAAATTCACGGAGATATTCAATTTTAATTTCTTTCACTTCATTGTGAACACTGCAGTTTACTGTAAATAGCATTTCATATTTTCAAGTTCAGTATTTTTGTATTAATATGTTTTATTGTCATAAATTCGTAAAAATATAATGTTATATAATGTTTGTTGAGTGTAAATTAAGTTTCTGTAGGCGAGGGCGCATTTTCAAACAGGTGAACGTGTTTAATAAATAGCCGCGCGGCTCACGCGCATTGCTCTAATGCGCGGCGGCTCGCACTACAAGTGCTCTACAAATTATGATTTCTACTGTAGAAATAAGTTTTATATCTCATTTTGTAGCTAAGATGTTTTTTAACAACTTTTATTTGAAATAATTTTACGTAAGTTAACTTCATCATTATATAAATGCTTGGTTTTTATGACAAACGATGTTTCATCTACACTAAAATTAAAATTTAAGTACCAATTAAATAAGAAATTATAAATTTTAATTTTTTTATCATTAATTTGTGTTGTTATCTAACAAACCCCGTTTTTATTTTGGCTGTGTCACATTTAGGGGTGTTGCAATAAATTATTTACTAAAACGCCTTTGGCCGCCATGTTTTCCAAGATGGCGGATGAAGCACAGGGGTAAAATTGTGTAACTTTTGGCTCAGACCTAAAAAACATAGTAGCTATCATTCCTGAAAAATTCAGACTTGTGATAATTTTTTTAGGGTCAAAATTAATTTTCTTGGCCTATAATAACATAATGAAAGAAAGTTTCAATTTTATATAATTCTATATAATAATATATATAGCACGGGAAACTTTTGCTTAATCTGCTGCTTTCATGAGAACTCAATGTTGTACGTGGGATATAACTATTTTAATGTTGGTTTTTATGTGTATATTACTTTATTATTACAAATTGTTGATATGTTGTTTGCTTATCTTAGATTTAAATCGTCGTAATTTAAACATGCAAAGTAGTTTAAGTGTCTTTATCTGAGTGCTCAACGCATCTCTCTCTCTCTCTCTCTCTCTCTCTCTCTCTCTCTCTCTCTCTCTCTCTCTCTCTCTCTCTCTCTCTCTCCAATGCATCCTTATATAAATTACGCTATCGTATAATATGAAGCATTTTTCAGCTTTTACTTAAAAATAGTAAAGCACAAAGATAGAGTACAGAGTACGTAGAGAGAGAGAGAGAGAGAGAGAGAGAGAGAGAGAGAGAAATTATGTTTTCTTTGATCAAAAAATTGTTTTTGTTTTTATTTTTATAAAGTTTATTAACATCAACATCGAATAACATCAACTTTATGTCAAATAATATTGATTTTAAACATTGTTATTTTAGAAATTATTATTACTTTTTTTATTCATTACTTAAATGCCTAAAATATATTGCATTTTCAAAGTAAAAACTATATACCACGTGACCTAAAATAAAATACTGCTTTCCTTCTTCATACTCTATGTTGTATATTATTAATAAAGTAATAATAATCTGAATATTTTGAAAATACTTCTTTCCTTCTATAGATTAATAAAGTGCATGATAACGATGTATGAAATTTTTGAAGTACAAAATTATACAATATATCATATACAATTGTGAGAAAAATAAAATACAACTTTGAGACACATAAAAACGAGAGGATAATTTTATTTTGAAATAGAAAGTTGTATTCCAAAGTGAGATGATTACGACTTGTTGAAGATCAATTTTCTCTGCGGGTGTGTACGATGAGATTGCGGGCGGCGCCAAGTGGCGTCAACTTGCGCCGCAAACTTGATCGTCTCCTGCTTCATCATTACGCTCGCTGTGGGGGATGTGATGTATGTATGCGTCCTCTTATCTTACATACTGTGCTGTGCGTATGATGAATAACCAGCGATTACTACAGTATACTACAGTCTCAATTTAAACCACTTGTGTACTTTCAATCGCAAATTGAGCTCCGCTCTAGGGGAGGATCACATTCATCTATGCACATTATATACTTTTCATTTACATGCTTTTAAAATTTTATTAATACAGTAGATTAAATCAAATGAATATACTGACTTTTTTGTTTAAAGATATTTTCTATAGATAAAATATCATCTACGAAAAAAAATCTAGTTGATTATTCAATTGTTTCATTATATAAAATTTTGTATAAATAAAATATTACATTATTGAAGTAAACTTTTTAATGATTCGCAAATAGATAAATTTACCTTATTAAATAACTATAAAATTGAACACTTGAATAATCTATAAGCATAATATTTACATAATTTATATACATTAACATATGAGTAAAGATTGTTCAGGCTCGTATATTTAATTTTTAATTTTAATTCATATATACACTCTACAACAAAATATTTATAATACACGTTTGTTTCCACTTTTATTATATAATATAATTAGAGTTGCTGTTTTTAAAATTCTTGGAATTATTACGAGGAACTTAAAAAATAACAATAAAAAAATGTCAAGAAAAAAACAATACGAATTTCTCGTTGGAAAGAACGAGAATTCATTTTATATCGCACGGACAAAAATAAATACGTAATACTTATGCTATAGCTTATTTTCAGCACAATTTGTTCAATACAGGATTATTTATATACTTCAATAACTATATAACAAAGCATAAATATTATGTTGTACAGTATTAATATTTATATTGTTCTAATTTAGCAATATTTATGCTATATAATGTCATAAATTTAGCATAAATTATATAATTTACTGTTTCCGTAAGCGTTTTCAAAGCAGTAAATTCAAAATAGGTGTAGGAACTACGAAACTTGAAATATTTTTATATATAGTATAATGTTCAATGATTTTTTTCTCTATATAATTAACATGAATGCAGAACTATTTTTTTTTAAATGGAGAGCATGATTTCCTTTATTATTTTAGACAGATAAAGTTTAATTGTATTAAAATAATATACGTATATTATATAATATAAACATACCTAAACAAATTTTTTTTTTTTTGACATTGACATCTTGATTGATACATTAGCATACAAAGTATTATAAAGAAACAATTTTTACTTGGAAAACTATAGCCAAGTTTATAACTGATGTGCATGGATACTTGCTGCGAAGTTTATTGACGTGATGCAAAACCACGCCCCCACGTCTCTGTTTCGTTGCCATGACAACGCTCTTGATATACAGAGATATTGTCACATGATTGCCATCTTAACAACTCCACGGGATTTGTTCTTTTCTTGTAACATTCTTTTTGTCATTGTTTCTAAATACTCTTATCCCCTCACAGACTTGTGTAGCGTACACTCATGTCAATATAATCTTTGTCACTACACAATACATATAGAAGTATTTAAATTAAGCCATCATATATTTTCTGACAACTGAACAAAATTACTTAAAGGATTTAAATATTTATTATATAAGTCACATAGTTTTGTATTTATAATTTTTGTTTCTTTGTATTGTTATTTTTTATTTACATGCGTCTATGCTTTAGGAAAATATTTCTAAATATATTTAAGTATTCTTTGTACTTCTTTTCTTTAAGTATATTATGTATCAAAGTAAGTTATTAAAGAAAATGAATATAATATATATATATATACATGAACGACGTATAGCTCACCAGCAACACAGGCAGCGTAAAAAAAAATAATAATAAATAAATAAAAGTCACTCTGGCATTAATTTTCAAAAGTATTGCGGAACCATCCTTTTAGAGTTCGTAGAAGAAAAAAAAAAAAAAAAAAAAAAAAAAAGCACCGCAGCGAAAACTTGATGTTCGTAAACCCTGTTCCCTTGCTCCAAAAAATGCGCAATTCCATTTAAAAACCATTAGGTGATCGTCATTTTTTTTTGTGGTTTGGGGCACGAAAAACAGGGTTTACGAACATTATTATACTGTAAATTAGGAATAATGTAATAAGCTATTAGTAAAATTATTTAAACTTGTATCATATTATGAAAATAAGAATTTGTATTAAGTTTGTAACTGAATGTATACTGTTAAACAGTTGGGTTAAATGGAGAGGTCTGTGGCCTGATTTCGACCAATAAAAGACGTTAATAAATAAATCCTGTAAATTAATGTATAAAATATAGTTATAAGGTGTATAAATATTATTATCAAAATAAATTTAATATGTATATAAATTCTCAATTAAAGACTTGTTATTATACTTCAAAATATTTTATATAAAAAATTATGTATAAATTATTTTTATACTGAAATCAATGAACTTATTGTTTATTTAAATTGAAAATTGTAACTGACTCTGTATACTGTTAACAAAAGTATTTGATTTAAATTGAGATCTGATTTCAACCACTAAAACCCATTATTTAATATAATTATTATAGGTGTAGTTTTACATGTTTTACGCATCTTAATACAAAAAAAAAAAAAAAAAAAAAAAAACTGTTTTGTAGTTTTAAGGGAATAAATTCAAAATGCATGAATAAAAACTTTAAACTTTTTGCAGCCTCAAACTTTAGATTCGCTAAGGTATATAATATAGACAACTTAACTTCTGATACATGAAATATTAAAGGTCAAATATAGAAATTGTATAAAGGTGAATTCACATATTCTTTTTTTTTAAATGCAACAACACGAGTAACATTGTGCAACAAATAAAACAATAATTCCCATTTTAAGCAATATAACAATTTATTACACAAAGTTACAACAAATATAAACGAATATGCGAATGCACCAAAGCAAGTGAACGAGTAGTTTTCTCCCCTGTTTGTGGAGCTTCAGAAGGGTTAAAGGATTGGTCCTCCTGATATCTTTAAAGTGAAGTTTTATTGTGAGTACATTCACTCTTTAATTTTTTTTTTTTTTTTTTTTTTAAATACAATATAAAATATTTTATAATTCAATATAATATGTATATAAAAGAAAAAAAACACTTGAAAGATTTATATGTATATATAAAAATAAACAATATGTTCAATAATTCACTTGCTATGTATATCATTCGTGTATGGAACACCTTTGTTGTTTTGTCGTTCATGTTTCTCTTTGCAAAGTATTTTGTACGACAACTTGTTAATCCCTTTAGCAGCGCCCGCTTGCTGATTTGTGGCTTAAAAAACCTTCAAGACAAACTTATAATATATTTTTATGTTATGTATAAAAAAATTAATCCAACAGAAAAATATATAAATATATATAAAGCCCAAAAGTATATAACATTATGAATTATATTAATAGTTTAAAAAATAAAGTCTAATGTGAAAAAGATGCATATTATTATTTTATTTTACATATAAAGAGGTGGGGCTAAAAGTAAATTTATTATAGGGCGTTATCTCGTTTTACGGAAGTCATATTAAAACATTTTAAAATTATAAGATTTTTTCTTTCTTTCGTTCTGTTCTGTGTGGTATATGGATTTAATAGAAAATAAAATAAAATTATTTTCGAATTCATATTTTATTTTTTATTATTCATTCTTTTTTCTTTTTTCTTTTTTTTTTTCTTTTTTTTTTTATAAATGTTTTATATATATATATATATACAGCGATTAGAAGTGATTAAAGAAAATAAAAGCGTGAACAGAAACAGAAAAGTTTTTATTGTGGCGTGCATGGATTCAAAACTGAACCGCATTCAAAGGAGTTTAATAAAATTATTATACACAGAAAAGGCATGATTTTTTTTTTTTAAGTGCAACAATCAATTTAGAAATTGCATAGTTATAAATCTCATATATAGATTAATAAGTTGAGAATCTAATTTTTTTATGTCATTTAAAAACGTCAATGGTATTATATATAACTTGTATTTAAGGACTCACGCAAAACTGATGCATTAAGGAAGAAAAAAGTTAAAATTAATATATAGGGCCTTATATATAAAAGCTTAAAATTACAAAAACGTTTTGCGTAAGATTCGACCCCCTCCGCCTCCCCAAAAAAAATATTAGAGCTGCGCCTTAGTATATTGCTACAAAAAAAAAATCAAAGTTATTGCACGATTTCATTTCCAGACCCATACTTAATTTTTGTGCTAAATCTAAGATTAAATTTTGATTATAGTTTACTGTTGATATTTGGTGATATGTAAGTCGTATTTACACGGTGCAATATTTTTAATGTGCAATAAATATAATTGCATGCAATCTTATCATAATAAAAACCAGTATATTTTCCCCACAGTCAAATCTACAACATATTATTATACTATAGTGATAGTATGTAGAGTAATATTAAATAAAACATCAATATCCAATTATTATGATAGAAATATATTTGAGTCATTAAGAATACGACTTTTATATGTGAGAAATAAATTTCACCCACATTAAGTCACTAAACTATAATCAATCTAAACCAACTTGCTGTTTTATAAGGGTTGTATACATGCAGAACTTTAAACTTCAATGTCCGATTTTCTTATATACGTAAACTTGATATTTCCATAATATCCACTGGTGTCATAATTTATATCAAATAAGGATATAATAATGAACATTTTTAAAATATAATGAAAGATATGAACTGCTTTAAAATAAAAATTAAATTCATTTTAAACTTTTATATTAAACATTAAAAAATATTCCTTTTCTCCACCACCCGCCCTCCATACTCTCTCTCTCTCTCTCTCTGTCTAATATAACTATACAAAAACCAGCTACAGGACATAAATAAAAGCAAAATGTTTTTCAACCAAAAAGTCACCGCGTTTAAAAACCAGCGGGGATCCTGAAAGAAATTTTTATAATAGACGTCATAAAAATGTGATATTATTTACTGTTTTTATTTCTTTATATATTCATGATATATATTTTTAATGTATATTTTTTAAAAAATTATTATATTTTACTATAGTTTTTTTTTATGTATAAATTTAACCCTTTTGTATAAAAGTAGTCTTTACCATTTGCGTATTACATATTATTATTTTTAATCAAATCAATTCAAACAAAATATACACAAAATTAAATATAGTTTATTTTTAACTTTATTATTTATAATTGATTCAATAAGTCGTAAAAATAAAACAATAAATTGATGTTTGGTTTGAATTTGTGTGTGAAGTTTTTTTATTTTATTTGTTAAATTGTATTCTGACCTTTGTGCTCCAGCAACAGTTGTCACAGTTTACAACTTGGACTTATTAACAAATATTTCATACTTATTTTTTAGGACATGTTCACAGAAGATTTAAATATTTTGCGAGGGTTGATATTTTTGAACATCGTCTAGATATGTATGTATGTATCGTTGATGGTGTTTTAAAATTGAAAAATTTTTTTCTTTTTATATAAAATATGATATTCTTTATTAGCTTATGAATATAATTTTTTTAAATATATTTTTGAAAAGCTGTATTGTATTGGGTAAGGTTACATAAAAGATCTGGGACAAAATTATCAAAGTTAGCTGTTTGAAAAAGAGCGTAACAGTGGGAGGATGCACTGATACTCTACACAAAAGGATGCACTTTTGAATGAATTCCTCTTTTTCAAATTTTTAAATAAGAATTATATATATACATATGTAATGTTATATATAACTAACTATACATGTTACGCATATAATATGCATAATTTTTTTTTTTTTTTTTTTTTTTTACGTTGCAATTTTTACCCGCATGAATCTTGATTCATTTAATTTATTTTAAAAGACACACGTCCATTATATTATATATAGTTTATACAGTAAAATACCTTTACAATTATACACCACACTCATCTTGTCCATTTAAAAGAAAACTATTTTACATACATTTAAAACAATTATTTACAAATTTAAATGAAAATTTAGAATTTCTCTTGAATCCCCTCAAAAATGTTTACGTATATGTATATAAGATAGTGGTATAGATATTTCCTCTTATACACGCTCACGTTTGCCTTACACTTTACACTGTACTATATATGCATATTATATTATGTATGTATATATGAAAGTGACGATACTCCTGATATATACGTGTGCAGAGGTAATGTAATGAACGTAGCTTTGTGTATCGAGAGAAGTTTAGATTTGTTTAGCATTTATGTAGATCACGTTAGTGGCATAAATCAAGAGAGAGAGAGAGAGAGAGAGAGAGAGAGATTGAATTGCTAATCACGTGCGCGTAGTGAATGTCTATCTCTCTCTCTCTCAAGTAAAGTATTAAATCATGATATTTGCTGTCAACAACTTCATTGTAATTGATAGTAAAAATATTTTTTTTTTATTCATTTAACTTTTATAACGATGGAAATATTTATCATTTTTATATACATAATTTGATTTAATATTAATTTTATAATATAATGATAAAAATATTTTATGTACTAGTATACGTATATATATATAAAAATGATTAATTGAAAAATAATAATAATAATAATAATAATAAATGGTTTTTATTACGAGGCCAAAAAGGGTACATACCCACTTACATGGTCCTCTGACTTATTCTTGACATAAATATTATCGTCAGAGTATTTAATTTTTACAACAAAATCATAGCATACATAAACATATTATATAATATTATTTCACTATAGTGATAAAACATGATAAAGAGCATAATATATATTTCTTATTTACTTATTCTTATACAATTATGATAAACACTTTTTACTGACATGTATTTTATATTTAAAATAATACTAATCAAAATATCTTTTACATACTCAAAACAGATATTTAGACAATTATTGAGTCTTTAATTCTTTTATTCAGACTTAATCAATAAACAAAATTATAGTGTCATTGATTGCTATTTTTAACTAATAGCGATATCAGCATTTTAATGCAACATTTTATTAATGTGGGAGTTCTAAATTTTTATCCATAAACATGTGTCCCAAATCCACCGACTGACAAGGAAGAACACCCCCGGAACCAACCCCCGACGGAAACCCCCCGCACCCGCTCCCGCTTCGACTTACTGCATATGCAGCAATTCGAAACGGGAGCGGGCGCACGATAATCCTCGAAGGTCAGTCCCAAGAACCCCCCCCCCCCCCTGCCAATCCGACGATTCCTGAACACAATGCTTCATCAACGATAAATAGAGAAGAGCAAATAGAATTACAAATTAAGTATGTATTAAAATAACAAATCACAATAAAAATTAACTTTTACAACCTTCATTGTTTATTAAAAAATAGACAAGATACTTTATTTTTAAATACTTTTTTAGATTCAATATTATAGAAACTATCTGTTAAATTATTCCACAACTTAGATCCTTTAACGGCAAATGAGTTATCATACACGTAGCAGTTAGATTTAGGAGGTAGAAGCAAGAATTTATGAGATCTTGTAAGACGAGAACTATTGTTTTTTAATGGGGTGAGATATTCATACAAGTATGATGGTTGTTTGAAGTGCATTAATTTTTGTAAGGCGCATAGCATGTGTACATTTTGTCTTTCATTTATTTTTAATAAACCAAGTTTTTTATAATAACTGCTGATATGTTCATGTTTTTTTATATTATATACATATCTTATAGCATTATTCATTAATACCTGTAATCTATTTTTCTGTTTATTATTAATGTTACTCATTACAGTATCACAGTAATCCAAAATAGGTAAAATAAGCGTTTTGATTAATATAATACGAGTTTCAGTAGGAATATTTCTACGAAAGGAATATAGATGATGGAGTGAAAGATACATCTTTTTACACATGAAACTTATTTGATTATTCCATTGTAAGTTATTATCTAGAAATATTCCTAAGTTTTTAACATTATTCTCAAGTTTAATGACATTATCACAGAGTATAATTTGATCAAGATTTATAGATTTAAGTAAGTTTAAATGATTTTGTAATCCAATAATAATTGCTTGTGTTTTTTTTGGATTTGCTTCAAGTCCATGTAAACGAAAGTAGTTCACTATGGATTCTAAATCTGAATTAAGTTGATTTATAGCCAGATTAACATTTTTAGGACGTGTGTGTATATAAATTTGTAAGTCATCTGCATATAAATGATATTTACAATATTTTAATGATTTTGAAAGATCAAAGATATATATAGCAAAGAGGAGCGGTGCGATTACTGAACCTTGAGGTACTGAACATTTTAATTTTAATTTATCTGACTTATTATTATTTGAACCAATAACAATTTGTTCCCTGTTATTTAAGTATGAGTCAAACCAGGATAAAGTTGATGAAGAGAATTTTAGGTATTTTAGTTTACAAAGTAGTATACTATGTATTACACTATCAAATGCTTTGGTTAAATCAATTAAAGATAATATAGTGACATTTTTGAAGTTCATAGCATATCTTATGTCCTCACAAACTTTAAGTAAAGCGGTGGTTGTACTACATTTTTTGCGAAAGCCAGATTGAAATTTGTCAAGAATATTATTTTTTTCAAGGTAGTTTATAACCTGCATTGATACAATTTTTTCAAGCATTTTAGCAAATATACATAAGAGACTAATTGGACGCAGATCTGACAGATCATTTACAGTATTTTGTTTAGGTATTGGTTTTACCAATGCATTTTTCCAGCAATTTGGAAAGATACCAGTTTGTAATGAACAATTAAATATATGTAACAAGGTGGGCATTATTATATTGATAATTGGTTTTAACATTTTTACGTTAATCCCGTCGGTTCCTGCTGCATTAGATTTAATAGAGTTAAATACAAATTTAATTTCACAGGGATAAATATATTCAAAATGGAAATTATCTTTAATATTTGATTCATTATTTAAATAAAATTGCTCCATTTGAATACGATCATAATGGTAAATATTAGGATCTCGAATGAAAAATTTATTTATATCATTGAGTGAGAAGTAATCTTCTGCACAGAAATCACTATTTTTTTTTCCTGTTATATTACAATTATTTAACTTTTTCCAAAGGGTAGAAGTACTTTGCTTTGATTTTAATAGATTGTTCATGAAAATTTTATATGAATTTTTAAGCATATTTTTTACAGAGTTACGCAATTTAATAAAGTAATCTGCATCAACTTTATTAGTAGTTTTAATTGCCCTCCTTCTTGCTATATTTCTTTGATATATTTTAGTTTTGATTTCATTATTAATCCAAGGAGTATATGGTTTTTTAAAAATTTTGGTTTTTAATGGCGCATGTTTATTGAATAGATTGTTTATTAATTCAGATAATTTTTCGGCTTTGCTATGTATAGAATCAATGAGTGAAATTTCATGCCATTTAATTTGATATGCCTCCTCTATCAGCAATTTTTCATTATAATTTGTATAATCTCTATAGGTAATGGTTTTAGGTAAAAACGGTTTATGTAAAACGTAAATAAAATTTATTGAAATTAGATTTGCCTTATAAACGGTACTGTACATTTTTCTTATTGGTTCATTAAATATCTGACGTCATGATTATAAAAATGAGGCTTGTAAAGTCACTTTTTTCCCCCGATCATAAGGTAAGCAAATCAAGTATCAAGGTATCACAAACAATAAAAGGAACACTCAGAAAACAAAAGTTTACTCTCAATGCACAAATGTTTAGAGAATAATATATAGGGTGTGTGCGCATGACGTCATAATAAATGCACTTCGATGTCATAATTGAGCAACAAATAACATTGCTGAACATAGGAGAAACGTGGGTTTTCGCTATTTTCTTTGGAAAATAAGTAATTTTTCCTTTATCATTTTCCTCGCATACTTGAAAACCTATTTAACTTTTGCTAACAGCATCAATGCTCTCAAAAATATTGCTAAGTATTTTTAAACTGTCAAAATATGTCATTTTCCCATACCGGCCCATGTTATTTAGTACTCACTTATGGCGTTGACTTTGACATGAATGCATTGATTATTGATTGTGTGTCAAAGCACGAGTGCATTTTCACTAAACGTTCAAACTGGTAGAGTGACCGTCGTCATGATGTCTTGGGAAGTATGATGAGTACCAGTGATATGGTATTGGGTATATCAAATAACATTTGTACTCTCTGTTACCCATTTTACTATATTTATTATAGATAATACCCATGCACTATATATAGTAATGAGTATTAATTTTAAAGATTTAATCTATAGAATTCAGGATAATTTTAGGTACTCCTTTATGCATTAAAGGATAAACATGCAGAGACTAATGTCTGAAATTTTTAACGGGTACCAGCTCTGAACTATATATAGCCTCTATATACTTATTTGTTGTCACTATACATACTGTGATCATCATTGCGTGATGATCAAAAAAAGTTGACATAGATTTTGCTCGAGCTTACGTTTTATAGAACGAGTTTTAAACTATTCAAAATAATTTATCACAATTAATTTACTTTATTTGGATGTGAAATCATTGCTATATATTATTATACTAACGCGCAGTTTGACTTCTAAAAAGTCTATGACGTCATATCAAAAAGCAAACATCACTTGCTGCAGAAATGTCATTTTCTATATACCCGAGCAGCCAATATATATATAATATTATTTAACTTTTTGCCAATACTAATTTTTTGTATTAAAATTTAACATAACTAAATCCAAATGAACTTCATAGATGCTGATTTATTTTTCAAATATAATTATATAGATGCCTCTAGTGGATTACTGTTATTTATTCATCATTAAACTTTAAAGGAAGAAAAGAAATGGTTGCTATAATAACTTAATTAGATGTAACGGAAATTTGCATCTCCGTTGAAAATATTACAAAATTTATTCAAGTTATCAAAATGTAATGTTTTAAAAAATGTTCTTTTTTTGTATTCATGCAAATCATAATTAATAGAGCTTATTCTTTTACACTATTACAAAAAATAAAAAAATTAAAAAAAAATAAAATTAATTGTTGCATGGCGCTATGCTCTATACTAGTTTGTTATACGTTTTATCTGTAGAACTGCAAATAATTCAGAGCTGCAAAGAAAGAAGGAAAAACTACTTTATACCACAGCCACGAGAATTTTAGCTTGCTTGCATTATCGCTCACAGATATCGCCCATTTTACATGGCAGTGCTTGGTCAAATAAACGATTATTTAAGAAATATCAAACATTCATAATTCATAATATATCGAAGGTACTGTTGGCGTACTTTTAATAAGACCAAATTACTGCCTTAATTGTGAGTATACATAGATGAGATTTAGTCAAAGCAAAAATAATAATGCTCTTCGTAAACCCTGTTTTCTTGCACCAAAAAATGCGCATTCCATTTGAATAACCATAGGCGATCGTCATTTTTGGTGCAAAGAACAGGGTTTACGAACAGCATTAATAATAATAAATAAAATCAAAATAATTTAAAATTCATTTGAAAACATTGGTTGATTTCTTCTTGCTTTATTAATAATTATTATAAAGTAAATCTAAAATTAATACGCATGCATAGAAAAAATATTAAATTATCACATGAATTTACTGTGATGCAAGTAAAAGAGGAAATGAAATTAAGTCTTGATTTCAGAACAAAGGACGAGGAGAGAGGAGGTTTGGAAAACATTTCATCTCACGCGGGTGGCGCGCAGATTCACCCCGCACCCTCGTGAAATTGAAGGGAGGGAAAGGGGGCGACAATTACGCATCATTATGCATGACCGAACCCTCCCACGAGTCAACCACCCCCTAGGGATTAACTAGAGACTCACAAGGGAGGGAGTAAGGGGGAGGTGTAATCAATAGACTATTTCATTCACTTGCTGACGTGGTAAATACGTAAATATGATCCTATCGAAGGAAATTATCATCAACACTGATTTACTGCTAGTTTTTAAGTTGTTCCATATTTCTAAAATGTTTCTCTCTCTCTCTCTCTCTCTTTCTTTTTCTTCTTCTTTTTTTAATTATTATTATATGGTTTTTACTTGTTTATATTTTTGCACATTGTGTTGTTGTACTACATTTTTACGATCGGCACACCAAGATACCGCACATACGGGTATGCCACAACCTGAATAGAAAATGTACAGTCCTGTATTTGCCTTATAGAAACCGTAGACGAAAAGACAGGCTGGTTGGTAAACAATCTCAATTGATCGAATAGTAATGTGAAGATGAGGATTTTTTCACTTTTTGAAAAAAGTTTCAATTTTGTTTGTTTATTAGTTCTACAATGCGTATAAAACAACCAAGGAGTCATATACACAATAATTAATATGAGATGAATGCAAACAACGCCTCACTTGATTTATTATATTTTTGTTAAACACAAATATGTAATTACTATATATATAGTAGAGAAAGCTCACATGGAATTTGTTCCAAATTTTAAACTCTATACTTATTCTGCTTGATATTTTTCCCGAGTGATTACAAAATGTATACAATGCACTATTAAAAAAATAATAATAAATTGAAATCTAGTTATTTTTATATAATCATTTTAAACATAAAATTTTAAAATACTATAATTAGGAACATTTATTTTATGATAAAAAAAAAAAAAAAGGCTCAAACAGCTTCTAAAGTAAATAATTAAGAGGATTCTGAAGTGGCATATTAGACTCCCTGTTAAAATTGCTAAAACAAATTGGGTGTTAAAAATTGTTAGTAAAAATGTAAACTCATTAATTATGACGTTATTAATGGTGAGAAGACGACGAGAGGTACAAGTTAGGGTCAAATTATATGATTGAAAATCAATTAGGATTGATCTAATGCAAACATATTAGACCGACGGACGATGTTGCTGAGGAATAGAAGTAGGGGCGCAGGTGTACCGAGCTTGTACGTGTGCCTCGCTACCCCGCGGTGTCAGAGACCAAGGGTCCTCGATCCTTAGAATGCAAGTCTCAGCGTGGTGCATACTCACTAAAAAAAAAAAAAAAAAAAAAAAAAGTGATGAATGATCCTCATACTGTGAAGGCGTCAGGGCCTGCCGTACTTACAGTGGCGTTTTAACAATGAAAATCGTACCACTTTTCTTTCTTACGTTTTCTATTGAGCGTGGCCAATTTTTTTTCTTACCTGAAGCTCTCTCTCTCTCTCTCTCTCTCTCTCTCTCTCTCTCTCTCTCTCTCTCTCTCTCTCTCTCTCTCTCTATCTCTCTCTCTCTCTGGATATAGTTTATATTCTATACATAACATAACGCTTTTTCTCTTGAATATTTTAAGATGGTAAAAAGTATAGGTACTCCGATTCTCCAATTTAAAATTTACAGGTTTTAAATTATTTTTCAATTATATATTTAATCTTTGTTACTTCTCAATGACAAAAAAAAAGTAACTTTATTTTTTTACAAATGTTATTTTCAAAGCACACTGAACTTTTCACATAAACAGCTATAATACAGTATACATAATCCTTTTTATTCACAATACTTTTATATGATTTAATTAATAAACTTTTGGCCTTTTATTCAAAGCTTTATATTAAAAAAAATTATATAATTTTGTATTTTTATAAATTTTTTGTTCATTAAAATATAGAAATAGAATTATGATCTTATTTTTCTGAGTATTATTTATTATATAAAAAGGAGTACATGAAAATTTCAATTGAATTAATTGGCTTGAGCTTTTGCAAATACCTTATAATATATTGTGAATACTAGAACCATGCGCCACAAAAAAAAAGAAAAAAAAAAAAAAAAAAGGTTATTCAATGATGATCCATTCTCTCGCCTCGTCATGTTTGTAAGTCAGTTTGACTGTGAGAAAACTTTTAGTTTATTGAAACCTTTTCCTTTTATGACAAATGATCCATTAGAGTCTCCAAGGAGTTCAAAAATGTTTATAGAGGAAAAATGTTTGCTCAACTTTTGCTCAAAGTATAAAAATTTGTTTTGTGTTTTTTTTTAAGAGGGTGAAGAATAATCATATCTAAATATTTTAAGAACTTTTTCTATGAAAGGGGAAATATTTTGATATTTTTTTTATTAATAATATGTAATGATAATCTTATAGATATGCATGATTTAAGTATTGATATACGTCTTGCATACGCAATCACTATACCCCTTTTTCTCTTAAATTATTTTTATATATATAATTCTTTATCAATACTTCATTTTTAAAAATATTCATAAAAATACGAAACAGATCAAAAAGAAAAAGATGAAACTCTAAAATTTGGAAGTAAAACGTTTTCAAGCTTGCACAATGGTACTTTAGACCAAGAGAGGAACTCAGAAATATATATATAAAAAAATATCAAGCGGATCACCAGCACGCAAGAACTAAAATTACGAGACTCACTCAGCTCAGAAGATACACCTACTGTATCTATTTTTCACACAAAACACAAACTTTTTAAAATCTGTGATTTTTTTTTTTTTTTTTTTTTTTTTTTTGCCCTTGTACTATGGTACAGCTAGGTCAATAAGTAGTTCAATGTAAATTTAAAAAAATCCTTATTTAAATATATATAGTGGCAATACCATGAAATTTTTATCAAGAGTTTAGAATGAATGTTTAGAGTTTGGAGAGAGTTTTTATCTATAACTGTATTTGTTTAACAGAAAACTCGGAATAAATAACATTAAAAAAAAATAACATGAATAGCAATAACCAATAAAATTGAGCACGTACTTTCTGCTTTTACCATAACATTATTCCAACAATACAATAATAAAACATACTCTGAAGAACACTTTTAAATGCACACTCGATCACATTATTATATAGTAAAGTATATTATAATAATGACGTTCGAACAATCATTTCAAGTGCATGAAAATGACGAGCGCGCCGCGTGTACACTTTTATAACACATGAGTAAATAACTATATAATATTATTCATATATAAGAAAAATTAAGTCTCATTTCAAGTTATATTTACATTAAATTTGTATTAATTTACATTTTTACCACAGTTAAATAAATATATAATTGATGAATATAGAATAGCGGCACGTGTTTTATTGATCACATGTCGCTGGGGACTGAGCTAGGTATTGTTATTGATCTCTTACATCAATGAACACATATTACATACATACATACTACAGTTTTGTCTCCGGGCAATCTCCCACGCTGTATCTCTTATTATGACTCGCGAATTTAAAGTATAAGTCGCTACATCGTTTGATCTTACACAAAAATATTATTTTTATACATATACAGTATATATATAAAAATAATGCAATGTCAGCTTTTTATATAAACTTATATATGTATATTTTTTTTTTAAAATAATTATGGAAAATAGAATACATACTCCTTTTTTATATATATATATATATAAAATAACAATGTAAAGGTGTAATAATATATATATATATATATATATATATATATATAAATACGTATATAATTAAATATTAAAATAAAAATTAGTTTAATTGCTTTAAATTTTAATATAAAATGCGGTATACTAAAATTATTATTAACAATAAAAGAATTTCTTATTGTGTGTATATATTATATACATTATTACGTAATAAATTTTAACTAAATAGTTTCTTTCTTATATAACACTCAAATTTATTGTAAAATAACAAATTTCTTTTTTTAAAAATTTCACACAAGAAAAGATATATATTTTCTTTCAAAACAATTTTAATACACTATCCTGAAATGTATGGAGTGTGCGCCCTTTCAACTAAAATTTCAAATAACAATATAATATATAGAGCATTGGTCTAAAGAAAATATATCCAGGGCGGTCAACATATTTGTAACCTTTAAAATTTTAAAAGCGGTCACTTTTTTTTTTTCTTCGTATTCTCCAAGTTCACAAAAAAAAAAAAAAAAAAAATCTTTTGAAAATATAAAAGTTACAATAATAAAAGTCTCATGCAGTCTTCAATAAAAAAGAACTACAAAGTCAAGAAGTTTTTGTGTATATGAGAGCTCTAGAAAAAGATAGAGAGAATATTATTATATATATTTTTCAATGTTAAAGAACCCTCGCGCCTCCGTATAATAGAAAGGGCTTTTTTTTTTTTTTTTTTTTTTTTGGATTTATCATGCATGCTGAAGAAGTAGGGATTATCGCAGCTGAGCGAGTTTGAAAAGAGCGTGCTGTCCATACGGCGCCAGCCAGTCAGTCAGCCACTTCAATAATAATACACTGCCGTGTCATTGCAACCTCGGTGTATTTTTTTAATCTTCAATGTATCGTGATATGTATATGCACATGGAAACTATAATAGGATTATCTTCTTATCGCAGCCGATTCTCACGAGAAAATGTCTTGATAATAATAGTTGTCTCATGATCTGATTTTTATCTTGCTCTATAGCAAGTGTATAATACTTTTTTGTTTGTTATATTATGCTGGGAATTGAGAACTAACGTGTATGTATAATAATTGTTCATATTTTGAGCAGTGCAAGGAGTTTTTTTACGTAACTTTATGAAATTTACACTTTTTTTAGACGGATCTTTGCATCTTACACCTGAAGAATTCCTTTTTTGTTTCAACTTTAAAATTTATGATAACTTTAAAATTTGTAGAAAATTTACTTCAATATTATACGTATAAAGAAGGCTTTTTTTGAGTTGATCCGAAAACTACAAACTAACAAAAAGAGCGCACCCGGTGTAAAATTATTAGTATAGGGGGGTAAGGGGGTATATAGGTCTATATTATAATATATTATATAATTATACTTCAATAAATAAATAAACATGGTTTTAACACAGATTTTTATTTCAAAAACTGAAAATGTATGTGGTTGTTTTCAATGACTTGATTTCGATACTTGACGTAATAAAAACAATAAAAAACCAACGTAGTGCAAGTTAGAGCACCAAACATTGAAGTATGAAGAGCTCCTAAGAGGTTAGGCTACAAACATGGTAAGCATGTACAAAGGGAAGTCTAACTGTCAGGATGATGACGATATACATATTTATTATCACAATGATATTATGATAGAGGCGGTGAATCAAAAAGCTCCTCCCCGTACTCCCAGTGGTGTGAGCCAATGACGAGATGGTAGACCAGCCATCGATTCGCGTGTGCGCGAGGCTAGCCAGGCCAGGCCAGGCTAGGCGGAGGTGAGAAGAGAAGAGACCAGGCAGTGTGTTGAGCCAGCAGTGCGCTGCAACACGAGGATATTTCACCTCCCGCGAGCCTCACACCGGCCCTCGGGAGGACGTACTGCAACTTCGACAACTAAACATTGAACTACTTTGGTACTGGGACATGAAGGTGAGTGCTACTACACTTTTGGTTTTTATAAGTGATATTTTTATTACAGTAAAATAGGCAATAGTCAGGTCAAAATGTAATATCTTTGAACCGATACAACAACAACAACAAAGCATACGATAATTTTACATAATGGTTTAAATTATCTTGATCTCTAGTTTGTCTCAGTGACGATTTTATAACATAAATTCAGAGGTTCAAGAATCCAATCCAATCCTTCCAATTAAAAATCCCATAAAAAAACAATAACAATAGTTGTGTTGTTGATGATGTTTAGGGCCTTTGTTTATCTTTTCGTTCCGCTTGAAATTATTTTCAAAGTATGTGTTTTTCCGATGTCAAAACAGCATGATCAGTGAACTTTATTGCGCACCAAAAAGGGTTTCTATATATAGTTAGATTAAAAAAAAAAAAAAAAAATTCCAGTATGCCACGTGGTAACGATTGTTGTTATCTGTCATAATTTGACACCTCTTATCATTAAACAAGACTCAATTAAAAGTAATTGATATAATGCTCTGTGTGGATAATACCAAAGTTATATCAATATTTCTCGATCACTACTCGATTAAACGACTTTAAATTTAATATAATTTTAAATGCAATATATTAAAATATTAAACTGTATATAAAATTTATTATAATAACACAAAAATGTTTCAACAATATATAGTAAAAAAAAACAACTGTTCATTTTTCATCCAACGAGAATAAACAAAGCCAAATTCACGTGATGCAATTTAATTGTTGAGGCCGCAATGATGCATAAAAAGACTTCAACATGTAAATCATTTACTTATAGTATTTATTTTAATTTAGCATGATGGTTTAATTGATTAATATTATTATAACATCAATTTTTATAGTTACCGACACTTTTGATTTGTTTACAAACAATTAGCAACACAAAAACACAACTCTTCGTATATCATTATATTTTCATTGACTTCAAAGTTTTAATTATTATTTACATTATTATTTTACACTTTTGCGCCATAACTAAAGTATTTTTTACTGATACACGTTTATCTATAGCTAGACTATGGAATAAACATTTATAAATAAAAAATACAATGCAATATATTGTTATTACTTATTATTATATATAAATGTGTTTTCATGCGCACATATTGTTATTTTTAGAATAATAATTTTCGAATCAAAATTCAGCGAATGTATTTAAATGAGCCAAATTTTGTTATTATCATAAAAATATATTAATAAAATGCGTATATCGCCTTAACAATAATACAATTTCATTATTAATTAGTTATTTATAATTCCTTGATAAAATAATGTGTTTTTATAATTGATAATCAACAAGTATAAGTATTAATTAAATTATGAACTGAGCAGTTTTTCTTTCATAAATTCTTTCGTTAAGAAAAAAAGAATGAAGATTATGTTTCATAAAAATAAAGTTTTATAAAATTCTTACGATCATTTAACCAATTTATTTAATATCAGATTTAATGTGTCATAATTTTGTATATATATGCTTAAATATGAATAAAATTTCTATATCATTTATAGAAATTCACTAAAAGTTGTGCAATTAAAATAAGAAATAAAAACTGCTTTATCAAATAGATAAAATATGAGATGGTATTTCTTTCAGAGACTTTAACGATGGAAACAACGTCAATAAAAAATGTTTACAGAAGAAATGTTATCAAAACAAATTTAAACTAGAAATATGAAACTTTTTAGTTTTTACATGCATATACGATATTTATTTGATTATAATAATTTTCAATTGAACTATATACTTTGTCATAGAATTATTTAAATTAAAATGGTATTTATAATTCAATAATAAACAAATAGTAATTTATTGTTTTAATTATTTTCTTATTCTGTCTAATATACAAGAGAGTTAAATCAAATAATAAAATGTATATAAATGATATACTAACTATAATAATATAACCAATATCAGACCACTATTCATGGCGACCATCAATATTGCAGTTAAATAATATTAGTGTTATTTGTATAAAGTAAAGATTTAAATATATATTAAAAATAAAGCGTTAATTACCATTTTATTTAAAAAAAAAAATAGGTATAATAATGCTTGCATTCTGAAAAACTACACTCTAATTTATTTTATTGTTCAATAAATTTACTATTTATTATACATATAGCCAACCAGAGACCTTACCATACTAATTATTATATACCGAAAAAAAATACTAAAAATGTTTAACTAATATAAAGTAAACAAACTTTAAAAAAAAAAATCTAGTTACCTATAGTAGTTATAATTATTTATAATATAATACATTGCACGATTATTTGCAACAAATAAAATGTAAGAGTTATACCACATCCAAATGTGCATAATAAGGCAAAAAATTGATGATACAAATTATTCGCAGTAATGTTCATGAAGGTGCTTTTACGTATTCCTTAATTTGTTTATGGTAACTTATTTGAACAACATATTGTTAGCATTGTTTTTAATGAGGATAATTATTTTGATGCGCAAAGTTACATGGATGCACTTTGAAATATGTATTATATGCATGAAAAACTTTAATGAAAATTTATTTGACGGCCTCTGTTTTACTGATTTCTCTTAAAAATTTTATATCATGACATCATATATTATATTTATTTATGCACATAAATATATTAATAAAAATTTATATCTAAAATATGCTGTTTGAAAAAATATATATATTACAAAATTATTTTAAGTTGATACGAATAATCATTTTATTTCACTAATTAAATAATTTAATTATAACTTTTACTTTTTTTTAAAGTTTATTCAACATATGCAACAAAGTCTGATTCATTATCAATTAGTTTTAATGTCAATTTTAACTTCAATAAATTGTTATTTATTTCTATACAATTGAGTAAAATCACATAAATCAGATGCAAAAATCAATAAGTATATAATAATATAAAAGTTCTTGCTGTTCAAATCTACAATATTAAAATAATAATACGATACGATGTTCAAATTTTACTATACGGCACCATTTCTTTTATAAATATAAAAAGTTTGCATTAATTCACATTGGATATTTAATTACTTTGTTTAAAAAAATGTATAACAAAAATTATGCAGCAGGGAAGTAAAACTTTTGCCATGAATGAGTGATTTAATTGGTGACTTCCAGTTAAAAAACTCCGTGATAATATATAGATAAAGTTAAATACAGCTTACAAACATATCAATTATAATGTGACGAAATTTTTTATTGAAAATAATGAATATGGGAGAGCTCAAATATACAAAACTATAATAGAAATAAATTGTTTATATATATAGGTTATAATTTTCATATGAGGTGAAGATCTATAATTCATTAACGTATAAAAATATTGGGAGCAAAATCGATATCAAATATATGTTCAGATTAAAATATAAATGAAACATTTATTCTGCGGTTATGTTTTATATATATTTATAGTCAAACAAAACTAATTATAATTTTTTTTTACTAATAATTATTTTTAATGCAATTTTTTTTTTTTTAATTTGTAATTCTATAAAACTGCAAGCTATAGGACGTTATATAATAATTAGCGATGAATATTATTCTTGTTAGCGTTACCTCTAATTTTAATTTTTAAAGTAAATAAAAAGAGACAATAATTGATTTTTGAAGATCAATATTGTTACAATACAACAATCAACGAATACAATTAACTATCTTGTCTTTTGACTCCGGGCAGAAAGAAAAATATTAAAAAATATATTAAGCAAAATATATAGGTGCTCTTTGACAATTTGATTTAGAATTTTGTTCATTATTGCAATACAGTGATCAAGTTCATTTTTCCATATATACTTGTAGAAGCATTCACATATTCCATAATGATTGTCCGAACTTTCCGCGCAGCAAATTAATTACTGTATCAATTAATAATGCTATAATGTTATGCTAATCAATATTATAAGAATTCCCTGCTCAAATTATCGGGCAAAAACTGCAAATAATGCACTCCATGAATGTATTGTTGCGTAAACAATAGATTGATTTTTTGCAAATATGGATATTTTTTTTCGCAACTCAACCATATATTTAAAAGAAAAAATAGCATATTGAAAGCATAATAGAAATCAAGAAGTTTCACTTATTAAATGCTAAATAAAAAAATATTTGCCGACACAAGCTAATTAAATGGAATTACATTATTTATTATGCGTATTTATGTTATAATATTGTAGCAGCTGTTGCATATAACTTTATTATTATCCTGCAAGTATATACAACGAATTTTGTTTAATTAATTATTAAATTATTTCGTTTTGTATAATAGAATGGAGCTCAAGTATGTTTTTGAATGACAATAAATATATAAACGAAGAAATGTGGCTGCAATTGATGGGCTATTGCAACTAATAAAGGAATAACTATTTTGAGGCCGACTATAAGCGATTTTGCTGATATCCGCTTCCGTTTCGACGTACTGCGCACGCGTAGTAAGTATAGAAACGGAAGCGGGTGTGACTGAAATCGCTAATAGTCAGCCTCAAAACAATTGTTCCATAACTAGTCAATATAGCATAATTATTATTTTTATTCATGTAGCTTCAAAATCAAATTTTCGTATTATGCAAAAGATAAGCGTATAAATGACATAACAAAATGGAAAAAAAAATGTTTTGGGCAAAGTCAGTCAGAAAATTCCCACGTGATCGTGAGTGAAGTCACAATGAAAGAAAAAAATAAAGAAAATAGTATAGAGCCTGTACGATATTTATTTATTTAATTCAGTTTTGTTATTGTAACACGGGCTGCGGTGTTAAAAATGACGGACGTTTACTATAAAAGTATTGTAAAAACTTGTTATACTATGAGAGGAAAAATAAAAAAGAAGACTTTTAGCCACTGGGTTTTCTAAATGTAAATATTCTTACAATAACAAAACCCTTATATAACAAAATGTCATATTATTTTTTTATTTTTTTCATTGTTGCGCATTCAAGCCTTTCTTTTTTTTTTGTCTGTTATATTTGAAATGTTCTTTGCATGTTGTTGCACTGATATCGTGCATGACATCGTCTGTCTTTCAAATTTATTTTCACTGACGGCAAAAATATTGGGCTTCGTTTTTAGAACGCCGACTTTTTTCTTATTCTTCTTTTGAGGGCAATGAATTTCATATTTTAAAACGTATTTTTTTTTTTTTTTTTTTTTTATACGCAGAATCAATTGAAGCAATTTTTTGTTATTATTATTTATTTATTTTAAGTTAACTGAATTAATAACTATAGTTAATTAATAAGTTTTTTATTGCGAGAAATTCACTTCAAGTGTTCAACGATTTGTGTTAAAATTTTACGATTGAAGTAGTAAATAAAATAATTAATATATACGTAAACTAATTAATAAATAAATATATTATTTTATATATATATATATATATATATATATATATATATATATATATATATATATATATATATATATATATATATATATATATATATATATATATATATATATATATATATATATATATATATATATATATATATACCTTAAAAAAAACTGCATTTTCATTATATAGATAAAAAACTTTATATCGCGACAAAACATTTCACCTGAAGTTTTCTTACTTTTTTTAAAAAAAACTATAAATATACTGTACATATGATAAAAGAATAATTTCTTATTTCATTTTTTTTTTTTTTTTTTTTTTTTAGTGCAGTAATGAAACACAATTATAATATTGATATGGAGCTAAGCACGTAAAATTAATTAGTTTTTTCAACTGCAGATTTTTATGCAAAAATTTAATGATTTGATTTGTCAACCAAAAGGCACTTAATTTTAATTTTTCTCATCATACAAAAATTATATGAAAATGAAAAATATAAACGATGACGACTCCATAGCAATTTCATGAAAAAAGGAAAATCAAACAGGATTAAGTAAAACTATTAACATACTAAAGCAAGGTAACATATTGCAGACATAATATATTTTTATTGATGTTAAGCCCACATGTTATAGTTCAAAAAAATAAAATATCAAAATGTATGAAGTATCAACGAAATATATATTTTGTTCTGTCTTTACATGAAAGGTTACAAGGTAAAAATTGAAGTTTTTTTTTTAATAGTTTTAGTGTTAAGTGTTTAGATATATTTCTTTATGTTAATATTCTGATGGCAGCACTATGATTAAGTCACCACTAGCTGTGCAAGGGAAGGAGGGAGAGAGAGAGAGAGAGAGAGAGAGAGAGAGAGAGAGAGAGAGAGAGAGAGAGAGAGAGAGAGAGAGAGAGAGAGAGAGAGAGAGAGGCACAGGAGGAGGTCACATATAGCGTTCTCCACAAACCCCGACAAGCAATTACTTAAAATAAAGCAGTCAAGCAAACCGCCATTTCACGTCATTTTATAGCAATACATTATACATAAAATGATCTAACTTTGCTTATTTAATTCCTAGACACTTTCAAATATATTTTTTTAACTATCATATAAAAATTTTCATATGGTGCTTCTTATTTATTTTATATATATTTATTATTTTTTTATATAAAAAAAAGCCGACATAGGTTGTTTTATATAAAAAAAAAAAGAGGAAAGAAGAAGATATCCTTTTAATATTTAAATTTTTATTATTTTTTTTAAACTTTTTTTTTTGACTAAAACATAGTGGTTCCTATTTTTTTAACAACATTTTAAAAATGTTTCATAATATTGAATTTAGAAACATAGAGTTCTTTTTCTTACAAAATGTAATAGTTACCCCACCCCCGTCAGTTGCAACCGCAGTTAATTGTTTTTACTAAAATTGATGAATTCTTTGTTGCAACGTTGCATGCAGGTCTAATCAAGCTATATAATAACGATTTGCTCCCAATTTAAGGGGATTTATCGGGATCAATTATTTCATTTGTCAAAATTACAATTGTTTGCAAATTCTAATTCTTTATTGCCAATAAAAAGCTCATTTACTAAAAGTATGTGTACCCAATGGAATATTTTAAAAATTTCTTACATTTTTGTTTATGGGCTTCAATTCTGATTGTCTATTATGCAATGAATTATATACAATAATTTCATTAATTTGTACTCTAATTACAGCAGCAAAAACTTGAGGTATATAATGATGTATTTTCAATATTACGGATTTAATAGTTGTTTTTTTTTTAATACTTAATTGCAATATTTTGTACGAGGAATTTACAACAAAAATACTTTGTTTATGGTTTTGAAAATGACCAATTTTTGGGCCAAAAAAAAATAAAAAATAAAAAAATAACAATAATAATAAAAACATGACCTTGTATTATGTAATTGTTACAATCGGAGATATTTTAAACCTAAACCCTAGCAGAATTTTTAATAAAATAAATAGTTTTTAAAGACACGAAGAACTATAACAGTAGCATGCATTCTTTATTTATTGTTGAATTGTTGCTTACTTACTTCTTGTATGGCTTGATGAATGTAATTAATATGTTTTAATATATCTGAATGTATGAAAAATGTTACTAAAGTCTATTTAATTAACCTTTCTCA